>OX439142.1:124721339-125286403 GCA_949318255.1 Pollenia labialis
TTGAGTGTTTTCCATATAAATTTGACTTCACGTGCAGTCACTTGTGTTGTAAAATCAGCACATAAAGTTTGCAAATATGTATATCTTAAACGATTTTAGAACCGTATTTGATGGGCGATTAATCGATTTACCAAATCGAATTTAAAAAATAGCCGATCGAAAATCGATTTTGGAGTCTAATTACTATTCGTAATTCCTCTTTACCTTTTGTAACAAAATTACGTTTGGGGATCTGTGAAGAAAAATCTCAGCGGACCCCTGTTCCAATGTACACAATATCTACTTACCACATATTTCACATTCAGAGTTTTCTGAGTGCTTATGCAATTTACGATGTTGTTCCAATTTCTCCTCTGTTAGGTATTTGCGACTGCAATCCGGACACTGCCATTTTCTTATTTCAACTAATGGCTCTAAAGTTATTGTTTTTACTTGAGTACATTGCACTGGTAATTGAATTCTTGAAATTTCTATGGACGGTACAGTAAATTCTATGTTATTATCCATTTTTTTTAAAGCTGACGTATTTGAAGTGCAGCTCTCTGATGCATTTCTAATTTCTTCTTCAAGGCCTTGTTTAATTTCCTTTTCAACTAATTCCTGAGACCCGTCTCCATCAAATTTTAAATAGTTTTCCATACAACTATCATTTTTGTTATACAATTCAAATAAAATATCTGTATCCTCAATTTCTTCATCATCTTCATCCTGAGTTTTTTCATCGCCATTAAAGTTATCTTCCACGTCTTCAAATTCATCTTCTGTTGCAATATCTTCTAGTTCTGGTACACATGGTACTGAATTTGACTTACTTATGCTTTGAGAATAATTATCAAGAAATTCCGGGTTTTCACCAGTAGACGCCTCATGTAAATTTTCTCGAAGTTCCATGTTAGTTTTTTCCGCTTTTAATTGAAATTCAAAAAATTCTTTGAGTTTTTCAAAACATACCAAGCACACCACCTGAGGCAAAGCATCAAGCAGCAAGGCATTCAATTGGAAACATTTATTATAAATATCCAATAATTTATGTTCTTTTTGTCCGTAAATGGGAACCATGCTATCTAGGGTAAAAAACTCTCCTTGTTGTATTTTGCATATTCGGCAAGTTATTTTCATTTCAATTTATTATTATATTTAATATCCTCTTTTTAATACCTTTTTCATTGGAAAACCAATAGTAAACAATTTTTGTTTATATTTTTTTTTTTGCAGCTGGTAAGTATTAACAGAGATGCCATAATAAAAGAAAAGCCAAGGCGAATTCAACTATTGACGGCCAGTGATGCCAACTTAGCTATTACCCAACAAACACGAAGTCAAACCTTTTATATGAAATGACTTTATCATTTGACATCAAACGCAATTCTCAAACGTTTTTCAATTGTTTGATTTAACATATAAATTCAAATTGATAATGATTTGAAAATAAACATTTGATACCAAATGTTTTTTCAATTTGATGTCAAATGTTTGTCAAATGTTAAAATCAAATCAAAAATAAACTTGGCAATACTAAAGCGAAAAATAAATGTAAGCATTAAAAATGGCGATTAAAGTTAAATTTTTTTCCTTGTGGTTACATGTGTTTTACTATTAAAAATAAATTTTAATATAAAGTTTACAGTTTATTTCTTGTGAAAAATAAAAATTATTTGTGGGCAATTCCAATGATTAAAAATACGAAAAAAAAATAATAAAACGGGAAAGTAAAGAAAGTTTGTTGAACGATCACGGTGCTACAATCCTCAAAATAAAAGGGAGCCAAGTATTTTGTCTTTCCAAGAATAAGAGAACGGAAAGAACACTATTTCATCTTTAAGCTATGGTACCGAATGTTTATCTTAAAGTTTATTTAAATAAATAATAAATTTAAATTAAAAAAATTAAATAGTTTTATTTATATTCCACATTTGAAAAATATTTGAGTAGAGCTGCAAAACTATCGATAGTCGGCCAAATCGATAGTTTCAATAGTTAGCTTTAAAACTATCGATACTATCGATAGTATCGAAAAGTTTCTAAGTGCCACTTCTGTAGACACGGTAGTCAATGAAGGTGGTAAAAAATGAAAAAGATTTAAAACTTCACTTACAGAAAACGTTTTTCAGGTATAAATACCAGCATATTCACTTTAAATTTCAGGGTCATCTATAGTTATAATTAATATAAACTTTATATAGATGTAGAGACGGCTAATTGTCATCAGGGTTGTCCGTTTTATTCACCTTCGACGTCAAAATATTCAACTTAAGTTTAGAAATTAAAAAGGTTATTTCGTAATTTTTTGAATTTTCAAAAATTTTTATAAACATTTTAAAGGAAGTAGATTAATGTCTTGTACAAAATGACCCCATTAATTTTTTTAAGACTTTTCGTAAAGAAAAAGCAAAACTTCTAAGAAATCTGGTTGCAGGTTTAACATTATTTTAATATGCAAATTAGAACACAATTCTGTGGCAGTAAGGAAAAAGTGCTTAAGTCTATTTTTTAAGTTTTAAAGGTGATTTTTGAAAATTTACTCCTATTCCAATATAAGCTTCACTTATCTGCGGTTAAATGTTTTTTTTTTATAGTTTTTGTTTCTAAACATTCCTTATGTCACAGATCGGAAGTAAACCTAAGTTTTTAATCCAAATATTATTACACGTTGAAAAAAGATATGTATGTATGTACACAAGGATTCATTTTTCTATAACTTCCTTAAAAGTCGTACATAATGTTTGAAACTTAACCTGTGTGTAATTTTGATTGTGAAGATCTCAAGGGTGCAATTATTTCTAGTTGTTGTTGCATGTACTTTTGAATATGAAGATAAAAAAAACTCGAATTTAGGTTACATTTTCCTTTTTCCAAAGAACAAGAAAAGTTTATGCACTGCTTAAAGCTTGCATCGAAGGAGTTGTTAAAAATGTTTCGTTGACAACATCTAATCAGCTTGGCAGTTACTTTTAAAATTGTCCGATAGTATCGATAGTGATAAAAACTATCGATAGTCCGCCAAAAATAAAACTATCGATACTATCGATAGTAATATCGATTGTTTTGCAGCTCTATATTTGAGAATTACGTTTGAAAGCAAGTTGAACATGAAGGCATTTTTCAATTTGAAAATAATTTCGTTGAGAACGTTTCAAACGTTTGTCGTTTGACAAAACGTTTGATTTCAAATCATTTTCAATTTGAAATCAAACCTCCGTGTTTGTTAGGTAAGTGTCCAGATTTGGCTCTTTTTAATTATTCCTGGATCGTTTTCCCTTTAGCTCGTTTTTTAAAAAAGAACTAACACGGGCTTTTTTCAAACGTGAAATTAGATCGTTTGACCAGTGGCCGTATTCTATTCGCTAAAAATCTAAAAAGTTGATTTAGAGATTTTTGGCTACGAATGCAGTACTGTAACGTGCATTCAGGGTTGTTAGACTTTTTTCCTCAAAAATCGTCAAAAGTTTTAACAAAATTCGTCAAAATCGTCAGGAAAATTGAACAAAATCGTCAACAAAACGTCAAATATATAAATTTTACAAATTAAAGACAATTTATTGCATGGGTTGGTTCGAAAATATAAATTTTTAGCAAGAAATTCTATTTATGATGAAGAAAGTGATATGGTTAAGTTTTATTCTATTTATTTCAGCAAGTGAGCTGAAATCATTTGAAAAGAAATACATAGGAAAAAATATATTTGCATACAAATTGTCTTATTTCATTTATCCATATTCAGAAAAAAATTAAATAATAAATAAAATCTCGTTTGATTTTAACTCGAGCTATTTTTAAATGATTAACTTTTAGCGCTATCTCTATTGCAAATTGTTTTTATCGTTAAGTGTGCTAAAAACCAAGGATTCTGTCTATATCAACAGTCTTTTTACCCGACTTAAAACGTTTTATTACGTCCAACATTAGTTCCAAACTAATACATTTTCTTCTCATTGCACTCATTTTTCTTTACAACTTCTTATTAAAAAGTAACTTACCTAACAGAATTAAATGAGATTTGCCTTTTTACACACAAATAGAAAAATTCTTCACATTCGTATATAGCGACGCAAATCGAAATCATAAAAACGCAAAGCGCATTTAACCAATTTTTAAAAAGCGGACCAAATAGAACAGACGCAAATTAGGGCTCTAGTGTATATTTTTTGCAGTATCGATGGCATTTCTATAATTGTAGAATTTGAATTACTTATGCTTCTAATGAAATCCACCTGGTTTGTGATGGGGGAGGAATTTTTTTTGCTTAATTTCCAAAAATTTTTGTATTTCGAAAAATTGATTTTTAAGTTTTGGGCTGTTTTCAATATAATTGTAAATATTTCCTGTGTTTTATCGATGCCAGAAAATCGTCATAACACTACATATTACTTTTAGTCAAAAAATCGTCAATCGTCATATTATTGTATTTTCTTCAAAAAAATCGTTAAAATTACGAAAAATCGCCACATCTACCAAACCTGCTTGCCAGATCAAAGTGTTATAAAATTGATGCCAGATTAAAGTTTAAAGTAAATTTATTGACGGGATTAAATCGTCAAAACATAAGTGACTCTTCATCAAAAATCGTCAATCGTCATTTTGGTAAATTCGTCGAAAAAAATCGTCAAAATGACGTAAAATCGTCGTATCTAACAGCCCTGCGTGCATTGCTAAATTTGGCATTGCCATAAAAATTTAATTCGCCGCAATTTTAGCTTTTAATTTCATCGCTAAAATCAAGGCGAATGCAAACAGGTAAACTCATCTCGTCAGCCGTTCATCAGCTGTTTCCACGGCGAATTAAAAATTATGGTCAAACGTCAAAATATGATTTTGTTTTGAGAAGAAGTTGAATGAAAAGTGTTAAAAATATTATTTTTATAATAAATAAATTTCAAAACTGCGAATGATTGAAGTGAATTTATTAATTTCTTTTATAAAAAAGTGATAATTTTAATTTGCAATAAAAAAAATTTGACAACCAACCAGAAAATTGTATAAACAAAATACATGGGGCTTTTTGTAGTTGTAGAGATGAGTTTACCTGTTTGAATTCGCCTTGGCTAAAATAATTTTCCAATTTTGTATTCCAAGGCGAATTATGAATTCGCCTTGTTGTTTTCTCTTAGCCCAAGGCGAATTCAAACAGGTAAACTCATCTCGTCAGCCGTTCATCAGCTGTTTCCACGGCGAATTAAAAAATATGGTCAAATGTCAAAATATGATTTTGTTTTGAGAAGAAGTTGAATAAAAAGTGTTAAAAATATTATTTTTATAATAAAAAAATTTCAAAACTGCGAATGATTGAAGTGAATTTATTAATTTCTTTTATAAAAAAGTGATAATTTTAATTTGCAATAAAAAAATTTTGACAACCAACCAGAAAATTGTATAAACAAAATACATGGGGCTTTTTGTAGTTGTAAAGATGAGTTTACCTGTTTGAATTCGCCTTGCTCTTAGCCCTAGGTCTAAACCAAGGCGAATTCAAATTTGCAATAAAAAAATTTTGACAACCAACCAGAAAATTGTATAAACAAAATACATGGGGCTTTTTGTAGTTGTAGAGATGAGTTTACCTTTTTTGAATTCGCCTTGGTCTAAACTAAAGATAAATATGTCAGCAAGTTGGCAATAACTTCGGCAAAATAACCGAGCATTATTTCTTATTGCTCAGCTTATGTTAAAGGCATGGGAGAACGTATTTATAATTTGAAAGAAATCAAAGAAGAAGATGCAGTGTAAAAACTGACACCATCTTGCGAAAATTATTTTTATTAATAAATATTCTTTCTTATTCGAATTTATTATTATGTATATTCATTTGTTTAAGCTTAAGGTATTTTTTTTATAAAAATATTAATATTATTAATTTTTTTTTTAAAGTAAAATTAATATTTTTATATTCAACATTTTTTATTTTTCGAAAAATTTAAGGAATATGACTATTACAAAAAAGCTTTATAAAATACATAACTGAAAGTTTGCTCATAGAATAAATTCGAAAAATAAAAAATGTTGAATATAATATAAAGTAACCTTCGGATGGCAATAATTCCCAGTTTCTATTTATTATAATAAATGTTTATATTAAACAAAATGAATATGTAAAAAAATATCAAATGTAAATATTTTTTATATGTCTTCATAAAAATCAATGTTACAAAACTAGCGCTTTTGTTTTTCACTGTAGAATAATTTAGCATTTTTTTGGTTTAGCACTTTTAGTTTGAATTCTTCTGGCAAGCCTGCGCTTGACACTTTTTACATCTATCAGTATGTAACGATTTCACTGTGCAATGCAGACTTTTAAGGGACGGGACTACCTATTATACCGGCTATGCTCGTCGTTGAGGTGTGTTCTTGTCCCTTGTAAAATTATGATCAAAGCTCGCTACTAGGAGTTATACTTTAGGTAGCTTAACTCAAACTAGTGATATTATTTAGTAAATTTACGGAATATTGTTCATGATTAATTGGGAATGGTTTAAGGTGTAACGCCCCATACCTATTCTTACCCTCCCTCCATAATGGCAATATAACAAAATTTTAAATGGCAGCACATCAAATATACTTAAACTACCTAACCGACATCACTGTTCATAAAAATGTCAAATAAAAGATATTTAATTTTTCATTTTATAGAATTTCCAATTTAACACAATTTATCAATGGTCATCTTATGATAAAATTTAAAGTCAAATGTACAAAATTTCTAGTATGAATACAAATACTATATGGTCACTCTAATGTAATGAAAATAATGTAACTAAACGTCCCTATGTCTGGGATCACACTATGAAAGTTTTATTTCAGAAAGTCTGAGTTTATGGGTGAGAGGGGAAAAAGGAACAGCATGTTCTCTTCCCCTCTCACCAGTAAACTCAGACTTTCTCAAAGAAAACTTTCATAGTGTGAACCCAGACTATATACAAAAAAAATAACTCAGCATTATAGCCTTGCTATTCTTTATACAGTATTCCACGGATAATTACCTCGTCCAAAATGCCAATATTTTTGGGTAATTATGCGGCGTAGGCATGTAAACGAATACGCTGAACTACCTCGTTGATGTAATTATAAGAATTCGTTTGAGTACCTCATTGAGGTAATTAGGCGAATACATTTAAATACCTCAGTAGGTAATTTAACGTATTTGTTTACAAGACACCTTAACTTTGATGTATGAATAAAAGTAAAGACAGGAATTTTTACATGTATCCGCTAAATCAAAAGAGATAGCAATAAAAAACAAAGGGATTTGCAGTCTTTAATTTTATCTGTAATGATTTTTGAGATGTCCTGTCATATCCTACTATCAAAAGCGTACTCATACGTACAAACTTATGATCAGGGAAACCGTAAATATGCAATTCCATGATTTTTCTTGTGCGATCAATGAAGGCAGAAACAATACACTCAAAAAATTATGTAGTTAAATTCAAACGAAAATTCATTTGAAACTACTTAAAATTCATTTAAAAAAACGGAGCATTTACATTTCATTTAAAACAAATGATTTTTACATTCATTTTTAATTTTTTTATTTATTAAACAGCATATTCCGTAAAATTGAATAGTTTTTACTTTAAAAAAATATATTTTAACCGAAAAAATCAAACTACATAACAAAATAAATAAGGAAAAACATTATTTTTTGGTAGTTTGTTTTTTGAATAACAAACACAAATGTTGAAAAATAAAATTATTCGTAAAATAACTATATTTTTATTCAATTATAACAGTACGGAAAACGAATTTAATAACCCACAATCAGTTACTGTAATAATTTTATAAGTGTATATTTATCCGTTTAAGAGCTTTTTATTGATTTGGTATCGATCTGTTTGTTAAAAATTTGCATACTATGCATAAGTATTGCTGAATTTTTTCACGTTTTTAAAGCATATTTTAAAAGTAGTTCAGCAAGTAAAAAAATTGCTTCAATTCTGGTTAATAGATGAATTTTCTTTTGCTTTAACTTCGCCATCTACATACATTTAATTTTCACTATACAATTAATTGTAAGCCAAAGCAAGTTTCCGGTAAAGATAACTGTTATTCCAAACAGTTAAGCTTTATATACATACATGCAAAAATTAAGGAAAAAGCAGTTAAATATGCTAATACATAGACATCTGGAAACACTTTAAACACCGATCTTTTTGTGTCCAACTGGCTGGTTGTCTGTCCATGTAAACCTTATGCGGAAAGTAAAAGTAGCAAGCAGTTTTTAGATAATTTGATCAAATTTTGTAAATACGATTTAATCGTCATAAGAACGAAACCGAAGTAAACCCTTTAATCATGTTCGTATTAAAATTAAATTTGCCCCAAAATATCTTACTAAAATTCTATATGGTTGAATCGGTTCAGATTTAAACATACAGTTTCCATTCAAATGTCAGTCCCTAAAATTTTCAAGCAATTTTATCCTATTAAAGGTTAATATAATTTAAAATGAAGCGACCTCTCCTTTTATCCCTTTAAGACAAAATATCTCATATATTTGGTGTAAATAGATAATATTCAGCTGAACCAGCTCTTATATTAATATTTATCTCATAAAATAACTTTATTCTAGTGAGCCCAGAATAAAGTTTATTTTAATGCCAATATTAAATTGTGGAATATTTTGTTTTAAATAAGCATATTTTTTTTGTATTTTCATATTTTTCCAATATTACACAATTATTATTGTGCTTTATTGACGCACAATAATGAAATTGCCCCAACCAAATTTTTTGAAATCACACGATTGCCCTGTTTTATACAAATTGAATTGCCGCTAGTTGGTACAAAGCGAAATGGTTACAACAATTTCCGCAGCACAGTCACACGATTGCTCTTACTTGTAGCATACAACGTCTAGATAATTTTTTTTTTTTAAATTCTTCTCACAAACTATAATCAGGCGAGTCGCATGCAATTTGTCCAGCCTTATTGCTCGTCGGTGGGGGAAGTTCGGTGCCTGTCGATTCATAGTATTTTTGCTACTAAAAGATTTTTAAAATTTGCATGCTATTCTATTTTTTTAACAGAAAAGAAAAGCTATCACACAAAAGAAACTATCTAAGAGCTGAATGTGAATTGAATCTAAGCATTTATCGATTCAATCAATTGCCCACCCTACCATGATTACTAACTCCATAACCAATAAAACTCCCATAGTAATCCCATTTCTAGCGCAGCAAATATAACCAAAAAGTTTTCAAATCAAAACAGTTAAACTGTTTAAACTTAGCCAAAAATCATTATGATTTATTTAAATAAAATTTCAATTTAAAACAAACATTATTTTTATTATAAAAAAAATAAAAAGAATTTAATCATTAATTCCTAATTTAAATTATAAAAAAACTTCAAAATAAAAAAATCTATTAAAATTTACATTAACTTCCTTAACTAATTTCGATTATGTGGTCATTCACCCAGTACAGAGTGACAACAGTTAATTTTAACAAAAACAATTGGAACCATATTAAAATTTAACAACAACGTTGGAACTTCGCAAAATGTGAACTCAATAAATATTTTTCCTTTTGTTTCGTGACTACACAACCGACAATTTTATATATTCTTACTAATTTTAATTAATTTTATTATTTATACACAAAGATAAATTTTAATATGGCCACCTCAAATAACAAAAAGATAAGTAAAAAGTACAACAATCAAAATTTTTTTACAGAGAACGATAAATAAACAATATAGGCATATAATAAATTAAGAGAAACTTACATTGGCGTAATGTTATTAAAGCTCCCACGACGAAAGATCTTTCGCTATGTACAGCAGCATGTATGTATGTAATGTTGATTTTAAAGGAAAGAGAGAGTATTACTGTAGGATATTGTTTCTATAAGTTCTCTGTAGCACAAAAATTTTCTAATGAACCTTTGAAAATCAAAAATTTAATAATTACAATTTAACACAATTTTGACTTATAATTCAATTGCATTTCATTAAAACTCAAAGCCCAAAATACTGAAAAATAGCTCGCAGCATTACCAAATCAAAATTTTAATCGGATGCTGTGAGAATCATGTATATAAAAAAATGTATGTATGTAGGGCTGTTAATGCAATTGCATTACAAGAAAGAAATTTAAGAAGTTCTCCAATAACACTAGCTTACGGTAAATGACCAAAAAAACTCAGCACAATATGAACAAAAATTGATATTTAAATTTTAAACTTAATATTTAAACAAATCTTATTTAAATTTTAACACCTTAACATCTTCCACATAGTCTTAATTTTTCATCAAATTTTTAATTCTTTTAAACTGTATTTGGGTTTTTTCCTCTTACTCTTTAACTTTTTTTTCTTTTAACTTTTGTCTAACAGTGTAACATTATACTAGCTTATTTAGTGGGTATTCTGTTTGTATATTTTGCAAGTACACTTAATTATAATATTTATAATAACTTTCTCTCAAAAAACCAGCATATGCATACATATTTTATTCATATTGTTTGCGCTTTAGATTTTAATATTTTCGGTATTTTCCTTTTTCTTTAATTCGGCTTGCTCGCAATTCCGAATGTTTTCTGGTTAAATTAATTATTTTTCTTCCACTTATCTCACTGCACTACACATCTATGACCAAAAGCCGACGTTGACTGATGTTATTTACTCTTGCTTGAAATATCCAAATCCTCCACTAGGTTTTTGGTACAGAAATAATTGTAATTGTAATTGTACAACACCAACAAAAAAAATATAATTAAGCGCCAATCATCAAAATTGCCATCTTATACGCATGTATTTATATACAAAAATGAAGAAGATCAGGAAAACCAAAAGCTCTGAATGATTTTTCGGGTTTAATTTTGGATTTCCATCCAAAAGAAAAATAATATTAATCTGGAGCTATTCTGCTCTAGCAAAAAAAATTATTTTTGCTATCTCCGGCAGACGAGTAAAACTTTGACCAAAAAAAATGCAAAGTGATGAAAACTTTCTACTTTCAATTCAATTTTATTTTAAAAAAACTTCTTATTTACAAGCGATGCTTTCAAAAACTCCTAGCTTTTTTTTCTCAAGCCATCATGAAACCTTCGTTGGCGTTCGAAACTTAGCGGCTTGGAAAAGTAACGTTTCTATTCCCTAAACTTAATAGGTTTTTGTAAACAAATATTAATACAAACGTCAATGCGACGATAAGAGTGCTAAACACGTTTCAGCTTCACTCCACTAGATGGCGTTGTTAATAAAGTAAACGGCACTACTAAGTTTTTTTTCCCCCCCATTTTTAACGGAAACGAACAATTCGAAAATTGAAAATAAGCAAACAATATATTTATTTATTTTATTAGTTAGTTATCCATTTTATGAGTAGCAAACATACCCATATCTTTTCGTTATATCGGACCTACTTTATCATAGCAAGCGACATTACATTTCCCCCCTGCCAAAATCAGACTTTGGGGTTTGAATAAAACAAAACACAAAGCTGATAACGCTTGCATTACTAGACAATCAGACCTGTAATTTGAGTATTATTGCCGAATGTCCTTGGCATGATATTTTCCTATCAAATTCCCTTTCAAATCCTCAAGCTCGTAGTAACTATTACCTATCTTCTTACGTATACGAGCCTTGACAAATATTGGAGCAAGTTTTGCATTATAGCCTTGTTCATAGTTACTTTGTCTGTAATTCCGCCGGAAAACCTCTTGACCTTCATCAAAGGAAACTTCTCTGGACCTTAGGTTATAAGATCTCTCATTGCGTTCAAACTGTTTTTGCATCAATTCTGAAGCTCTCTTAGTCATAATCTGTAGTGAATCGTTCCTGTCAAATCGTACGGATCGATCATCTAACATATCCAGCTGGCGCAATAGAGAATAGGTTGCCCCATTTGTAATCATATGTTGACCAAAGATTAAATAGTAAGGTGACGTACCAATGGCCGAATGAACTGCTGACCGTAGAGCACAACTTATATTACTAAGGAGCTCATCCCAATTCTTCTGGTCTGCCTTAACATATGATTTAATTGCAGATAAAACTGACCTGTTAACCCGTTCGGAAGCGTTGGCCTGAGGTGCATGTACTGCTGTAAAAGTGTGATTTACACCGTATCTTTTCAGAAAGTCACCAAATTGCTTTGACTTGAACTGTGATCCATTGTCAGAAACAATGGTTTCTGGGACACCGAAAGTGTGAAACAAATCCTGTTCCAAATACTTGATTACGATATCTGATGTTAGCTTTTTAACTGCTTTTAAAAATGGAAATTTTGAATAATGGTCTAACACAATAAAAATTCCTACATTCCCTGTACGAGATCTCGGATATGGACCTAAAAAATCAATATAAACCTTTTGAAAGAAGCGTTGTGTTTCGCCAGTTTTCCCCATTGGTGGCCTAAGAACTTGGTTAGGATGTTTTGTTGTTTTACATATCTCACAATTATTTATATAATTTTTGACATCACTAGCTAAATTTGGCCAAAAATAAAATCTTCTAATTCTTTCAAGTGTTTTGTTTATACCACCATGAGCTGATAACGTACTATTGTGAGCTTTAAATAAAATATCAGGAACCATTTCCTTTGGAACCCAAAGCTTCCATGACAAATCATCATGGAGTTTCTCCCCAGTAGCATGCTCAGTACGTCTATAAAGGTAACCATCCACTAGCTTCAAATCCGGCATCTGGTCCAGCTTTTGCCCAACCTTATCTAATAGCTGCCTGTATTCATCTGATTTAAAATGTGGAGAATCAAGGTCTACAAAAACGCCTGTGTCACTGTCGGAATCTGCTAAGCTGTTAATACCCAATGCGGACAAGTCATCCGTGTTGGCTCTAGATAAAGTATCAGGAACTATGTTCAAACTACCACGCCTATGCTGAATGTCAAATTTGTAACCCTGCAGTTTCAAAGCCCATCGAGCAAGCCGCGTACTTAAATCTGTCTGAGACATAAGCCACTTCAAAGACGCATGGTCCGTGATGACTGTGAACTTATGCCCTTCGACATAGGGTCTAAATTTTTTTATGCTTAGCAAAGCTGCTAAACATTCTTGTTCGGTTACTGAGTAGTTTCGTTGGGCTTGGTTGAGTTTCTTGGACATAAATGCCACAGGAATCTCTTCACCTTCCGAATTCTTCTGAACCAGCACACTTCCTATACCCGTTTTACTAGCATCACAATGTATAAAAAACGGCTCATTGAAATCGGGACTATGTAAAACGGGAGCGGTGCTCAAACAAGACTTTAAAACCTCAAAAGCCTTATGAGCTTCATCGGTCCATACAAATTTCCGTTTAGTACTTAACAAATCAGTCATAGGCGTAGTAATAGAAGCATAATTCCTAATAAATTTCCGGTACCATCCGGTCATTCCCAAAAATCTTCGAACTTGTTTCACAGACCGCGGGACGGGGAAGTCTGCTATTGCGGACACTTTTTCCGGATCAGTTTGAATAACTCCATTACCAACCACATACCCTAAATACTTCACTTCCGGGACACAAAACTTACTCTTCTCAACGTTAATAGTAAGTCCAGATTCCCGAATTTTACCAGAAATAACCCTTAGAACCTCAAGGTGCTTTTCAAACGTATCCGAAATGATCAGAAGATCATCCAGATAAACAAACACTTCTGTTCTGAGAGATGGCGGTATCACTTTGTCCATGAGTCGAGACATGGTCTGCGGGGCATTACAAAGCCCAAAAGGCATCACTGTATAGTGATACAGCGGTCTCCCAGGAACAGTAAATGCTGTCTTTTCTCTTGATCCCAACTCCAACGGAATCTGCCAAAAAGCATCCTTGAGATCTAAAGAGGTTATAAATTCGGCTTTTGGTAGTCTACTTAAGATTCCGTCAATTTGTGGAAGAGGATATGCATCCCCTACTGTAACCGCATTCAATTTCCGGCTATCCAGACACAATCTATTTTTCCCTGGCCTCCTATGCAAGACTACTGGTGAAGACCAAGCACTGTTAGATTCCTCGATAACCCCCAAAGATAACATCCTGTCTAATTCATCGTAAATCAATTTCTCAATAGCAGGGGACACTGGAAAGTGCCTTTGCTTTATGGGCCTAGCATCTCCTGTATCAATAGAATGGCTTAATACACTTGTTTTGCCTAGACCTTCTTTAGAAAAAGAAGGAAATTGATTAATAACCTGTTGAATTCTCTTTTTTTGTATTGAAGACAATGGAATTTGTTCTATAATTTCATAAGCTGAGGAAGTCGAATTTAAAAAGGAAAACTGTTCTATGCCATCAGGTAGCAAATCATACAATTGCCAAAAGTCTATTCCTAAAAATAGATTCCGTTCCAGACCAGGGATTATGAAAATAGTAATGGATTTTTCCACTCCCTTAAACAAAACCTTAGTTTCTACAAAACCAACAATGTTCTGGCTTCTACCATCAGCAGTTTTAATAGAAGATCGAACCCTTTTGTATGGAATCCCTGAGGATAAAAAATCTTGAGCAGCTTCAGAACCAACACAACTAATTGAGGCACCTGTGTCTAACAAACCTAGGATATTTTTGCCAAATAGAATAACCTCAGCATATGGTCTTACATCACATGGTCTATCCAAAACGGATGCAACAAATTTGTGTTTAAATTGCTTAACCTTTTGCCAAAAACTGCGCATACGAAGATATGATCTATTAGGCTTAGGGCCATTATTATAAATTCGATTTCTTATCTGATAATATTCCTTCAGTCGTGTATGAAATGGTTTAAAATTCTGATGAAAATTTGGAAAATTTTTATGTGAGTCAAATCCGGGTGTGTTAAAAGCAATTGAACTTGTGTTTGTTACCTTTTCTTTAGCTATATGGCTATTTTCTGTTACGTTTTTGTCCAATTTGGTGCATCTTTCTAAAATTGAGACTATATTTCCTGAGATGGTTTTTTGTGTGCACATCTCTGGGCACTGAATTTTAAGTTTTTTGACTGACAATGTTTGCAGTTAGGCTTATAGGTATCAACTTTTCCACAACCATAACAGAAAATTGTACGAACCGATAGGCAATCCTGGTATCTGTGGCCTGGTTTCTGGCAATTCCAGCAAATTAAATTTACTTCTGCCACTTCACCACTCTCGCAAACTAAACTTTCTTCAGGCTCATCCCCAAAATCTCTATCTATTTCAGAGATACGTTTCTGAATTGGTGGCGGTCTAGAAATACTAACCCCATGTTTTCTACGGATGTCAGCCATGAAGAACTCTCTTCTTCGACAGACATCTCTTAAATGTTGAACCGTGTATATCTGAGTATTTAAAATTTCATGTTGTATATCGGGTAGCAAATTGAGTCTCAAAATCTCAACTAAAGTCGTATCCTCAATAGGGGTTTTTAAACGATCCACTAACTCGTTGACAGCCTCATAAAAACTATCAAAAGTTTCGTTTGGTTTTTGTTTCCTGTCCCTTACCATTTCCAAAAAATCAATATCTGTACGAGAATCTCTGTACTGTTCTCTAAGTGCTTTACATAATTTAGGCCATGTTATTTTTGGATCTCTCTGGTGAAACCGCCAGAACCAATCCGTAGCTTTACCCTCAAATAACGAACCAGCATAATTACACAACAGCTCGAAATCCCAATACAATGTTTGGGCAGTCAAAGCCTCAACTCTATAAATAAAACTGTCCACGGACAAGCAATTTGTTGACCCTGAGAACTTTATTTTCCAATTAGAAATAGTTTGTGGAACCTTATCGGGCCGTACATATAACTCCGAAGATAACCCAGATCTATGAGTGTTGCTGTTTGTTCTAGGGATTGCATTTCCATGGTTAGAGCGAAAATTGGAAGGGGATTCTAAAGAATTGTTCTGACGCATTCCCAACATTTCCCTAAATGTCTGTTGCCCACAGCTGGTAATGTCTGCATATGTGGAGGTGTATGATTAGCTGAAGGCGGGTGTTGTGAATGCTGTTGTTGAGGTTGAGCAGTATTAAAATGATTTGGGCTAAATCTTGCAAGACTTGTCTGAATGTTTGACTCAATTAGGGAAGCTATTTGGCTGTTCAATGCCGAAAACAGTTGAGCTTGTTGTGCAGAAACTATTCTAGATATCATGTCTTTCATAACCTCATTCTGATTAATAGATACGACCGGACTAGTAGCTGACGAGTCAGAGCTGGAAGTATTTCGTGTGATGGGGACCAATGCCGGCTGAACTGACACCGGGTTTCCCTCAGCTTGTGATATTGAAGGCTCTCTCATTGAAGAGCTAAGAACTAGCCTTAGAACGAGTCGTAACGCCAGTTATACCCTCTGTGTTTGACTCATAAATAATACGAGTGTTACAAATTGGACAATATGGTCTAGTTTTCAAAATTTTCGACAAACAAGAATTGTGAAAAATATGACCACAGCTCGTCTGAATTTGGGCAGTTTTAGACGGGATTACATTATGACATAACTCACATGTATAGGTCTTATCAACAGGAACTAAACTGTCTGGATTCATTTTAAATGACAAAATACAATTGAAAATAATAAAACCAGAAATAATTCACAATGAAATCAATCGGCTACAATTGCTACAATTGGTAAAAACACAACAATATAAAAAAATTCAAAAAAATTCTAACCGAACTCAAAACTTGTTTGGTTTCCTATGAATGATTACGTTAGAAAACACTTCCAAACTTTTCAAATTGTCAATTGTTTTAGGAAAATTTTGCAGTTATTTTTAAAATTGAGAAATTTCAAAATAAATAATGTATGTATGAAAGTTATTCTCAAACAAAAATTTTAGATTAAAAAAACTTATTTAAAAATGTAATCGCAATACCAGGATTAAAGAGCGAGATAAGTAATTTAAAAGGAAAAATCAATTATATAAAAAAATAAAAATTTTCAAAGGCAAATGGAAAATGTTAAAAAATAAAAAAAATTTAAATAAATAAAAATTTAAATTTTTCAAAAAAAAATATATAATAATTAAATTTAACTTTAAATAAAAATATGTATATGTAATTAAATTAAAGTAAAAATAGTGAGATAATAAAATCATGCGAAAAAAAACAAAACATGTAAAAACACAATAATAAAAAAAATTAGTAAGATACAAGACTAACAAAACAAAAGGTTATTACACTTTGTATTAGTTTTTTTTTATGTATATTTATGTAAAAATTGATATAATTATTCTCTAACTGTTTGATTTTTTTGTCAACTAATGGCTTTAATTAGCTGCAATTTAAGACATTTCGCTCTAGAAAGTTGAAAATTTAACAAGTTTAGTAAATAGAAAGGTTTAACTTTTGAGGATAGAATTTCATAATCCATTCTATTTCCGTCAAAAGTTGATTAGAGTATATTCATTAAAACATATATGACTCCGGTTAGAACTAGCTTAACGTCCAGAATCTAAATTCCAATTAGGCATACCATATTATAATAAAAATACCGGATTAGCAAATAAAGAGAGTAACATGAAATAGAAGGTTAAGATCGAAAGCATAAGAGCTTAACAGACATTAAAATCCATTAAATTTCATGTCACTTAATAAGGAAAAGAAATTAAAATAAAAGTAATACAGTAATAATTAGAACAAAAAGTAAGGAAATTAGGAGCCTAACAGAAAACCATTGATCTAGAAGAGATTAGATCAGAAAGAATGGTTTCACAACTGCTCGGGCCCCACGTTGGGCGCCAAAAAATCTTATACTGTAGCATACAACGTCTAGATAATTTTTTTTTTTTAAATTCTTCTCACAAACTATAATCAGGCGAGTCGCATGCAATTTGTCCAGCCTTATTGCTCGTCGGTGGGGGAAGTTCGTTGCCTGTCGATTCAAAGTATTTTTGCTACTAAAAGATTTTTAAAATTTGCATGCTATTCTATTTTTTTAACAGAAAAGAAAAGCTATCACACAAAAGAAACTATCTAAGAGCTGAATGTGAATTGAATCTAAGCATTTATCGATTCAACCAATTGCCCACCCTACCATGATTACTAACTCCATAACCAATAAAACTCCCATAGTAATCCCATTTCTAGCGCAGCAAATATAACCAAAAAGTTTTCAAATCAAAACAGTTAAACTGTTTAAACTTAGCCAAAAATCATTATGATTTATTTAAATAAAATTTCAATTTAAAACAAACATTATTTTTATTATAAAAAAAATAAAAAGAATTTAATCATTAATTCCTAATTTAAATTATAAAAAAACTTCAAAATAAAAAAATCTATTAAAATTTACATTAACTTCCTTAACTAATTTCGATTATGTGGTCATTCACCCAGTACAGAGTGACAACAGTTAATTTTAACAAAAACAATTGGAACCATATTAAAATTTAACAACAACGTTGGAACTTCGCAAAATGTGAACTCAATAAATATTTTTCCTTTTGTTTCGTGACTACACAACCGACAATTTTATATATTCTTACTAATTTTAATTAATTTTATTATTTATACACAAAGATAAATTTTAATATGGCCACCTCAAATAACAAAAAGATAAGTAAAAAGTACAACAATCAAAATTTTTTTACAGAGAACGATAAATAAACAATATAGGCATATAATAAATTAAGAGAAACTTACATTGGCGTAATGTTATTAAAGCTCCCACGACGAAAGATCTTTCGCTATGTACAGCAGCATGTATGTATGTAATGTTGATTTTAAAGGAAAGAGAGAGTATTACTGTAGGATATTGTTTCTATAAGTTCTCTGTAGCACAAACATTTTCTAATGAACCTTTGAAAATCAAAAATTTAATAATTACAATTTAACACAATTTTGACTTATAATTCAATTGCATTTCATTAAAACTCAAAGCCCAAAATACTGAAAAATAGCTCGCAGCATTACCAAATCAAAATTTTAATCGGATGCTGTGAGAATCATGTATATAAAAAAATGTATGTATGTAGGGCTGTTAATGCAATTGCATTACAAGAAAGAAATTTAAGAAGTTCTCCAATAACACTAGCTTACGGTAAATGACCAAAAAAACTCAGCACAATATGAACAAAAATTGATATTTAAATTTTAAACCTAATATTTAAACAAATCTTATTTAAATTTTAACACCTTAACATCTTCCACATAGTCTTAATTTTTCATCAAATTTTTAATTCTTTTAAACTGTATTTGGGGTTTTTTCCTCTTACTCTTTAACTTTTTTTTCTTTTAACTTTTGTCTAACAGTGTAACATTATACTAGCTTATTTAGTGGGTATTCTGTTTGTATATTTTGCAAGTACACTTAATTATAATATTTATAATAACTTTCTCTCAAAAAACCAGCATATGCATACATATTTTATTCATATTGTTTGCGCTTTAGATTTTAATATTTTCGGTATTTTCCTTTTTCTTTAATTCGGCTTGCTCGCAATTCCGAATGTTTTCTGGTTAAATTAATTATTTTTCTTCCACTTATCTCACTGCACTACACATCTATGACCAAAAGCCGACGTTGACTGATGTTATTTACTCTTGCTTGAAATATCCAAAGCCTCCACTAGGTTTTTGGTTCAGAAATAATTGTAATTGTAATTGTACAACACCAACAAAAAAAATATAATTAAGCGCCAATCATCAAAATTGCCATCTTATACGCATGTATTTATATACAAAAATGAAGAAGATCAGGAAAACCAAAAGCTCTGAATGATTTTTCGGGTTTAATTTTGGATTTAGAAGTGCAGATTTATCTGCATTTTGCAGATTTTACCCCCAAAATTATTAAAATGCAGATTTGAAGATTTTTGGTTTAAAATTGCAGATTTTTTAGCTCGGTAAAAACCTTCTTTTCATTGTCAATTTTGTTTGTTTGTACTATTTTCACTTTTTGCATTGATAAACGAAATATATCAACCATTGATGGAAGAACCGTGGGGAAATACATAGATTTATTAGAAGAAATTGTGTAAATATTTTTAATAGTTGCAATATTTGATCTCTTGTAAATTTTCAATAATAGTTGAAATAACATGTCAAGCAATTAACTTTTTATTTGTTGTTTAAAATAAGATAGACGTGATAAATCTCAACTCAGCCTGAGTATCGGATAGATATTTTTGATTTAAAAAAATCTAAAAATTATTAGCCATGGTCTGAAAATAGCATTCGAGTTAAAATCGAACAAATTTTTAAAACTTTTCTGAAACAAAATATTTCCTTTTTAAAACTTATATTTCCAGGACCACCTATGGATATTTATGAGAATTATTTTTAAATTCCAGAACATTTTGAAAAAAATGTTATATCTTTTTCTTAATGAACTACATTTAAATGTAATAAATGTGTTTTGAAGATTTATTGAAGATTTTTAAAATCTTGACGCAGATTTTTCAGATTTTTTGATGCAAAATTATGGGTTTTTGCTAATTTTACCTCCAAAATAAGAAATTTAAAAGGAAAAATCAATTATATAAAAAAATAAAAATTTTCAAAGGCAAATGGAAAATGTTAAAAAATAAAAAAAATTTAAATAAATAAAAATTTAAATTTTTCAAAAAAAAATATATAATAATTAAATTTAACTTTAAATAAAAATATGTATATGTAATTAAATTAAAGTAAAAATAGTGAGATAATAAAATCATGCGAAAAAAAACAAAACATGTAAAAACACAATAATAAAAAAAATTAGTAAGATACAAGACTAACAAAACAAAAGGTTATTACACTTTGTATTAGTTTTTTTTTTATGTATATTTATGTAAAAATTGATATAATTATTCTCTAACTGTTTGATTTTTTTGTCAACTAATGGCTTTAATTTGCTGCAATTTAAGACATTTCGCTCTAGAAAGTTGAAAATTTAACAAGTTTAGTAAATAGAAAGGTTTAACTTTTGAGGATAGAATTTCATAATCCATTCTATTTCCGTCAAAAGTTGATTAGAGTATATTCATTAAAACATATATGACTCCGGTTAGAACTAGCTTAACGTCCAGAATCTAAATTCCAATTAGGCATACCATATTATAATAAAAATACCGGATTAGCAAATAAAGAGAGTAACATGAAATAGAAGGTTAAGATCGAAAGCATAAGAGCTTAACAGACATTAAAATCCATTAAATTTCATGTCACTTAATAAGGAAAAGAAATTAAAATAAAAGTAATACAGTAATAATTAGAACAAAAAGTAAGGAAATTAGGAGCCTAACAGAAAACCATTGATCTAGAAGAGATTAGATCAGAAAGAATGGTTTCACAACTGCTCGGGCCCCACGTTGGGCGCCAAAAAATCTTATACTGTAGCATACAACGTCTAGATAATTTTTTTTTTTTTAAATTCTTCTCACAAACTATAATCAGGCGAGTCGCATGCAATTTGTCCAGCCTTATTGCTCGTCGGTGGGGGAAGTTCGTTGCCTGTCGATTCATAGTATTTTTGCTACTAAAAGATTTTTAAAATTTGCATGCTATTCTATTTTTTTAACAGAAAAGAAAAGCTATCACACAAAAGAAACTATCTAAGAGCTGAATGTGAATTGAATCTAAGCATTTATCGATTCAATCAATTGCCCACCCTACCATGATTACTAACTCCATAACCAATAAAACTCCCATAGTAATCCCATTTCTAGCGCAGCAAATATAACCAAAAAGTTATCAAATCAAAACAGTTAAACTGTTTAAACTTAGCCAAAAATCATTATGATTTATTTAAATAAAATTTCAATTTAAAACAAACATTATTTTTATTATAAAAAAAATAAAAAGAATTTAATCATTAATTCCTAATTTAAATTATAAAAAAACTTCAAAATAAAAAAATCTATTAAAATTTACATTAACTTCCTTAACTAATTTCGATTATGTGGTCATTCACCCAGTACAGAGTGACAACAGTTAATTTTAACAAAAACAATTGGAACCATATTAAAATTTAACAACAACGTTGGAACTTCGCAAAATGTGAACTCAATAAATATTTTTCCTTTTGTTTCGTGACTACACAACCGACAATTTTATATATTCTTACTAATTTTAATTAATTTTATTATTTATACACAAAGATAAATTTTAACATGGCCACCTCAAATAACAAAAAGATAAGTAAAAAGTACAACAATCAAAATTTTTTTACAGAGAACGATAAATAAACAATATAGGCATATAATAAATTAAGAGAAACTTACATTGGCGTAATGTTATTAAAGCTCCCACGACGAAAGATCTTTCGCTATGTACAGCAGCATGTATGTATGTAATGTTGATTTTAAAGGAAAGAGAGAGTATTACTGTAGGATATTGTTTCTATAAGTTCTCTGTAGCACAAACATTTTCTAATGAACCTTTGAAAATCAAAAATTTAATAATTACAATTTAACACAATTTTGACTTATAATTCAATTGCATTTCATTAAAACTCAAAGCCCAAAATACTGAAAAATAGCTCGCAGCATTACCAAATCAAAATTTTAATCGGATGCTGTGAGAATCATGTATATAAAAAAATGTATGTATGTAGGGCTGTTAATGCAATTGCATTACAAGAAAGAAATTTAAGAAGTTCTCCAATAACACTAGCTTACGGTAAATGACCAAAAAAACTCAGCACAATATGAACAAAAATTGATATTTAAATTTTAAACCTAATATTTAAACAAATCTTATTTAAATTTTAACACCTTAACATCTTCCACATAGTCTTAATTTTTCATCAAATTTTTAATTCTTTTAAACTGTATTTGGGTTTTTTTCCTCTTACTCTTTAACTTTTTTTTCTTTTAACTTTTGTCTAACAGTGTAACATTATACTAGCTTATTTAGTGGGTATTCTGTTTGTATATTTTGCAAGTACACTTAATTATAATATTTATAATAACTTTCTCTCAAAAAACCAGCATATGCATACATATTTTATTCATATTGTTTGCGCTTTAGATTTTAATATTTTCGGTATTTTCCTTTTTCTTTAATTCGGCTTGCTCGCAATTCCGAATGTTTTCTGGTTAAATTAATTATTTTTCTTCCACTTATCTCACTGCACTACACATCTATGACCAAAAGCCGACGTTGACTGATGTTATTTACTCTTGCTTGAAATATCCAAAGCCTCCACTAGGTTTTTGGTACAGAAATAATTGTAATTGTAATTGTACAACACCAACAAAAAAAATATAATTAAGCGCCAATCATCAAAATTGCCATCTTATACACATGTATTTATATACAAAAATGAAGAAGATCAGGAAAACCAAAAGCTCTGAATGATTTTTCGGGTTTAATTTTGGATTTAGAAGTGCAGATTTATCTGCATTTTGCAGATTTTACCCCCAAAATTATTAAAATGCAGATTTGAAGATTTTTGGTTTAAAATTGCAGATTTTTTAGCTCGGTAAAAACCTTCTTTTCATTGTCAATTTTGTTTGTTTGTACTATTTTCACTTTTTGCATTGATAAACGAAATATATCAACCATTGATGGAAGAACCGTGGGGAAATACATAGATTTATTAGAAGAAATTGTGTAAATATTTTTAATAGTTGCAATATTTGATCTCTTGTAAATTTTCAATAATAGTTGAAATAACATGTCAAGCAATTAACTTTTTATTTGTTGTTTAAAATAAGATAGACGTGATAAATCTCAACTCAGCCTGAGTATCGGATAGATATTTTTGATTTAAAAAAATCTAAAAATTATTAGCCATGGTCTGAAAATAGCATTCGAGTTAAAATCGAACAAATTTTTAAAACTTTTCTGAAACAAAATATTTCCTTTTTAAAACTTATATTTCCAGGACCACCTATGGATATTTATGAGAATTATTTTTAAATTCCAGAACATTTTGAAAAAAATGTTATATCTTTTTCTTAATGAACTACATTTAAATGTAATAAATGTGTTTTGAAGATTTATTGAAGATTTTTAAAATCTTGACGCAGATTTTTCAGATTTTTTGATGCAAAATTATGGGTTTTTGCTAATTTTACCTCCAAAAGTTCTGGCAACACTGGTTATGAACCGTAATAGTGGATTATATTTACCAAAATAGTTTGTACCATGTATGTGTGTTTGTTTGTTTCTTTTAGTATAGGCAGTATTGTCTAACCGTAGATTTACCTTTTTTGGCGAGTTTTTAAGTATCAAAAATAACCAAAAATTCCCCGTTTCTATTTGTTAAAATTATTTCGTTAAATAGATGAAATAATAAAGAAGGGTGATAACGAAAATCATGGTGGGCGTTATGCTAATATATGTTAACAAATGCAAAGGGGGGGGAATAAGAGACAACCGGATTTGAACTTCGCTTTTCATAAGGACCCAGAATATATGTACTTTATAGGGTGTAGGATCAATATTGTAGAAATTACAAACGGAATGACAAACTTATATATACCCTTTTACCTTCGGTGAAGGGAAACAAGTGTAATTTTGGGATTTCAGTATTTTGATTATAACTCAGCCATTTTTTAACCGATTTGACAGATTTATATACCGACGTGTTTGGGAAGAAATTTACCATTTACTTATTATAAACATATGTATACATAGGTATATATATATATGTATATATCTACATGGGCATTTCCACAGAAATGTCAACCGCAGCCAACAAATTCAAAGTCTATAAAAGTATGTTGTTTTAACATATTTTTATAGGGAATCCATCAACATTCAATAATGTAAACAAATTTTACATTTAATCCAAGGCGAATTTACCTTGATTTAATCATAACACACTTTGAAATATTTAAATGCAAAGTCGAACAAGTGCAAAAGTTCTGTTTTGAACATTTCTATTGCACGTTTTGTTTTGTTAAATGATCTTAATGAGCCAATTTAGACTAGACTAATTTTAGTCGGATTAACTTTTGTTCTTTCCAAACAACACTGGATTAATTATTCTGGCATAAAATTGTCTACGTACACGCAGCTTTGTATGTGTTAGTATATTTTTGTTTATTTGACACTGAACCTGCCCAGCGGTAAAACTCAGAAGACCTTCTTACTTCAGGCCTTTTAAAGAAGGAGTAACATTTTTTGTTTTGTTTTTTTTTGCACAAGCAAAACAATTATTTTTTTTATCCCGTTGCCATTCTTATGTACCTGCTAAAGAAGCGAGAGCGGAAGGCCTTCTCCGAAATGACAACGTGTGTAAAAAAGATATGAGTATGGAATGGAGCGAGCAGGCCTTGTATATCCAAAAGAAGGAGTACAGAGCCCTTCTAGAAGGCATCCGTACTCCTTCTTTTTCCCGCTGGGTGTTTTTTCATAAGTGTGTATGTATTGGTTTTGTTCTGCTAATGCGGGGTTGAAGCTGGATTAAAAATTATGCCAACCAAAAACGACTCTCTTCACCTCTTTCGCCTACAAACTGCCGTTTTCTGCCAGAACAATTAGTCTAGTCTAAATTGGCTCAATGAGAAAAATTATGCATTGACAATTGCTTTTTAAATCTCGGTTTATATTCAAAAAAATATAAGAAAAATGTAAACGGAACGATGCGATTGCCAGTTACGGAAATTTTTTTCGTTGCTTTACCGTATAGGTATTTCGATGTAGCGTGCGACATTGAAAAATAACATTTGTTATCAGTGCGTCGAGGGTATTTGTACAATGCGCATCAAATATTAGTAACAAACAGATATTTTTGTTGCGAATTTAATAAAAAAAAATTTGCTGGAAAATAATCAGTGATTTTCTCTTGGTACTTATTTAAAATTTGTAGCATGCGACCGGCGTTATGCGACTAAAGTCGCATTTTTGCCCCTTTTTGACTACCGTGCCACTTTTTTGGCCCCTTTGTTTTAAATCCCCTTTTGTATCATTTTGTAGCTTTTGTGTCCCTTTTGCCCCTTATTGAACCAAATTTTTTTTTATACTGGCAATCAATGAAGGCGCCCCAAAAATATTTTGCTGCAAATTAAATTCTTTTCGATTCATTTATGTAAATAGCTTTAACGTTCTTTCAAATGGTTATATTAATAAACAATTTAGCGGCAGTTCCTAAAATCCCTTTAAAACAAAAAATCTCATATGGATGTTAATATTTAAATAATACTCGGCACAAATAACTTATATGAATTTTAACTTCTTAACATATCTTTGGTTTTGTAAGCCGATCGCTTCCAAGTAGGGTAAAATTTAGAAAATTTTTAACAATTTTCAGCGCATATTTTCAAGTTCTTACTGCATATTTAATGCGCATAAAACGTGTTTTTAGAGCATATTTGTGGTTTCCGTGGTTATAGCACTATTTAAGCTTGTTCTATTTGCAAGTACTTAGTAACTGTTTTTGTATAAAGAATTGAAATAAAAATTTTATATTTACAGTTTATAAACGTTTACTTGCAAACAAGACATGTATTTTCACGATATATTCCAGCAAACACAGAAATACTCTATATATATTGCCAAACGTATTGCCTGGATGAAAAATATTATTTCGTATTGCGGAAGATACTTCCTTCGGGAAGAAACGTGTCTCGATAGCAATACTCCTAAGCAATACGAAAGCGATTCTTCTAGACGATGAACTAGCACTTTTGCCAGATAACCGCTTATAAGAAAATAGGAAGTTGCGCCAAAATATCATTAGGATGATAAAGAGAAGATTTTGCATTTCAAAAAATATAAATTTACACATAACCAAACATTTTTATTTTAAATTAAATTGTTTATTTTATAAAATATAATTACAAATAATACAATTTAGAAAAAAAAATAACAAAAATTGAGAAAGAACAATGAACATCTTCTTTATTTAACACTTGAGTTAAATATTTTTTCGTTTTTCGTAAAAATTTGTCATAAATTTTGCAGCATGTCTCTTGCTTAGTGCTCTAATATCTGTTATGCTTGTTATCGTGGAGATTATGTACTTTTTGTATAATTTTCAATAGCTGTACATTAAATGAAAGTGAATGTTTTATTAAAACAAATTTAATTTTTGTCTGTCTATATTCTTTAATTTTTTTAAAAAACTATAAATGAAAGAAAATTAAAAATTACTTTGATTATTTTCTTCTAGATGACAATTTTGGGATATTGCTAAACTATTGCCTTATATGGTATCTTCCATTTGTTTGCAGGGATGTTTAAGTTTTCGATGAAAACAATTTAATAAATACATACATATGTTTTTTTTTTTTTGAAAATTTTCCTGTTTTTAAAGTTGCCCCTTTTTTTTTGAAAAAACCCCTTTTTGTGCCCCTTTTTGAAAATTTGGAACGGTAACGCTGCATGCGACATCGTAAGTGTAAAATGCATAAATTAAAAAAAAAACAATTTTCTAAAATATCTTTATTTGCGATTGTTAACAACTACAAGGAGCAAGGACAGCTTATGCTAGGAACACAACTGGGACGAACGACGAATTTTTGGCCGCGAATATTCGTCGCCAAAAATAAAAAATATTTGTGTATATGAAAATGCACACAACCAGGGCGCCGACGAAAATTCGCCGGGCGTTTCAACCTTTAAATAGATTTAATTCTAATTCTTACGCCGGCGTACGACGAACAAATCTGTACTTGGTAGCCATATTGTTTCAAAATGGTAAGTGTTTTAGTAAATAAAGTTACTTTTTACTTTAGAAATTGTAAAATTTTAACTGAATATCTTATAAAATACAAATTGAAAAAAAAATTAGCAATAAAAAAGTATTCTAGTTAAGTTGTTCTTAATGTCTTATTTGTGAAGTATTTTTTGTTTATAGAAAATATTTTATTTCCATTTTGTTTTTTTTTCGTTATTGTGTTTTATACGCCGAATTAATACAGCGAATTTCTTCCGAATAATTCGTCGTGCTGGACGAATTTCTTCGGTCGTCCCAGTTGTGTTCCTACACTCACAATATTCTGTACGTAAAATTAACTGAAATTGTAATATAAAATAAATGAAAGTTCAATTAAAAACCGGTCTACCTATTTTTCATTTATTTTTAACAAAAAGTTCATTTAATTTTTACTGTAAAAAATTCAACACCGTATTCCGTAAAATCAAATAAATATTCAGTTATTTTGTAAAATTTTACTGTCAAAAATTCAACACCATATTCAGTAAAAACGATTAAATATTCAGTTATTTATTAAAATTTTACTGTCAATTTTTTACTGTCAAATTGACCCCATATTCAGTAAAAACAATTAAATATTCAGTTATTTTATTAAATTTTCGTTTACTTCACAAAAGAGCCGAATTTCTAAAAAATTCCAGACAGACACCTGTCCGCTTGTTTTTTTTATAAGCGAGAGAGGGAGAATATTTTTATTAACTTACCCAGTTACACACGTTTGTTTTACTTTTGTTGTACTGACCACGTTGTTTACAGAAGAACTCTCAATTATAAGACACCAGCAGTATGACCGATATGGCTTCGCAATTATTTTACTTTTAAAATTTGATGTACCTATGTATTTAACTAAATTACATATTTTAACAAATAGAAAATGGGTATTGCTTACACAAAACAAGCAATTCATTTTTTATAGATAAGTAAAAATTAATTTTTGGTAGTAAAATTATATAAAATATCTGAATATTTAATTGTTTTTATAAAATTTTATAAAATAACTGCATATTTATTTGTTTTTACGGAATATGTAGTTACTTTTTTGACAGTTAATTTAAAAAAGATAACTGAATATTGATTTGTTTTAACGGAATTCGCGGTTGAATTTTTGACAGTAAAAATTAAATGAACTTTTCGTTGCTTTAAATTACATTTTCATTTAATTTTACATAAAGAAGAATTTAACTTAATCAACGGACAAAATTAACTGCAACTGAAAATCCGTATTAATATGCACTTAGTTTTTTGAATAACTGTTAGAATCAGTTAAAAATAAATTTGCTTGGAATTTTAAATGTTTATTTATTTAAAAATGACTGAACGGAATATTTCTTAAATAAACTACAGTCCGTTACTGTAATAATATTGTGAGTGTACCATTATTCCATTAAAAAAACTTTATTTGAGACTAAATACTATTTAAATGATTTTGTTATTCGTGCTTAATTCCCAATTTTTATTATTTGATAAAAACACTGAAATTTATTGTTGATGGGATAAGCTATTCCTATGCGCATTTCACTGGTTGCTTAGGCCAGATCATCAGGAAACTTCATTCATAGAGATTTTAGAAAAACTAAAGATATTAAACTAAATAAAACTGTTAAGCGTATAAGAATTACAGCAACAGTTGTACTTGTAGCAATATCAAAGTTTAAACAAAATCATCAACAATAAACAGTGAGTTTATCTCTCCTTACATTCTCCACTACAATTGATTGGAATTCTTCCAACATTAATTGTAAAAAAATTTTATTTTAGCCATAACTTTTTCGTATCCGAACCGATATTTCCGATATTTTGGTATATAAATCATATCCATAGGACATATGACAGCCCTAAAATGTAGGTTTTTATACAATTTATAATTTTTTTTGTACTGGGTCCTTATGAAAATTTGACACAACTGAGTTGAGTTGTGAAACCTAAAACGGGCCATATTTAATTTTAATGATATTCAAACAACGTTCGTTTATGGTTCAGTCGTTTAGGGGGTTGAGTTTAGAAACTGTAAGTCCTCTGGTTCAAATCTTGGTTTTTCAAAGTGAATTTTTTTTTAATGTTTATGTTCTAAAAACGATTTCAAAAAAATATTTACCAGTTTTAGATTTTTAAATTTACTTTCTAATGAAGTTTTTAGAATTGTGAATATGTATGTATATGTAAATATTATTTAGTTTTTGTCTAGTTGCTCTGTATTCTGCTCGCACAATGGTGAAGGGTATATAAGATATTTATTTATTTTGCGTTTTTATCTTTATTTTTATTTATAATTTGTGGGTTTTATTAAACAAGAAAGCTATCACTACTATTCGTTACACAACGTTCTAAATTTCTCTACCATTTGCCCTAATGGAGGTCTTAGTATAGAATTTGGAGCTTTTGATGTTTTGCACAATTCACAGCATGTAACATAATTCTTAACATCATTAATTAATTTAGGCCAATAGAAAAATTTACGTATACGGTGGGCAGTTTTGGATAAAACACCATGGGCAGCATTTGGAATATTATAAGCTGAGTATAAAACTTGTTTTCGTAATTCAGTCGGTACTAATAATTTAAATGATAATGATTGGTCAATTGATCCACTAGAAAATTCTGTTATTTTGTTAAAAAAATGTATCATCAACTTTATAATCTAACATTTTAGATCCCGAAAATTCTTCGCTCCATTTTGAGTATTCTTGGTTATCAAAGGCTTTTGAGTCTAAATCAATTAAAGGTAAAACTTGTAACTCAATTTCGCTGATAGTCAAATCATTTTCATAGGCACGCGATAGGGCGTCCGGAACAACATTGTCTTTTCCATTACGATACTCTATAGTGAACACAAAACCCTGCAATTTTAATGCCCATCTGGCCAATCGACCTGCTAAATTTTTTTGCCTCATCAACCATTTAAGGCTTGCATGTTCTGTTATTATTTTTAACTCTTGACCTTCAACAAAGTACCCGAAAATTCTTCTCTCCATTTTGAGTATTCTTAGTTATCAAAGGCTTTTGAGTCTAAATCAATTGCAGCTAAAACTTGTAACTCAATTTCGCTGATAGTCAAATCATTTTCATAGGCACGCGATAGGGCGTCGGGAACAACATGGTCTTTTCCATTACGATACTCTATAGTGAACACAAAACCCTGCAATTTTAATGCACATCTGGCCAATCGACCTGCTAAATTTTTTTGCTTCATCAACAATATAAGGCTTGCATGGTCTGTAATTATTTTAAACTCTTGACCTTCAACTAAGTACCTAAATTTTCTGATAGCAAGTATCACAGCCAGACATTCCAGTTTAGTAATAGAGTAGTTTCTCTGTGCTTTATTAAGTTTCTGCGTCATGTAGGCTATTGGACGTTCAATACCGTCATTGTCTCATTGTATAATGAAAGGTTTTGAAAAATCAGCATAAACTAAAATTTTAATTTTACTATATCAAATGATTTCTGAGCCTCTGCTGTACATTTATATGTATGTTTTATGTTTACTCAACTCAAATAGGAAGGTAATTGTTGCATAGTCGTCAACAAATCGGCGATACCAACCAGCCATCCCTAAGAATTGACGTAACTGTGCAGGAAATTCAGAAATAGCTCTAACCTTTTTTGGATCAACTTTTGAAGAACCTTCTCCAACAATATATCCTAAATATTGTATATTCTTAATTGCAGAACTACTCTTCCTGATATTTATTGTCAAATTTGCCTTACGTTGTTGTGTTGCTACTTTTTGTTTTTGATATAATTAACAAGTCATCGAGATAAACCAATACATTAGATTTTAAATAATACGAAACGACCATGCCCATAAGTCTGCATATTGTTTGTGGTGCATTACACAATCCAAACGGCATCCTTGTGAACTGGTACAATGGCCGATTAGGGATTGTGAAAGACGTCTTAAGCTTTAATGATTCGTCCAGTTTTATCTGCCAAAAGGTGTCTTTCAAATCTACTTTAGATATGAAATAAACAGGAGGAAGTCTTGAAATAAGTCCGTCAATATTTGGTATTGGATACGAGTCCTTTACTGTCACGGAGTTCAATTTTCTGCTATCAACACAAAAACGCACTTTGCCGGGCTTAACAATTAGAACAGCAGGTGATGACCATGGTGCTCCAGGACATTCCTCAATAACACCTAAACCAATCATACGGTCTATCCCGAACATTAAAATTTTTCTCGCGTCGGAGATATGGGAAAATACCTTTGCTTAATTGGTAATTAATTACCCGTATCTATTTTATGCTCAAGCAAACGTGTACATCCTAGCCCATCTCTTTCCGGAAGAAAGAATTAACGATTGCGCTTAGTTGTCATTCTTGTGTATCATTAAGTGGTATCCTTTCTGTGTTTGTATTTTACGAAACCTCATTAATTAATTTCTCCGTCGATATTTTAATTTAAAATTTTTCCCAAAAATCAATTCCGCAAATTATATTTTGTCCTATTGTTGGAATAACTAAAAACTCACAGAAATGTTTTCTACCATTATACACTATTTCTTAAGTTTTAGAATCTACAACATTCTGCTTGGTACCATCTGCGGTTCGAACTTTACTAAGGCATCGTTTTTAAATTTCCTGATTTAATAATTCTTTCACTACAAATTACACTAGCCTTAGCACCGCTATCTAATAATGCAAATTGTGATTGGTTGTCTATGACAAGTAATATATACGGTCGATTATCGTTATTCATATTCACTATTGAGGATATTGTTATTTACTATACTATGGATTTTTAAGGCAAAATTAGTTATAATCCTAACGTGAAATTGGATTATATTGATATAACAATTGTAATACACAGTACAAATTGTTCGAATCCGCGAATCGAAATACGCGGTAACCCCCAGTTGTATACCTCTTCTTGTTATAAAAGTATCTTCTCCAGAGTCAACTTAGTCCGAACTTAGAAGAGTGGACATTTAGAAGGAAAACATCTAGAATTCTCTTTTGTTTTTTCATTCGCGGTCACACAGACGAACATGTTGCCTAAAACATTCTGTTACTATTATTGTTTTCTTCTCAAAATGCAAAGTAAATGTCAATAAAGAAAATGACAACAAAGGGAATCGCCGAGTACCGAACACAAAAACAATTCTCTCTCCCACACCCGAAATTTGCTATCAATCAAAATGTTTCCCTGGCTAAATGGACACTAAAAAGAAATATTTTCATTTGTCCTTGAAAGTAGTGTATACGTACTATCAACGAAAAATCGAGGAAACAGCTGATTGGCTGAAAGTAAAAAAATGAGTGAAAGTTAGTGAAAAATTGTGAGTGTATTGAGTTTTTCGAACTTGCACTTGCATGTGGAAAGGGGGGGGGGGGGGGGGGTAAGCAGAATCATGGTAGAATACCTGGTACTCATTCAACCATGAGCTGAATTTATATCAGTTTTGTTTCAACTTAAAGGGCCAAATACACTTGTCAAATGCTTGTCCAGCCGGCGAATTCAACGTGTACGTATTAGCCGTCATGTCTAAATTTTTTGATTTTTCATCAAGCGTTGTCGGTGTCACACATACCATCACATTTTCACTAATACTACCACAATGCTTGATGAGTACTTTGATCAGTGTATTTTGGCCTTAAGAAAAATTTTTCAAGTTATGCAAGCAAGTCCTTATGTCACAACGGTTTACTTTGATGATATTTTATTTTGTGTTGTCTCTTTTTAGTTATTTTAGATATTTCTAGAATCACGATATTTATTGAACGTGTAGCATGCAATATTGATGGATCGCGATCCATATCGCAGAATGGCCTAAAATATGAAATCCAGATCGCGGATCGTGGAATTAACCAGTGAAAAAATTTTGGCTTTTTACTCAAAATTTTTCTTTCCACTTTTTTCTTCAATGAAAAAGCAAGCAAAATAGCTAAACAGGCTTTCTTTTGGTTTTCACGCGACATCGGAATTAACCAGTGAAAAAATTTTGGCTTTTTCCTCAAAATTTTTCTTTTCAATGGATCGCGATCCAAATATCACGATATTTATTGAACGTGTATCAGTGCCCTTATATTTGCTATATTTCGTTTTTTCTATATTAATGAAATGACACCACTATATACATAAATGAAGAAATTTCACACAAAGGGGAACGACTCAAAAAACTTGTTATTTTTCGATAATCCCTAAAAAAATACAAAAACAACTACCGTTGTATACTTCTTAACTCATATTTCTTAACAATGCCAAAATTGTTTTCTACCTTCATTGTAAATATTAAAAAAAACAGTTTTTTTCCCTACTGAAAATGTGTAAATATTGAGTTGACTCTCTTAAGAGGAACCAGTGCGATATATATTTTCTAGGTATTGTACAAACGGAATGACAAATCTATAAATATCCTCTCTACCTTTGGTGAAGGGTATAATAATATGACAAATGGCAAATAAAAATATAAAATCTATCGTTTTATGGTAGTTAAGTATTGTAATTTTTAATCGTGAAAACAAGCGCTTCGAAAAATTACTACCACCAACAAGTTCGGAGTTCTCGTTTCTGGAAGAGAAAGTGAAATGAAAGTGCCCAGCTTTAAAAAAAAAAATTAAATTCAAACACAGTGTAATTATAACCTTAACTTAAAAAAAAAAATTAAACTTTAAATATACTAATACTTTATTATCACTATAACAGTGCTCAAATTCAATTTCAAACACAGAAAGACATAATGTACTTAACACATGCATTGATAGGATTCTTTTTAAATAATTATTTCAATATCAATGGCAATACAACTTGTGGTTCATTAGTACGTGGATTGTCTGAATATAAGGCTACAGTTTTTTCGTTCAAATCAAAAATGCCAACGGCTATTGTTTTGACCAACTGCTCGAGCGTACCGTCTTCGCGAAAAACACAATGTTCACCACCACTGCAATCGCCTAGCATTTCAACGATATCACTTTTGGTTTGTGGGGCTTTGTAAGTGCTGAATGTATGCATACGTGATACACTGGAATCTAATTGCAATTGATTAGCTTCTTCAATTTTCATACGTTCGTATCTAGGAAATTAAAAAATTATTTATTAAATAGATCTTAACAAATAAAACAATTATAAATATTACTGATTTGTATGACAGTTATGTTCTCCCTTGTCAATTTTCTTAATATCCAATCGAGATTCTTTTGTATCTTCTAAAGTTGGAGCCATTTCAATGTTGTAGCACAAGTTGGAAGAATCACTAAAAATTCCACAAATTTACATATGTAAATATTTCAATTTATAGAACTGTGACAACATTTTTACTAACTTTATAAAATTAATATTAATGGAGCAACCGTCAGCAGCACCAACTCCTACGTCTTTTAATATATCCAACGCTTGGTCAAAGCTTTCAGCGCTTAATAAAGCTCTTGTTATGAAATGGCGTGCTACAATGTTAAAATGATTTATTTGTTGTAAAAATATTTTTTTTCACTACATATTCACTAAGGTTTTACTTACGAGTTTTACCACTTCTCAAGAATTCGGCGGACAATGTGTTAATGGAAAATACCAAGCCATGATGATTATAATTCATTGTATATCCAGGCAAATGTCCGGCATAGCACAAAGACATAAACCGTTCCTCTTTAACTTTGTATTTGCCTTGCGGTGTGCTATTTATGATGTGAGCAACCACAAAATAGTAATGATTTAAAGTTTCCGTTAGAGCATCTTCGGTATGGGCTAAAACACGTTCATTTTCACCGTTTAAAATAATAGTTGAACATCCTGTGGGTTGTTTCTTCTCCACAGCATTTAAGTATTTAAGGCTTTGTGGTAAAATGTCATCCATATGCAACAAGAATAACTAAAGTTCAAAAAATTAGAAAATGAAATATATATTACTTTATGTATAATAAAATATGTACATTTGAATTGTTAGTGGGATTTTATAGAAATTTTTTAATCAGTGTAACTTTCATGCAACCTTTTGAATAGTGTTCATCCTGTTGGTCCTAGACCCACCTTTAAGTTTACCTAGCGATGCCCGTCCGACTGCCTTTTGCGTAATGCACAGGTCGCAATTTTGGAGATAATTTGATGAAATTTGGTACAAAGGTTTCTAATTGACACAAGGGCCAAGCTTATTGAAACTCATTATAATCCGTCCATAATTTCACACAGCGCCCATACAAGCTTCTTTACAGAATGGAGTCCCATAAAACATCTTATTATGTTGGCATATAGATAAAATTTAGTCAAAACTTTTAATATTTAATCTAAATAATTTTATCAAATTTTATTGGAATATGGGCTCATATTTGGCCATAGCTCCTATACAAACACTACTTCCGAAAATATCCTTTAATGCCATATCTTCCTTATACATGTTGGAATTGACATACAAATTGGTGACAATTGCGCCACGTCATGAAAAAATCCGAATCTTAACCTCATAACATAATTTTGTTCTAGCGGGTCCATGATAGTTTCCAAATAGAGTGCACTCTTGAAAATTGGATTTTTAATACTGTGGTGCAGGGTATCGTATGGACAGGCTTGACCGACTATACTTTCTTACTTGTTTATTAGAAATTTCTTTCTGTATTATAATTAATGTTGCCAGACGGGCTTGATTTAGCTTGGTTGTCAAGAGAAAAAGTAACCATGATAATTTGTCAGCAGTATTTTGCACTTCAGGCGTATCGAATCCAATTTGGGCGCCTCGAACATATTCAAGGTTGCGACTTGGGGCACCCCGCAAGGTGGTTTACTGTCACCTTTACTTTGGAATTTTAATACCCTATTAATACCCTACGCCATAAGAAAAGCCTTTGAAGAAAGAAAATATTGCTCCGCTCCCTTTATAGATGTTTCTCAAGCTTTTGACAAAGTCTGGCATGTAGGCTTGTTACATAAATTGAAGCTAAACCTACCGGTTAATACACACAAGCTGTTAGAAAGCTACCTGGTCGGTCGAAAATTCATTATTAAAGAAGGTGATTTTTTAAGTTCTCCTCAGCCAATTGAAGCTGGAGTCCCTCAGGGAAGCATCCTGGGCCCACTTTTTTACTTAATATATACCTCGGACATGCCAACAAACAATTACACCCTAACCTCAACTTTTGCTGATGATACAGCTTTTCTAAGCGTACACGAGAACAGTCGTGAAGCATCTCGATACCTGCAGGATCATATATTTCAGCTCGAACTATGGTTAAAGCAATGGAGGATAAAGGTCAATGAGCAAAAATGCGTATATATAACATTCACCTTGCGTCGGGAAACATGCCCCCCTATAAAAATTAATAATCAACTAGTGCCTCAACATTCGCATGTCAAATATCTCGGTTTTCATCTAGATCGGCGTTTAACATGGAAATGCCATATAGAAGCAAAATTAACCCAAATGAAACTAAAAGCAATTCAAATTAACTTGCTTATTGGAAGAAATTCTGTTCTTAGTCTCGATTGCAAACTACTACTTTACAACGCTATTTTAAAGCCAATATGGTGCTACGAGGGCACTGCCTCGGCCTCAAATATCGAAAAAATTCAAAGACGCCAAAATAAACTTCTTCGCATAATTACAGCTGCCCCATGGTATGTTAAAAACTCAAATATCCACAAGGATCTCAATGTGCCACTGGTAAGGACTATTATTACGAAGTATGCGGTAAAATACTTAAAAAGGCTAGAGTTGCACCCAAATCCACTAGCTCGAAATATTTTAAATGATATCGGCCACTCTCGGTTAAGGAGAAGAGACACTGCAGCACTTACCCATTAGGATGAGCGATACACACCTATATATGTGAACAGAACCCGTGATGAAGAAAATTTTTGTCTGGCACTGGCAGGACATAAAATAAAGTATAAGGTTAAGATTTGATTAATTATTGTTAGTTCATATTTAATATATGAAGATTCAATAAATAAATAATGGAAAAAAGGTCCTTGGTAAGGACGTGCTGCAGAACGGTTGCGTATGCGGATGACTTTACAGTTGTGGCTATGCGTAAAGATCCCAGACTACAAGATTCCTAGATTTGATACCCCGAGCTTAAAGGTGGTCTCATTGGAACTGTCTGACAGTGCAAAGTATCTTGGGCTTATATTGGACAGCAAACTAAACTAGAGGATGACCACCATTTCCAGGACTACTAAGGCGGCAACAGCATTATATTGCTGCAAAAGGGCCATTGGCCTAAACTGGGGAATTAACCCGAGGAATGTATACTGGCTATTCGAATGTGCTATCAAACACATTCTATTCTACGGGGCAGCTATTTGGTGGCCGGCGCTCAAGGTGAGGACTCATCAACCTAGGTTTGAACGTACAATGAGAATGGTGGCGATAACATTAACAGGTGACATTAGAACAACCCCCTCTAAGGCATTGTTTACGATCTTGAACTGGTTACCAACACTGCAAATAAGAGGACAAGTCCCAACACGCGTGTAAAATGTAGCCAACAAGGGACTAGGATTAGTCCAAAAGTAACCCAAACGTATGAAAAAACAAGGTCTATTTATCATTACGATGTCCTTGGGCAGCACCACATAACCCTGCTTTGGATTACAAAGGAGTATTCATAAAACTACTCCATGGATTAGTTTTTAAGTCGTTTGAAAACGAAAACATGTCGTTAATAAACGAAAACATGTCGTCTCACTACAAACACTTTTTTACATTGCCAAAGTCCATGCTTGCATTACATTGGACCAGTCCATGGTGTAGTCCATTTGATCAAAATGGATCAGGTACTCCAATATTATTTGCAAAGGCTAGCTGCGAACGCGGGTGTAAGACAAAGGGCCACTGGAGAATGGAGGGATTACAATATCGGACATGCTAGTATTCTGAACAAAATAAATGTTTACATGGATGTTGGTTATGTTACACCCGAGCCAGTCTTTGATCCTGGCTTCATGGTGAGCATTTTGGATACCGTGGTCCACTATGATGACCTACAAGTTCCCGCGAATGCGATTCGTGTATTCACGTACAGGTCTAAAACACTGTATGGTGTCGGTTCTGGAATATACTCCGATTCCTGTAAGGCTATCGGACCACTGCAGTGTCATCCAGGCCGAGATGATGGCCAACCACACAGCCTCGAGACGCATCCGGTACGGTGAAATATCTGGAAGTGATATTAACATTATTACCGGTATGTAGCAAGGCGGCCATAAGATCCCTGGAGAATGTGATCATGTGATGCCAGATGTCTCTGGAGGAGATAACGAGACATTCATTGGTTACCCTTAATTACACAGTACAACACATGATTTCGGGACTCAACTCTGATAATTGCTTATGAAAGAAGAACTTCTGCATCATTAGTTTGGTCATGGTACCTCAATAAATAATTTAAAAATTAATTTGAAGTTAGTAAGTATCGTATAGGGTAATTTGTCACGTTTTAGGCTCTTTTGTTTGTCATTACTCGAGAACCACTAGTCCGAATAAGCTAAAAAAATTTAAAATAATTACGAATTACAATTCCTTTAATCTGTTCATGCACCGTTTTGCTACACAAGCAACAGTTTCGCAGTTATACAGTCAGCCTCAAAATAAAGTGTACAGCGAAAAGTTCAACATTCATAAGTACATAGATGATAAAAGAAGAATACTACAATAAAACAACTTTTTTTTTTTTAAAGTGTATTTAGTAGTAGTATATTTAAATAAAAAAAATTTGTCATTTATTTCTCTTTCATTTTCAAATTAACACTAATCTTAAAAAAGGGCTTATTTTACGCGTCAAAAAAAAAGTGTACACTTTCGTATTATTTCAAGGTTTCATTGTTATAACGGTAAATTACCCGCTAATTTTTGTATTTTTCTTCTTGCATTCATATTACTAATCAGTAATTATCTCTACTAACTAAACTGATCAATAACAAGTCAAGTTAATTTTAGTTTATAAATAATAGTCAACATGGGTAAGCAGACTACAGAAGAAACCCGTAATTTAGTGGTAAAATTGGCATCTGAAGGCAAATCTTTAAGAGAAATTGGCAGTGCTATTGACAGATGCCATAATACTATTAAAAAAATATTAGATAAGTATAAAAAAGTGAAAAATGTTAAAGACCTTCCGCGCTCTGGCAGACCTAAAATTTTGTCCGGCGTGGAGAAGAGGGCAATAGTACGAAGAGTTAAGGCTAATCCCTGGTGCAGTGCAGTTAAAATAGCAGAGGAACGGACAATAGCATTAGGAGCTAGTGTAAGCGCCAGTACTGTACGCCGAGCACTACATGAGCATGGGCTATATGGTAGAGTTCCCAGAAAAAAGCCACTTATATCTGTGAAAAATCAAAAAAAACGTCTGGAATATGCGAAAAAGTACCAACACAAAGATAACTCTTTTTGGGACAAATGTTTATTCAGTGATGAAAGCAAAATAGAAATTTTTGGAACAAAAAAAGTTCAAAAAATATGGAGAGGCAAAAATAAAGCATACGAGCAAAATAATGTTACTAAGACCGTAAAACACGGTGGTGGTTCAGTGATGGTGTGGGGGTGTATGGCTGCAAGTGGTGTTGGTAATCTTGTGTTCATAGATAGTACTATGAATAGCATAGATTACCTCAACATTTTAAAAGCTAATTTGCAGCAGAGTGTTGACAAACTATGCTTAGGACCGACTTGGGTCTTCCAGCAAGACAACGATCCTAAGCATACCGCTCGAATTGTCAAGGAATGGTTGCTTAACAGAACGCCAAAACAGCTTGATCACCCGCCTCAATCACCAGACTTGAATCCCATCGAGCATTTATGGGAACATCTAGACCGGCAGATCCGAAAACGCAGTATAAGCAACAAAGAGTCCCTAAAACGCGCAATCATTGAGGAATGGAATAAGATTCCCTAACAAGTAACCAAAAACCTCGTCGATTCAATGCCCAGACGACTTGCTGCAGTTATAAAAGCAAAGGGCAAGCAAACTAAGTATTAGTCTTGGAGAAACTTTTTAGTTTAAAAGAAAACAACTTTAAGTGTACATTTTATTTTGACGCTTAAAATAAGCCCTTTTTTAAGATTAATGTTAATTTGAAAATGAAAGAGAAATAAATGACAAATTTTTTTTATTTAAATAAACTACTACTAAATACACTTTAAAAAAATAAAAGTTGTTTTATTGTAGTTTTCCTCTTTTATCATCTATGTACTTATAAATGTTGAACTGTTTACTGTACACTTTTTTTTGGCGCTGACTGTAAATAAATGTATGAAGAAAAAAATATTTTTTGCCCAAAAAATTTCAATTTTTTATTTTTAATTCATAAAAAATCCAAAACGGTAAAAAAACGTGTCAAGTCCTATTACTTTCACGTAAAGTCGCATAACCTATGAACAAAATGACACATACATACATACATACATACATAAATCATGAAAATCGATGAACGCGTTTTAAAAATTTTTTGGGCAAAAAAAATTTTTTTTCTTCATACATTTATTTATAACTGCGAAACTGTTGCTTATGTAGCGAAACGTTGCACGAACAGATTAAAGGAATTGTAATTCTTAATTTTTTTTAAATTTTTTCAGCTTATTCGGACAGTGGTTCTCGAGTTATGACAAACAAAAGAGCCTAAAACGTGACAAATTCCCCTATACGATACTTACTAACTTCAAATTAATTTTAAAATTATTTATTGAGGTACCATGACCAAACTAATGATGCAGAAGTTCTTCTTTTTGGGTCTACTTTTATATGCAATTATCAGAATTGAGTCCCGAATCAATCACCTGAAAAATGTTGTACTGTGTTAGGTGTTTCACTTCCAAGAAATATGCAACTTATAGTGCACAAGTTTCATCTTATTGCCAGTTAGAGGTGGCACGATGAAACTACCTCTGGGGAAACCAGGAAAATCTGGCCCATCATAGATAAAAAGGACAAGGCGGGCATTACAGCTGTTCAGACATCACCTAAGAAACCTAATTGCTACCTCTGAAATGTATGCAAGTGTGCAAAGGATATTAGATTAACTATTGTTAACATTTTTTAATTATGATATTCAGTATTTTTATGTGTTTAGATATGTACATATGTATTTTATGGGCGAGATGTGAAAATATATTGAAACAAGTTAGAAGTCAAAATACTATGACTAAATGTTGTTAACTAATTATAAAATGCTTACATTATTGTACATACATACATACATATAAAAAAAATTTACAACGAGTTTATTATTAAAGAAATGATTTACTGCAGAAATACATACATATGTAGTTATTTAAAGTCCATTTTTTGTAAAACGGTGTAATTTTTACAAAAAATATAACAGTTAATTAGCTGTTTATTTAGATACTTTTTATTGCTTTAATTATTTCATAAAACAAATTGTATTATTAGCATTAACATTGAAAATTTATAAAAAAATTGATTTCTTGTAATACCACTTACATTCATTCATACATACTTATAAACATATATATGTACATGTGTACACTTAGAAGTAAAATACATACATATGTACATACTTAAGTAATACGTCAACATGCAATATTAATTAAATGTGGCCAGACTAATTTCTTATTTGTATATTTTGTTATTCTGGTTTTTTGTTATTCTTTTGAATGTGAAGTAAAAAGTCCAAATTTAAGATTATTATAAGATAAATAAACTTCTGCGGTTTCGTTAAAATGTTCTCCTGCTAAAAATCCAAAATGCAAGTGATAGGTATCTAATTAAAAAAACAACTTAACATGTGACTAAGTATTTAATCCAAGTTTAATTTACATACATATTTATGTATGTATGTATGTACATACATATATTCTTCAAAGTCTTACGTAAACTCTTAGTAGGTATGCAAAATGTGAATGCCGGCAATGTCTGTCAAATAACTGACACAATTGTTGGCAACATTCAACTAATTGAATTTCTTTTTTAAAATCATGTTTTCTTGGTTATATTTGTGCCGAATTGCATATTTAAAATGCACTTACTAAAATTTGTTTGGCTTCTGCATACAAATTTTTTTATTTTCTTGGGGGTTTTTGTTTGGTGGTTTTTTGGTAGTGTGACCTTTGCTTACTATTTAAAACTACTAGTAGGTATTTAATTAATAATTTGTTTGTTTCTAGATCAAACTTAAATTGTTTAGAATCGCTATCGACAACAACTTAATAAAATTTAATAATATTGAATTCTTTTAGTTCGCCAATACGTTTCTTTAAACACTATTCTAAATATGTATGTTGACACGCAATTTTGACAACGAGTTAAGTACATTTAGCCACGATCTGATAAAGGCCTTCATGACTGTCATATTTGGTCCGGTGTTCTGAGTTTCTTACAGTTTAATTCTAGAGACCAAAATTTGCCTTTTTTTATGACCATGATATTGTTTTTTTGTTTTTATGACAGTTTATGCTATAATTTGGTGTGCTATTGCTATTGCAAGTGCATGGTAATTGTCTAATTGAAGAAAAACACAAGACAACAACAACAGTAGGGATGGACAAATTGAAAAAATATATTGATACATATCGAATCGATATTTTTTAAGAGTATCGATATTTATTATTTCAAAATTATCGATATATCGACCGTTTTTGCAGAAACTATTACAAAATTAAAAAATTTAATAAATGTATATGCACAAATCTTATTATTATTCCAAATATATATGTATGTGACAGTTTCAGTTAAAAGAGACCTATGGGTAAAAAATGAGTTTTGGAGAAAAACGATTTTTAAGTTAACAAGTTTTCTTTTTTTCTTATGAAAGGTGCATTTTAAAGCTTACTTAATGAAGTTGCATCAGAAAGAGTGTATTGTCTATTTTTAGAATCACCAAAAAAGTAAAAATCGATTTTTTCATCCATAGGTCCCTTTTAACTGAAACTCTCACATATACATACATATGTATATTGTTCCAAATCCGCATAAAATAAATATTTTCAAGTTCGTTTGACTTTATTGTTTTGATTAGAAATCTGCAATGTGAAAACCCCGCTTTTTCTTAATTCTTCTTCTTATAAATGCCAATGATTTTAGATCTTCATATAAGTTTAAAAAACATCCCTGCAAATATTATTGGACCACTTGATCCATTTTGATTAAATGGACTGGTCCTATGTAATGCAAGCATGGACCATGTCATTGTTAAAAAGTGTTTGTAGTGAGACGACATGTTTTTGTTTTTAAACGAAGTTAAAACTAATCCTCTTGTGTATTAAAACTACTTCTTTGTAATCCAAAACTGGGTTATATGGTCCTGCCCTAGGACATCGTAATGTTAAATAGACCACGTATTTTCCATACGATTGGGTTACTTTTGGACTAGTCCTAGTCCCTTGTGGGCTACATTTTACATTCTTTAAAAACATATTGTTTGAAAAACGGCTAAAATGTTGAGTTTTTAATGAAGACTGATTTTGAAAAATATCGAATTCGATAGTCGTATTTCAATATCGTATTGGCATATTAAATATTGGCGATATATATCGATAAAAAAAATTGCTAACAGCAAATCAAGTCGGACGTGTTTTTTACCCGCTGCTGTTTACTCCAAGTTTTAACCTGTAATAAGGCTTACAATCGTCTTGTGGTAATTTTTTTTTTTTTTAATAATTTATTTTGATATATCGATATTTTTTGCCCATTTCTACTGACTGGCATTGAAAATATTTTTTGTGCATTTTAAAATTAAACTCACATGTGTGTTCGCACTTGAACATAAGTAATTGATATTCATTACAAAAATAGACGGTAATACCTAAATACTAGGTTTTTTGTTTATGCATAACAAAATAACTAATAACTAACTAATTACATTTAATATTTTTTATTCTATATTATTGTAACGGGTCCGCCATCAAACGTTTTTTTTCAACTAGTGCTTATTTCGTGAATGATAACACGTAGCCCATGTCTGATTTGACAGATAATTCGTTTTATCCTTCCGCTGAACGAATATGGTTGTGTATACGCTTAAACAACAATGCGTTTTCGCTTCGCTAAGTGGTTCTGCGATCGACTTATAGAAGATGCCGATTTTGCCAAAAAAAAATCATCTTTTCAGATGAAGATCATTTTGATCTTGACGGGTATGTAAACAAGCAAAATTGTGGCATTTGGGGCACAGAAAAGCCGCACGCATACATTGAAAAGCCGTTGCACCCAAAACGAGTCACTGTTTGGTGCGGATTTTGGTCCAGAGGCATAATTGGGCCATTTTTCTTCGAAAATAAGCAAGGAGTGGCCGTTACAGTCAATGGCGATCGTTATCGGGCCATGTTGAACGAATTTTTGTTCACAACAATTTAAGAGGCGGATATTGGCAACATTGGGTTTCAACAGGACGGCGCTACGTGCCACACAGCGGAAGCTAAACTCGATGTTGTGCGCCCTGTTTTTGAAGATCGCATTATCAGCCGCAGAGCTGATGTCGCTTGGCCACCTCGGAGCCGCGATTTGACACCGTTGGACTATTATTTGTGGGGTGCCGTCAAAGATAAGTGCTACGCCGACAAGCCAGAGGCAATTGACGCTTTAAAGGACAATATTCGTGAAGCCATTGGTGAAATCGATAATGTGCTTAAAAATTGGACCGATCGTGTAGGCTACTGCATGGCCACCCGAGGCACCCATTTGAATGAAATTATTTTCTATTATTAACCGGAAGGATTGTACTTTCAAATAAAAAAAGAAATTTGAGAAAGTATTCAGTAGTTTTTTTTATAGCATTTTCAAAAAAAAAGTTACTAAGCGGACCCTTTATATACCTACATACACTTAATTTTTTTCAGATAACAGAACGAGAGTAGTTTTTAGAATTGTTTTGGATTATTCACAATTATGCCAAACTTTTGGAATCGTTACATGACTGTCATGACTCATGATTTATCGGAGAAAACATGTTAAAACTTAAGGACACAATTGAAGTAAATTCGCTGTGTGGACTAGGAATTTTTTATTGTGTTTTTGAATACGAATACTTAATTTAGTGTTCTGATTGGTAGACTCAATAATTAAGCGTAAATCTCATATGGTACATATTTCCGAAAATATCTTTGAAAACTTGTGGACTACATGAACTTTGAAATTGATCTATAACACAGTGCAACATGAAAAAATAACCATATACGGACAAAACAACGTGATAAAAGACCAACAAAAGACCTGTGTCTCCCAGTTTTGCACAAAGCCATGCGCTTCATATTATTCGAATGTGTATTCTTAAGGGCTAAATACACTTGTCAAATGCTTGTCCAGCCGGCGAATTCAACGTGTACGTGTGCTGGACGTAATATTCGCCGTCATATCTAAATTTTTTGATTTTTCATCAAGCGTTGTCGGTGTCACACATACAAACACATTTTCACTAATACTACCACATTGCTTGATGAGTATTTTGATTAATGTATTTGGGCCTCAAAAGAATTTATGAACAAAGTGACCTCAGTACTACAACAATGAAAAACAACAGGCATTTTGTTGCTAGAATTGAGACGGCAAATGTCAAAATGCCTTTATAAAAAGAAAATAAAATCACTGCAAACAGCTGCGCTTGTGAGGTCACTTTATTAGTACAATCTGAGTCTGATAGTGCATAGAAAATATTCCTGGAAAATATTGAAGGAATAAGACTATTAAATGTATAAAAGCTTTGATGATTGAAATTTGACGTAAAATACACATTCAAAGAATATGAAAATTTATTTATATAATTATTAAGAATATTTTTTTTATACCTAAATCCAAAAACTAATTTGTTGTGTTCACGGTTATTATTAAACAAATATTGGTGTACAGTTGTATATAAGCTGCAGTTTTATTGTATATCTTAAACGCTTCACCGGCAAAGCTTCCTTTTTGTCCTTTTTTTGAAATACATTGTGAGGGAATTACATTTATTCAACGAAGGCACAAAAGAAGTGCAACATAAAGGTACTATTCACATTCACATAATTAATAACTCGTAATAACGCGTATAGAAGTTCGTAATGCATTCTTCTTCGAAGGCGAGTTTTTGTGGAGTTCATAATTTCAACACAGGCAATACTAGTTGTAATTACCAGCATATAAAGTACAGCCAAAGCAAGTTCCTTAAAATGGTACGTACCTGCCGTATCCATGTAGTTATAAAATTTCGGCCTAAACTTATGTATATAAATTTGATGAAATATCATCATTAAAATACTTTTCACAATTAACAGACACAAATTTTTTCATATTGATAGATCAATGTATTTTTGAAACATCTTTAAAATTCCTATGTTTATTTTCAAATATGTAGTATTTCAATATACTTCTGGAAATAACCAAAATTTAGAACATTAAACTTATTTTTTTGTTTTAAAAAACACTAAAACGACTTATGTGTAATTTTTCAGTAATTTTCTGAAATCGATTCCGCATGATGCACTTCCTACTTTAAGTACTACTTATCTTTACTACTCTTAGGCCCGTAATTTCTACAACAATAAAGCTGGTCGTGTTCGTACCTAACAGTTATCTTTACCAATTTCAACGTTTATTTGGACTACGTGATTTTACCTTCAGTTTTCATTTAAAGTATGAAAGCTTCTACACCATAGATTTCTATACACAGCTTGATTTCTTTTTGTTGAAATTACGGGCAAATCTGAATGTTTACGGGGTAAAAACGGGTAAATTCGGTAACCTTATATCTCCAAAACTAAAGGAGATACAACAAAACTGTAAAACTTATTGTTGTTTTTTAGAAAAATAAGCGGACAGGTGACTGGTACTTTTTTGAAATTCAGCTCTTTCGGGAGAAAACGGGTAAAACCTTAATATTTGTACTTTTGTGTCACCCCATCGTAGTAAATTATTGGCCCCCACTACAATACTGCAATTTTTAAAGGCCCAAATACACTGATCAAAGTACTCATCAATCATTGTGGTAGTATTAGTGAAAATGTGTTTGTATGTGTGACACCGACAACGCTTGATGAAAAATCAAAAAATTTAGATATGACGGCGAATAATACGTCCAGCACACGTACACGTTGAATTCGCCGGCTGGACAAGCATTTGACAAGTGTATTTGGCCCTTTATACTTTAATGGGGGAGAGAAATAGTACCAACATGGGAAATACGGGAAAATTAATATCTTTCTTCAGCTTTTTAGTTCTACAACTGGTATTTTTTTAATTATCGTTAATATCTATTTGACCTTAAAACATAAAATTCAACACGTAATGGCCTGAGTGAATACGAATCTATAAGGGAACTTTTTGGTACTTATTTGTTCATTAAATGGTAATTTTTGAATTATAAGTATTGGACCTAGAAACATAAAATTCAAGATGCAATGTCCTGAGTGGGTGAATAAGAATCTGTAAGAGGGCTTTTTGGTATTTTTTGTTCTTAAGCTGATACTTTTTTTATTAAGTTGGTACTTTTTTTAATTTACATGCAAGTTTCTGAGTGAATGAGAATCTGTAAGAAGGATTTTTTGGTACTTTTTGTTCTTTAACTGGTACTTTTTTTTATTAAGTTTACATAAAATTCAAGATGCAATGTCCTGAGTGGGTGAATAAGAATCTGTAAGAGGGCTTTTTGGTATTTTTTGTTCTTAAGCTGATACTTTTTTTATTAAGTTGGTACTTTTTTTAATTTACATGCAAGTTTCTGAGTGAATGAGAATCTGTAAGAAGGATATTTTGGTACTTTTTGTTCTTTAACTGGTACTTTTTTTTATTAAGTTTGTACTTTTTTTTAAATTTAATACTTATTGTTGTTAATTTTATGCAGTTAAAATCGCGTTTTATGCGCATGAAAATGCAATAAAAAACGAATCGACTTTTATTCTAATACCTACATATGTGATAACATTTTTAACACAAAATTATTTTGCTTTTAGCTAAAAAACTATTTTACCCAAGTAATCAAAAATTTATCGTTATTTATGACACAAAAGGCCCTAACTAACCATAAATTTATCATTGATTTTGATGTAATTATCAAGGTTTAAAAATTAGTAAATAGTTTTTTTTCTACATATCAAAAACCGCGGTAAATATTCAAAACTAAAATATTTAAAGGTATTCATATTGCAAAAATATTCTCAATTTACTAAAACCCTCGTAGTAATATTAAAAAATATTTAACCAGTGGTAATTTAATAAAATAACAATGCGCAAAATATTAAATGTTTCGTCGTACAAATATATTTTCTAGGGAAATATTCAAATATTTTTAGTCACCATAAATATTTATTTATTAATACCTATTTATATGTTTTATTTATTTTATTGTACCACAAATGTATAGCTTTATATCTACAGTACTGTTATATACTGTCATACTGTTGCACAGTCTTTTCTAAAAAAGAATTAATATCAACAACACTTTGTGAATTGTATGTAGGTAAAAATAGGTTTCTTATAAAACAAACGTTTCGCTTAATAACTAGAGACAGGATATGTTCAGGCTCAGTTTTATTTAATAATTTGATTACATTTATGTGCGCAGTTCTATATTCTCCTATTATATTATTAATTTTATAAAGCACAATTAAACAATTCCTATTAAAAAGGATCTTCATGCATACAGATGGTGTGTACAATTCTCTTTCTGCGTAAATATTGGCGTCATAATTATTCATACTTCTATATACCTATTCCTGTTGTAAACAAACAAGTGAAAAAATAAATAACCCTTTATTTTCAGTTAAAATAAAAGAAGCAAAGATCATAAATTTGCATACGTTTGTGTCTATGAAATCACACGGTGTTGTTGCATATGTTTTTTATATGTATAAGCAACAACAAATGAAAAGGTCATAAGTGCATGAAATAAGCAAAAAAATTACATAAAAAGGATTGCTACTTGCATGAAAATTTGGGTTTCTTTAATGTCTACGCAAGCGCATATAGCAAACAAAAATGTTTTACCTAAAAAAATATTTATGATAGGTACAAATAAAAAAAAAAACAGCAATACTCTGAAAAACATGTCTTTTCCAAATTACATACTTATAAAAAACAAGAAAAGTCATAAAAATGTTTTTTTTTTAAATCAACTTGTATAACGCAATACACAATATCAATTTTCGAAGTTTTCTTTGTCGCTAACAATTACTTTTATGTACATATAGACATACATATGTACATACATACATACATACATATGTATATGCATAGCCTTTGCAAAGGATCAGTGATCACTACTTCCAATGTTATTTTCTCTAATAGATCATATAAGCAGCTTCCTACCTACATTTCCACTACATCCTATTTTTTGAGCTTCTATTACAATATCGCGATTGGTTGTTCTATTATGAATTCATCCATTATCATCAACAATTAAATGAGCCAAGCTAAAAACAAAATGCATAGGTCATAAAACTATTATCTACACACCTATGCATAAAAATGTTTCCCCATATAAAAGTAAATTTGACTGTTGTAAACAAATTTCTCAAAACAAAAACGCACTTTTGTACCTTTACTTTATTTTTGAACAACTAGTCCAAACAATTAATTTAATTTTGTCTTTGACATATCACTCCCTATATTCTTTTAATGGCTGTTTATAAATATTTTTATAAATACTAACTATGTATGCATATGTTTTCTTAAAACATTAGTTGATTTTTCAATCCTATTTTTATTTGTGCATTTAAATTATAAAACTCACCTTTCAATCATAATTTACCTTTTTTCAATAAATAAAAAAACCATTAAACAATTATATTTTAATCTACCAACACATCATACAAAGAATTTCTTATTTTAAATCATTCCTTTTTTAAACCTTTTTTTTATGTACACACAAAAATATTTTGTTCTTCATATTGTGACTATTATTAGTTTATTTTTCGACTAATAATATGTTTACTATTCACACTGAAATATTTAAATATGTCGTGTGTAATAGTCGCATATTTTGTGTCGCATATTTTGGCAGTCGATGATCAACAAGACGGCATATTTTGTTTTGTTATATTATTTATATTCGTACATTTTGCATACACTTGGGCAGTTTGTGATGTGTGGCAGTAATATATTAATATTGAAGACACACAGTATTTAATATTTATGGCGACTAAAAATATTTGAATATTTCCATAGAAAATATATTTGTATGGCGAAATATTTAATATTTGCGCATTGCAATATTAAAAAGTTGCTACGGGTTAAATATTTTTGAGTAATACTATAAATTATATTAATACAGCGATGCATTTAAATATATGACGGTAGTTAAATATTTTATATTTTTAGGTTGTCTGTTAGCTTGTGGTTAAAGATATGCATATTTATGACTAATATATTAGTATTTTTAAACCCTGGTAATTATAGCTAATTTTTTTTTAACGATTTTTACGTTATTTTCAGACAATTTGTTTTTTTAATCGATTTAGCGATCTCAAAAAAACTTTAAGGTTTGTTTAAAATTTTGCAATTTTTCCCGAATTTAGCCATGTTCGCGATATAAGCGATTTGTTCCTGTAAGTTTTCTGATTCTTTACAGCTTTAATGATTTATAATAGTAGACTTTGTTATCATGCCGCTGTTAGCAAGTTTTTGCGAATTTCCGTGAATTTAGCAATTTTTACCTAATATTTGCCAAATCTTATAATTTTAGGGATTTTTAATCAATTTTATGGCTGGTTTGAAATATTAAAAATTTTCGCGAATTTTCGCTTTTTTGTAATTTTTTTTTTGTTATTTTCCGACATTTTGTTTTTTAACCCATTTAACGATTTCAAATAAATTGAAGTGTTTGTTTAAAAGTTTGAAATTTTTCGCGAATTTTAGCCATGTTCGCGATAGAAGCGATTTTTTCCTGTGATTCTTTACAGCTTTCACGATTTTTTAAAAAAATATAAGACATTGCTATCATGCTGCGGTAAGCAAATTGGCGATCTTTAGTTCAACAAAAGTTTTTTCGAACTTAAACTTCGAATACACAAAAACATGCGGATTTAAGAAAACACCAGTTTATGAATTATGTATGTGGATTCAAACAATTTTTCGTTTTCAATTCGAGTCTAAGCCTAGAACATAGCTGAATGTTTCTTTTTTTGTTGATTTTTTTCTGTTTTCATTATAAATGTATGAATTTTTTCAAATTTAATTTTTTTAATTTTTCTATATTTTAATAAGCAATTGTCGCTTTAAAATAAATTAAAAACCCATAAATTAAGAAATAAAATTAAGTGCAGAGAGGAATGCCAAAAAAGAAACACAGAAAATACGATTCATGTCTTTTTTCTACCCTGCTTACTTCTCTCCACCGCTCGCTATCAAACTAAAAAAGACATGTTTCAAAAATAGGGGAAAAATCATCATGAAAATTGGGTGTTATTATACTATGATTTTATCCAAAACTTTCAAAATCTATGTTTCAAAATTAATTAATTACACAATTTCACATATTAATTTCAGAAAAATTAATTGTTCTGTTCTCTCCTGATGCAGGAAATCATTGAGGCATAAGTTAGATTGTTAAGAGTCTTAACTTAAGATAATAGTTCAAAATTGTACTCTTCTTTTTTGTCCAAAAACATTTTTTGGACTTAAGTATTCCATTTTTTTAAATATTAAAATATTATTAAAAAATAATTTTTTTTACCATTTTTTCGCATATTATTCATTATGAGAAAAAATACCTAAATTTTGGGGAAATAAAAAATCCGTCCGATTTTCCGATGCCATATTACTGCATATCCTGGCCTTGTTCATTAAATAAAAAAGCAAACATGTGGCCGGTACTTTTTTAAAATTCGGCCCTTTTAGGTAGTAAACGGGTAAAACCTGTGTTTTGGAACTTTTTTGTACAACCAATACGCATAGACATACACATTTTATGACATTTGTAACTTATCTTAAAAATACAAATTCATATATGGTTCTTGTTCGAAATTCGAACGTTTAAGGGGTGAAACTTGTACCAACGTTCCTCATTTTTTCAAAGGATTTTTTCTCCATTTATTTATCCTTCATCGCACAAAAAAAAAGCGGACAGGTGTCTGGTACTTTTTTGAGGTACGGTAGGGGGTTAAATGCTAGAATTTAAACAAGTTAAAACCTAGAAAAATCAACTTTGGCATACAGATATGTCACCGAAGAAAAAGGAGACGCTAACGAAGTAGCGTTTTAAATGTTAGTCTATAATAAAATACATATACATTGGAAAAATGCTCATAGACTTTAAATATAATCATGTTTTAAGGAATTATATTTATTGATCCTTTCAAGAGCACTTTTAAATATGAAAAACAACTTTCTCGACGATTTTTATTATCTTTCAAATACTGACCATATACAGGGTCCGCCAAATAACTTTTTTTTTTGAAAATGCTATAAAAAAAAACTACTGAATATTTTCTCAAATTTCTTTTTTTATTTGAAAGAACAATCCTTCCGGTTAATAATGGCAAATAAATTTCATTCAAATGGATGCCTCGGCTGGCCATGCAGTAGCCTACACGATCGGCCCAATTTTTAAGCACATTATCGATTGTATGCAGCTGTATTTCACCAATGGCTTCACGAATATTGTCCTTTAAAGCGTCAATTGTCTCTGGCTTGTCGGCGTAGCACTTATCTTTGACGGCAACCCACAAATAATAGTCCAACGGTGTCAAATCGCGGCTCCGAGGTGGCGAAACGACATCAGCTCTGCGGCTGATAATGCGATCTTGAAAAACAGGGGGCAAAACATCGAGTGTAGCTTCGGCTGTGTGGCACGTAGCGCCGTCCTGTTAAAACCAAATGTTGCCAATATCCTTCTCTTCAATTTTTGTGAACAAAAATTCGTTCAACATGACCCGATAACGATCGCCATTGACTGTAACGACCACTCCTTGCTCATTTTCGAAGCAAAATGGCCCAATTATGCCTCTGGACCAAAATCCGCACCAGACAGTGACTTGTTTTGATGCAACGGCTTTTCAATGTATGCGTGCGGGGTTTCTGTGCCCTAAATGCGACAATTTTGCTTGTTTACATATCCGCCAAGATCAAAATGAGCTTCATCTGAAAAGATGATTTTTTTTGGCAAATTCGGCATTTTCTGTTAGTCGATCGCAAGCCCACTTAGCGAAGCGAAAACGCATATTTCCCAGCGTTGTTCAAGCGTATACACAACCATATTCGTTCAGCGGAAGGATAAATCTGATTATCTGTCAAATCAGACATGAGCTAAGTGTTACATTCACGAAATAAGCACTAGTTGAAAAAAAACGTTAGATGACGGACCCGTTATATGAATTTCTCAAATTTCAAACATAAAAATACTAGAATATATAAAGATTATTTCTTTTTATTGAATTTAACGAATTTTAAAACAAATTCATAGCTCATCAAAAATAGCTAACAAAATCACCTTTTATACCACGTTCACAAGTACAGCAATATTCGTGTTTCGCTCCCCCATTCCTGTTTCGCGCCACAAACATGATTGAAACAACTAGTTTTTCCATACAAAAGTGTCCGTTAACGATTTTGGGGTTTTCAATATACCGACAAAAAACATTGTTTTCAGTTGGCAACACCTCTCAAAATACATATAAAGTTGGGAGTCAGCTGATTGAATTTATCTGTACGGCAAATACATAAAAGGAAAATAAATTTTTGGCAGATGAGTGTTGGTTAGCTTTGCGACAGAATAGAAAACAAATGACCCATTAAGAAAACCAAATTTCTTTAATGTGCAGTTTTTCGTTTGGAAAAAAGACAATCGCTTAATGAGAAAACGGCCATAAGACAATAAATAATTAGAAAGTATAAAAATTCAATAAAAATCAACATTTTTATACATATAAGAATTTTTCATACATAAAAATTGTTAAAATTAAAAATCCCGGGATTTGTCAGTCCCGAAAAATCCCTGGATTTCGTGATTCGGGATTTCCCCATTGGCATCCATCAGGGATGATAAATGACATTTTTTAAATTGTACTTAATTAAGTAAAAAATTGTTCTTTTTTGACCCTAATTGTACTAAAAATATTTTTTACTAGTTTTATTATTAAAATAACAAAAAATGTACAAACATATGTGCATTAAAATTCACTTGTTTATATCATACTTTTATACACACGTATTTGAAAAATACCTTTGGCAATAAACAAAAAAACATTAATTTAATACTTAATTTAGACGATGCTTTTTTATCTAGCTTTTTTAAAGTTGATAGTGGAACAGGGTATTTGTTATATTCCTCTAACCGCAATTGGAGCATAACCCTGTAATAAGCCTAAAAGATATTGTCTAAGGGTCCTTATGCAACCCTACACGTTGTAACTGGTCGTACAATTGAATTGAATAAACCAGTTGATTGTTCGCAGCACATGCTACAATTTTTTAACCAACTTTTCATTAAGCTTTATTAAGAAACTAGCGGACCCGGCGAACTTCGCCTCGCCCCAATTTTAAATGCCAAAATGACACCTGTCAGATTGCGCAAAGTCTAAGTCAACTTATAACGCCATCTATCAGATTTTGGCCGAGAACTTTCTATTTTTTCATTTGGAAAGCCATTAGGAATAATTTAACATGAAATTTCTTACAAAAATTCAATTTTCGATTTTTCCAATTTTCCGACTTTTGCGGAGAGATTTTCCAATTTCCCGCATTTTCTGCAATTTTCCATGATTTACACTAAGAACTTTCTATTTTTTGATTTGGAAAGCGATTAAGGAAAAATTTCATACAAAAACTCGATTTTCGCTTTTTCAAGCTTTCCGACTTTTCCGAAGGGATTTTCCTCGAAAATACGAACAACTGACAAAAAATATTACAGAAATCGGCCCAGCCGTTCTCATTTTATGAATTACTATACATTTTTTACACCATTTTTGTGTACATATTGGATTTTGCCACGTACCGCCGCACAGTGCTTTGTCCCCATATAACGAAGGGACATAAATAGAAGGAGTTGACAGAAATTTTTGAAATTTGGTACACTAGCATGAAATAGCTTAATTAAGAAAAATATGAATTTTTGGAGAAATTGGTCCAAGGACACGCCTACCTCCCATGTGTCCTGAAATGGAAAAATGTAATTTTAGCTTCAAAAATGCCCACAAAACTACAAAAAATGGTCATGCTGATACACACACAACTAGCAACGTGTGTGTATATTTTGATTTAAATCTGAACAAGGACTCAAGGTCCTGCCATATATCCTTTTTCTTAAAAATGCTATAACACTTACACAAATTGTCCAATCGTAATAAAATTTGGTGTGAAAATTGATATTTGTTAGATATATATGTATGCCAAATTTTGGTAGAATCCGATTATTACTGTAAAAAATACAAAAACATCATTTAATGAAAAATGAGTTAAAAACGCATAAAATGCTCTTGCAAAAATAACAAGTAAAAAAGTATAATCGGTCAAGCCCGATCATATGATACCCTAAAGCATAGTATTTAAAAACAAAGTTACTAGAGTGTAATCTATTTGGGACCCATGGGCAATCATGGACCCGCCAGAACAAAATTCATTTTCTTTTAAATTGGAAACCCTGTATGCAATATTTTCGAACACTCCACAATAGAATTGCTCTTACTACAAACAAAGGCTTTTGCCAAAAAAAACTTCCGTCACGCACCCATCTTCAATTTAAATAAAAAATAACGGCACTAGGTCACATTTTGAAAACATTCTTTAAACGATGAAAAACCAACGTCATCTGTGAATTTAGCGTCATCTTGTAGCGACAAAAAGAAACAGACACAACTGTTATACTAATTTTTTTAATTTATCTTGTCAATTTATCTAATTCAATAGTATATATATTTGGATTTATTTCTTATTATGTTCCTAGTTTATTCTTTCTTTTTTTTTTTAATAGTCCATCAAAGTTAAGAAATTTTTAGAGCTTAAGTAAATAATAATCATTTTTCAAACCACTAAAAAATATGTATAGGAGCATAATTCACCTAAAATTTTTTTATAGATGGTTAAGAATATATACACCAAAAAATTTTAATCTCGTAATCCAGAAAATGAATTTTTTACAATTATTTTCTTGAAACCATAAGAAACCAAGGGCATTTGTGATTTCAGCGCCCTCTTATGCCGTAAAACAATTTTTTATACATATTTGGATTTTTGTTGTTTTTTATTGAACGGTATAAGTTTGAATTAATATTTCATAGTATTTGTAGTTAATTGTGTTTTAAACTCCTGAAAACTATGGAAATTTGAGCAAAAATCATGAAAATAGCCATATAAAAAAAATTTTTTTAAATCAAGTTGTGGTAAAATTTTTTCAATTGTTTTTCTTGTAGTTATTAAAAAACAGTCTAAATATTCGAAATCAGAAAAAAACCCATAGACGATATTTTTCTTTTTTTTTTGATAGTCCATCAAAGTTAAGAAATTTTTAGAGCTTAAGTAAATAATAAGCATTTTTCAAATCAATAAAAAAACACCTTTGAGCAAATAATTCAATAACATTTTTTTACAGTTAGCTCTAAATATAGTTAACTACTACAGAAAAAAATTTCAATCTCGTGCTTTAAAAAACAACAGTTTTCCTGAAGCATGTAAAACTCAAGTAGTTGTTAAGCCATTTTTACTATAAATTCTCAAACTTTGGCGCCCTCTAGCGCCGCCAAAAAGAGTTAAATCTTAAAAATTCTTCAAAATTCATTTGAATTATTTTGTTATCTATCGATCTGTACATTTTTAAGTACAATATAAGACTGGTTTTTTTTTATTTATGTCTATGGGCCACAGCACTGTGCGCCGCCCGCAGCCCGAAAATCAAAAATCAGACTTCACAGTGTCACCCGCCTGAATATTCTAAAGATGCCCAGAAAATTTCATCAAAATCGGCCCAGCCGTTTTGGAGTCCATACGTTACATACATACATACACACATCCTATTTTGTATATATAGACAGAAGAAGATTATTTTTATAGAGTCAACATGAGCACCGATTTTTTGGCACTAGTGCCGATAAATGAAGTGGTGTAAGAAGAGGAGCAAGAAAAGAAAATATATAATATTTCCGGTAGTTTTTATATTCATAACTTAAATTGTGCATTGGAATTTCGTATTAGTTTTCTAAAATATTACTTCGCACGCTGTTGGTTTCAAAACGTCAGAATGAAAAACGAAAGCAAAAATCGCCATCACACGTACCAATTTAAAAGCTCAAATCAAATTGATTTTTTATTTGTGACCAGGGTTGTCAGATTTTTTTGAGCTCCATCGCCAAACCTGATGTCAGAAATCGCCAAACGTCAATTTTGTTCAGTTTCAGTGTAACAATTTTTTTTATTAAATTTATTTTTCTTTTTTTTTTAATTAAATTTTGCATACAATTTTTAAGCAGGCCTTTAAAAAGGCCTGAAGTAAGAAGGTCTTCTGAATTTTCCCGCTTTTTCATATATTGACCTGTGCGCATAAGTAGTTCTTGAATCTTAATCACGCATGATCACAAGAAATATAAATAAAGTAACCAAGCTCAGGCGCGCGATTTTTAAAAAACTTAGATCTATTAATTTTAAGCTCCAAAAATAGAATAGAATAGCCGTTGCACTGAGCGGTAGAGTTTATTTCCAGGGACTCCGCTTACCCGGAAATGAATTGCGGGATTCCCAAGAAAAACTTTTTTAAAACTTTAGTAACTCAATATGAGACTTAGTTATAGGTTATATCAAATAGAATATTATCACAATATCAATATTTTTTGCGGTTTAAAGCTTATTTATCTGATTTTCGAGAATGGCCTTTTTATAGGGCCTATGGTAAATTATAGAAATATCTTCACAAAATTTTATTTCTAGTGTAAGCAAACTGTAATCGGTTTAATTTTACAACAATATTATTAAGTTTTAAGGCGTAGTAGAGTGTTTTCCGAGGCGTATGATTAGCTACGATTTGATCTTAACGAAATTAAGTAGTGAGACTTCGAGTAAATCTACTTATGTTGGATTCGTCTCTTTTGTTGTTTTATCCAAACAATTTTTTTTGCAATAGAAATATTTGTTGGATTATTTGCTGCTTTCCGAGAATGGTTTATATATTGGACCTTAGATAAATTATGGAACGATATTTACGAAACTTGGTGACATACAAAACTTTTTTAACGACAATCGGTTTCATGGGTTGTTGAACAATTCGGTGGATAACTATTTTCCAACTGAACCGATTCGGCTGGATTTTAATCCGCAACTGCTTAAGGCTAGTTTACACCTTCTCACAAGTCTTACGTATTCCATAATACTTTGTAAGATAGAAATCTAATGAGTCTTGTTGCAACTGTCAAAAAATCTAATTTAACATAAAAGTTTGTGTTCGCACCATTTCACAAAGTATAAACACTCACACATGAAATAAAATGAAACCCTAATCCAATGAAAAGTTAGACATTTTTTTAAAAAACGATGAAGTCGTATGGGATGCCAAACTTTTTTTTATAATACTTGTCATTTTCGTCACAAATGCATTCACATTATCAGACTTTTACATATTACTTAAGTTTTTGACATGTATTAATACAAAGTATAAAGTATAATGGTAGTCACATTGTTCTTTTCGGCTGAGTTGTTCGAAAGTAAGCGTAATTTTAACATAAGGACCTAGTCTTAGATGAATTATAAAAAGATTCACATGGAATGACAAACTTAGTATACCTTCATTCACCACGATTAGGGAAATAATACTAAATAAATATATTTTAAAGCACGGTTAATTGAATATTTCCTTGATGCTGGATCTGTTAAACGGTAAGATTGTTTTAGAGTTCCCACTTCTATGGTCAAGTTATTAGTTCCAATTCGCCCTAATGCTCGTAATTTCTACAAAAAGAAAGCTCGTCGTGCTCGTACCTAACAGTTAAATTTACCTATTTCAACCAACGTGTTTTGACCTTCAGTTTTAAAATATGGCGGCTTTTACACCAAAGATTTCTATTCACAGCTAGATTTCGTTTTGTAGAAATAACAAGCATAACAGAAATTATACTTACTGCCTGAAATTTTGTTTTAAAAGTAAGTTAAACGAACAAGTCTTGCGCTCGTGTTCTACAGTCACACAGAAAAAAAAAATTGATTTCAATTTAAAAATTTGTTATACATATTAACAATATTTTATGCAATAATCTTGTTAAGTTGTAAAAGTAAACGTTTAATTCACTTAATAAAAGTTTTAAATAAAACTGATTTTTCATTTTGATTAATGGTTAAATTGAAACAAAAAATTGGCTGGAATTTTTTCTGTGCATACATATTTCCTTTTATCAGCTGTTAGCACTTTTGACTATTCTGTCGCAACTATGGCCGTTTAAATTAGCAAGCAAAATTAAATAATCGACTTTTGGGTGGGAGTCCCGGGATTCCGGGAACATTATTTTTATTTCCTTCTTTCCCGGGATTAAAAAAAGTTCGGGAAAAACCTCTTCTAAACGGTCAACACATTTATAAAGTTGTAAATAGAATAACGTGTTAATTCAGTACATTTTATGAACACTCTATTCTTTATTAATTACCACCCTATTTAGTTTTAAAAGCATGATAATAGACACTTTTCTGATGTTCGGCTATTAATCAATTTTGTTGATGACATGTTTAAGCTGATATTTAATTAAATGCAATTAATAGCAAATTTGTTGGTTTTGTATTTTAGTCGTTATTGTATTTACGTTTGAGTAAACATTACCAATTATTAAAAAAAAAACCAAATATGAAGTTAAAAATAATAATTAAAATTGTAGGTGGATAATATTAAAATATATTATTAAATTTTGACACGTTTTTTCGTAATACAATATTACACAGATTCAAAAATGACGATTGTAATTTTTAAACACAGTAAATAAGAATTGCTATTAAAAAGTAATTTTTAAAGCAAAAGTTGTTTACAGCTACGGTCACACTTATTAAATATTTGACCAAATAAGCGTAATCCCTACTTCTGTTAATAGTTATTGAGATTTAACATGTTCTTAATATTACAAAATAAACTAATTATACTACCAGATAAAGCAAAAAATTGTTTTTTGTAAAATGTGGTATTATAATCTAAATAAATATTGAAATTGACGGAAATGATTATTTAGTTTGCTTGTTGGTCCCGTTTTTTTCGTCAAATATTTGATAAGTGTGACCGTAGTTTAAGACGGAACTCCTTCCGCGAAAGCACGAATTAAATAATTAAAACGAGTTTTTAGAAAGCATAAAAACATTTATCCAATTCATTATAAATTTGGAATGATATTTTTGTAAGTTGCATTTTAATGCAATTTTTTTTTTATTTTTTATGTACTAAGTCGCGAAATCGGAAGCATTATTTAAGGAGCTTGCAAAATTTGGAAAAAGTCCTCACCAAGTTATGTTATAATTTATTAACCATTTCTTTAACAGTCAATTAACACATTGTTAGCCGATAGTAATAATAATATTTAATTAATTAATGTTAATGTTAAAGGAAATGGACAAAAAAAGGCCCTAAATATATACATATATCCTAAAAACAATTTTATTAATCGTACTAAAAAATATAAAATTCTTCTTTTGACTGATTCATCATTGCACAACCTAAACACTTGAAGCTTAAAAGTTGAAACTTGGAACGGAGGTTGGTCTCTCGCCAAATCGATCTACATACTAAGAAGGGATTTTCGGAAATTTGAATGTTTAGGGGGTAAAAAAGTATAAATTCGCTAACCTCATATTTCCTAAGCTAAAAGAGATACAACAAAAATTTAATATTTATCGTTATTCCTTAAAAAAATAAGCAAACATTTGTCTGGTACTTTTTTGAAATTTGACCCTTTTGGGGAGTAAACGGGTATTCTGTCACACCATTTTTTTTAAACAAATTAACAACGGGAACTAATTAATGGACCCACGTGAACTGTGCTTGATCACGGCTGCCAGTGGAACCTAACTTATCACATTCTAACTTTTCTAAAAAATACAAATAAAAATTTGTTAATTTTTTAAAATTCAATCGTTTAAAGGGGGTAAAATCATTCCTATTTTTGGTTCCTTTCTAACAAAACATAATAAATTTTAAAATCCGACAACAATATTGAAATTTTTGATATTTTAATAGGGAGAAAACAAGTATCAAAAAGGGGAAACACGCGAAATAAAATTTCTTTCATTTAATTATCCGTTCCACATGTGGTACATGCGGAGCATAAAATAATAGATTCAAGGTCCTGACTTAATGAGAAGCTTTAATATGAAAAATGTTAGACAATTTTATTAAAACCTAGAAAAATTAATTTTGGCATATAAATATGTCCACAGAAGAAAGGGAGACGCTAACAAAGTGGCGCGTTAAAAGCTAGTAAAATATAAAATTTTATTCTTTATTATAAATAAATAATATAAAAAAAACTCAACGTTTTTACGTTGCAATTTATATGGTGAAAGTTTTATTTTCTCCTCAACTTAGAAATGATCTAACTATTTAGAATTTATGTTGTGCTTTTTGCATGAAATTAAATAAAAAGTGCAATTTTTTCGTAGCAAAATTTGTTAGTCATTTAAATTTACGTGACTGTCGTTATTTCTATTTACTTACCTTATGGAATTCTACTTGGGCGCCTTCTGCCACACCTTCTAGTTCTCTGATATATTGAGGGAATGAGTTTTTAACGCTTTCCAAAGTTTCATTATAAGCGTTCTCTAAATAAAAAAGACAATAATAAATAAATATGTATGTATATTTGTTATCAAGTTTATTAAACAAATTAGCATTATGTCTTAAAAAATAAAAATAATTTAAAAATTGATTAAAAAACATGATTGCAATTTGCATATTTTAACTCACTTCCTTTTTCTGTAGCATACAGGGGTAAATAAACTTCATTTAATGGAGCAGATAAGAGCAAAAAGTTTTTAATCACCGAAGCGAATGTACGGCCCTAAAAATAGAAAAAGAGATTGTTAAAAAATGTCTTTTGTTAAATAAAATAATATTAAAAAAAAACAATTGTATTTTTCTTAAACAATAACACCTGTAGTGTATGTGTTTTTTTCTTTTTAATTAAAAAAACTATTATGTACCGCCAAAATACTTTTGATAAATCCGTCACGATTTTCTTGTCAGCGTTGCCATATATGTAGTTTTTTTAGTGCAAGAAAGTCTTGCGGTGGTTTACTATGAAAAATAGTTTTTTTTTAATATTTCAGCAAACGGCAAATTCAATCGCAGAGAGTATTATAAAATATTATAAGATGAGCTGTCAAAAATACATATACATCCATAACTATAAAACAATAATAAGACGCATTTATTAAATTGTTAAATTATTTAGTGCAAATGGTGAAAATCTTGTGATAGGTGTTTAACTAAAAAAACGAAAAACTAAAAAAAGAGAATAGTTCGATTATGAAATCTTATAAGATACGAGTTCCCCTTGTTAAGCATTAAGATTATGTAACATGAAGAAATGTGTTCTTTCATTCTGCCGACGTTCTCTCACATATTTTATCAGATATTATCGTAGGTGAAGACACCATGAAAAAAATATATGGCAGCACTGGCTGTTATTGTTGTTGTCGTTGTTAATACATATTTATTTTAAATTATATGATGGACATTTCTAAGAAAAAAGGTTTATCGGGCATGTTCTAGAATTCGAAATGAAATTACTGTATGAAATAAACACGACAACTTTGAATAAGACGAAGTTAGAGCAAGAAGATCAGTAAAATTATTTGGAATTTATAAAAATTATTAAAAATTTAAACATAATTTTTTAGGGAAGCGTTTTAAAAGGAGCAGATGGGTAAGGCCCATGTTGTGAGTAACCTTTATAAGATTGCTTCTTTAAGAGTCAGATGCAAAGTCATCTGACATAATTTCAATTAGAGCGTGCTCTATTTTTTGTGTGTCCTACATTTTTTACAACAAACACTCATTTTTATTCTATGATGACGTAGATGCGCAGTATAAATTTTTTTTGTACGACTGAGTGCGCAATTTGTCTTTTTGATTCATGGGTCCAAATAGAACAATTTTTTTTTGTATATTTTCTTTTTTTCTACTATCTGATAAAAAGTAGAAAAACTTATGCACAGTGTGCTTGGATGCGGTTTTCGGAACCACATATATATTAAGGTTTAACTATAATATCCTAAACTGTTATCTTCGAATTTAAAGAACTCTATTTTAAAATGGCTAAACTCTTGTACGGCGCAAACATTATTTTTGTAGCGTCAGCACGCTATTTTGAAACCGTGAACTACTTTGGTTTCTGCAATAACTATGCGAGAAAAAAAACAGAGACAATGTCAGCAGCAAATTACATGTACGTTTGCAAACCTTATGTAAAACAGCAATTTTAACAGACATGCACAATTACATGTGACTTGAAAAGTTGACAAGACAGATGCCAAAAACTTACCTTAAGAATGTCAGCAGGCGAACGAACTGTCATACTGCGCTCACTTTTTGACGTTAATGATCAGTATACTCTGGGAAATTATCATTAATAGATTCGCGCTCATGTTTGTTAATTAACAAAATTGTCACATGTGGAGTAAGACTAATCCACAACAGAACCTACAGACCCTAGGATATCTAGAAAAACGTATGCGAGTTGTCAAAGGGTCGCCAAAGGAAAATAAACGTCAAATTGTAGCTTGCAACGGAAAACGTAACGTCTCAACGTATTCTGGGTTTTGAAGGAATACCAAAAGAAAATACGAATATTTTTGCATAGACTAAAACACGTATATTAATTACTAAAACAGAGAGAAAATAATCGTTTTGTACCAATTTAGCAGTCGTTTATTGACGTAAGAAATATAAATAGACCTATCGAAAAGCTCATTATGCACGACGTATTTGGGACGACGAACGGGGGCTGAATATTTAATTTCAACAGCCAAAAGACTAATTTTTTTGCTATCGCCGATTTAACTCTTAAAAGATAATCATATCATGACATACGTTAAAGATAATCATACGTAAAATTTACGCATTATTTAAACCTGCTTTATTGTTGTATTTATTAAATAATTAAGAGCAAACTAATATGGATTTGATTTTAAAATAAGTTTATGTACATATATTATGTCCGAAATACACAACAACTTATTCAAGCTAATAAAAATAAATGAAATATTGTGCAAAAGTGCATGCGTGAAATTTTCGCAGATTATCTTTCTAGGGTTAAAAAATGTTAATTCCATTAGATGCATGCAATACATCAGAATCATTTAGTTTGGTTATGAACATACTTTAAAAAAATTTTATTCGTTTTTTTAGCCAGTTAAAACCATTTTGTGGTTATTTACCCTACAAGAAATGAATGAGCGAGTAGTCACATTTTTCATTTTCTTAACACCAAAATGAAAAATGTGACTACTCGCTCATTCATTTCTTGTAGGGTACTAAATATTTTCGTTAAAGTACGTTTTAAAACGTCTCGATTTTTTATTTGTTATTGTTTTCATTTTTACAAATTATAAATAAATAAGTATGTACATATCGAGCCCTAATAGCAAACAATGATGTAACCAACAACATTTTAGATTTTTGTGTTTTGATGAAAATCGATAATTTTTGATCGTTTGCATCATCTCTAAAAATCTCATATCTCTGGGAAGTACCGTTGAGAAATAAGAGCAAAAGCAATTTGAAACGACTCCCTAGGCTTGAAGCAAAAATATTTAAAAAAAACCTTCTCCTGTAAAATTTTATTTTTGTTGGTTACATCATTTTTGCAATAAGAAACAGAAATCGTTTACAAACTCAAAATTAATTTTTTTCTTTTCACAACTCTGTAAACGTAATGCACCTTCCTAGACCACTCTCGTGGTCTACCTTTTCCCCGAAATAATGGCTTAACCACAATTTAGCCCAAACCATTTGGCCAAGAAGTCCAAATCGGACCACTCAGCCAAATCGGTTTATTATTTCACCTTGCCCCACCTGTCTATGCAAAACTAACAAATTAGCTAAATTACAAATTGTTCTCTTTACCTAATTAAACTAGATATACTTAAGCTGGAGGTCCACACCAAGCGTTACTCGCTATTTCGCTTTTTCATACGCAGCTGTCAAAAAAGAAGAATCTGTGTAGTTATTCGTAGTAAGTAACATGCACAAAAGCGTAGATGCCTAGAGGCGAAAAGTAGGTTTACTTTCTACTTTTGTAAGCGTCACAAGCATCGTTCAAACAAATCGGCTGATTTTGACAAATTCAATTTTATTTTTACTTGTGCTGCTACTGTATAAAAATCGTTGCATGTAACTTGAAACGTAGAACGCAAGTAAGGTTAGAAAAGCATGCACTGCGTGGAGGCGAAAACGCGTGATATGGACCTTCAGTTTTACGTAGCCATCCAGCCCGTTGTAGTTAAACAGACCAGAGTCTATAGCGGGAATCAAATTATATTATTGGGGGATTCACAAGGTGTCATAAAGTCATATGCCTTAAAAGAATAACATGAACAAATACGACTGTTGTGAACAACACCTCATAATTCAGTGTGCTATTTTGAATTTAGGGCAGCTGATTTAAAACAAACATAAAAAGTAAATATTTACCAAAAATAAAAATATTTTTTAATTCTAATCGATGAATAAATAAATTAAATTAGATCTTAACTGACTAGTTTCTATTTTTCAGTCGAAAATCAGAAATAAATTTTATTTTGTTTGATTAGCAAACAGCAGAGTCCTAAGCCGATATAATTTGACGCCGCAACTGATTTGTTGCAAAAATTGCTAGCCCCAGGTTAAATGGATGTTAGCCGGGTAAAACTGTAACATCAACGGCGGTGGCTACAAAAACTAACGCACGGCTCAGCCGCTCAGCGCAGGTCCCATTGGATTAATTACGACAGCACAATAAGCATAGCAAGCAAAGTGTTATTTATTAAAGACACTTTTTGTTAACAAAGCAACAACACTATTTTTAAACCATTGTAAAATGTAAGAACATTATGACAATATAACATGATAGCACACATCGTGAATGCCCCATATATTTCGGTTTTATTTTGCATATATTTATTAGTTTTTCAAATTTTTTGCATGAACATTTTTATTTTTTGTGCATTTTTAAACTTGCCCTGTTGATTGTTTAGATATTTTCTTTACTAAAATAATGCTTTTTGTACCCGTCACCCTATAAAGTATAGTCGTTAAAAGTAGAGAAATTGATTTTCCGAAGACCCCAGATATAATGAATGACGTGAAAACTTACAAATATACAAGTAAAATACATTTGAAACAAAAATTGTTTCTTTTTTTAACGTTTGTATGTATTTTACTTGTAGATTTGCAACTTGTAGTTTTGAAAAACAGGGCCCTATTTATTATATATTTTTATTAAATATGATTCGTAATTTTTACCGTTGACTGTGATATGAGCAAAAAACCGCGACTACCTCTATTTTTTTACCCATAAAATCGCTTGATCTTGTTTTTATACCCTTCAGCACAGGTGGATAGGGGATATATAATTGGTCATACCGTTTGTAATCTAAACAATATTGATCTTATCTATCTATCTATATATATAAAATAGGATGTGTGTGTATGTATGTATGTGTGTAACGTATAAACTCCAAAACCGCTGGACCAATTTTGATGAAATATTCAGGGAATCTTCAGAATATTCAGGCGGGTGACACTGTGAAGTCTGATTTTTGATTTTCGGTCTGCGGGCGGAGGGGCGTGGCAAATATTTTCTTTAAAATGATCGCCATGGTCCAACTTAGGTTTTTTCGGAAATAAAATTTTGCCCCGCCCACTTTTACGCCCACTTTTTTCGATTTACATAAAAATATCAACCATCATATCTAAATTTTTTGATTTTCTATCCAGCATCATTGTTGTTACATAGAAACATATTTTCACTAGTGCTACCCCAATGCTTGATGAGTATCTTGATAAGGGCCAACCTTCAGAAAGCAGACGGAATGTTTGCATACTTGAACTTTTGTATTTCAAACTGTAAAAAACCACACCGTAAAATTTCCTAAAAATGTTGTAGATCTTTTCATAGTAATAAAACTATAACAGTGTTGCAACCATAAAGCGCCAAGTTAACAAACATATTTTTCACGAATTTAATTTTTTTCTTTTTAAAAAATGTTTTTTTTTAATACCGATATTAAGGGAAACGGTGTACATATATCGGTATACATATTATGCCAAAACCTGATTTTGCTATCGTTATAAATACCTGGGTAAAATTTTAACGGTATTTGAACAGTATCGGTTGCCTACCTTGCTAATTATGTTTAATCAACATAGTTTTAGACTAATCCTATTCAGTGTTGAAATAATAAACTTTCTGTAATATTTTCCTCCAATTGTTTTTGTTTCCAAGTGATATCTGATTTTAGTTTTATTTAAATTTCTTTGGCTAAAAATTTGGTCAACATTAGCTGACGAATTTGGTTTAACCATTAAGTCATAAATAAAATTACATATGTAAGTTATGGAGCGCATTAATATTATTTAACAACTTCATTGATTTGATTTATTTCCAAAAGATATTACATAATATCAAAATCTATTTCATCAAAATTTTTTAATCTTTACTCTCTTACATACATACATACATGTATACAGTGTTACCAGAACTTTTAGAGGTAAAATCAGCAAAAACCCATAATTTTGCATCAACAAATCTGAAAAATCATTTAAAATGTAGTTTATTAAGAAAAAGATATAACATTTTTTTTTATCAAAATGTACTGGAATTTAAAAATAGTTCTCCTAAATATCCATAATTGGTCCTGGAAATATAAGTTTTAAATAGGAAATATTTTGTTGAGCTCTTAACACAGAAAAGTTTAAAAAATTTGTTCGATTTTAACTCGAATGCGATTTTCAGACCATGGTTAATAATTTTTAGATTTTTTTAAATCAAAAATATCTATCCAAAACTCATTACTCAGGCTGAGTTGAGATTTATCACGTCTATCTTATTTTAAACAACAAATAAAAAGTTAATTGCTTGACATGTTATTTAAACTATTATTGAAAATTTACAAGAGATCAAATATTGCAACTATTAAAAATATTTACAAAATTTCTTCTAATAAATCTATGTATTTCCCCACGGTTCTTCCATCAATGGTTGATATATCGCGACCTTAGAACAACAAGGTTGTAACTGACAATTTTTGATAAATTGAGTTATATATCACCTCGTACTAAAATTGGTATGCTCTTTCGATTACTGCTGTCGCCCTAAAGATATCTCTAGCCGTTTACGAGATACCCAAAGCAGCAAAGTTCTAACTATGCATTTTTGTATAATAATTTGGTTAACAAAATTCTAACAACCAGATAGAACCTTGTGTTCCTTAACTAAATGAAAAATGTTGAAGATAGAACTTTGTTTACTAGAGTATTGTTGATAGAACTTTATTGTACAGCATTGTTCAGTTACTTAAGCCAATAGGACTTTGTTGATCATCATTATTCTATATATATACGTCATTACGAAGTGCGAGCGCATCGTGTTGTTGTAAAATGAGACAAATTTTGTTGTATTCTTGATTGATTGAGCGCGCGATTGTGAAATCTGGTATTCCTGTGTTATCTTTCGATCTACAAAATGTTCTATCTTGTCCTCGGGCTGAAATTGGTCCAATATTTTATCATTTCAAACTGTGTACATATAATTTGACAGCCCAATTGTCCACTACAAAGAAAATATATTGTGCAATATGGACAGAATTTACAGGTGGAAGAAGTGGTAATGATATAGCTTCAGCTTTATGGAAGATTTTGGAAAAAGTTTGTGAGGATAAAAATATAACTATTTTAATAACATGGAGCGATTCTTGTGTTCCTCAGAATAAAAATTCAATCATGACTCTAGCAATACAACACTTCATAAAAACACATCCTCAAATAGAAATATTACTATGAAATATTCCTTACCAGGGCATTCGGCTTTACAGGAAGTTTGTAATGCTCATAGTCAAATAGAGAAATGTTTGTCGGTTAACGAATATTTTTTCACCAATTGGACTATTAAGAATTCTCAAAAACGTCAACCGCAAAAATCCGTTTGTGATAATTGAAATGAAATCATCAGATTTCAGAAATTTTACCAAATATACAAAAACTTGTTTTGACTATAAACATGTTCCATTTAGTTCACTGAAAATTCTTAACCTTAAGTGGGTAGAGCATGAACTTGAATATTCTTCTGAAAGTTTGAAATCAGTAAGCATAAGAAAGCAAGCAGTTAAGCTTCGTAGAAACAAAAATGTTTTTCCAAATGTTCCCAATGTGCCACAAGTTATTGAGCCAATCTCAGAACAAAGAATCATATCTAAGGAAAAATCGAGTCATCTAATAGCAATGTTCAAATATATGGGGACAGCTGACATATCATATTACAGAACAATTCTTAAAAAAGGTATGTAAAAACATCAGTGGATTCTACACCAAGAAAAAAATTAATTCGGAGGCTTTAAATAGTGGATAATATACATTAATTAAATACATTCATGTCATTTTGTTATATTGTTTCCTAATAATTTAGTACCGGCAGTGGAAATTTGGTAGCCATATTATTTTTCCTTTTTAATTTATTAATTAACATTCTTGGAAATATTTTAATTTAAAGAAGCAAAACCCATTAATAGACTAAAATAAACAAATAAAATCATGTCTTGTTTCAAAATAAATTAATGCAACAAAGTTCTAAGTGATAATTTTAAGTTCTTACAGATCCACAAGGTTCTATATGGCTCATAGAACATTGTAGTTCCAAGTTATTGTGTCAAATAAATGAGCATCAAAGTTCAACCCCGTTTTTTAAATGCAAAATGCCAGAAAACTACAAACTTAATCGGGATTATCTTTCAGGTTTAAATTATTTCAACAAATTGAAACAAATTAGTTAATTGTGATTGCCAAAATAAAATTGCTTATAACAACTAAACTATGTTTAACATTCAAGTTAAGTTTTCTCAAAACACACATTGGTGTAGTTAGAACCTTGTTGTTCTAAGGTCGCGATATTTCGTTTATTAATGCAAAAAGTGAAAATAGTGACAATGAAAAGAAGGTTTTTACCGAGCTAAAAAATCTGCAATTTCAAACCAAAAATCTTAAAATCTGCACTTCTGGCATCGCTGCATGTATATCCTTTTCTATTGACTCTCTCACTACTCAGTATCACTGTGCATTTTATGAATTTGAACACCTTAACGTTGTAAAGTCTTATTTATATTATTTAAGTTAAGAATGTATTTTAAAAAACAAAAAAACAACTCATTTACATATAGCACATTAATTTTCTTATTCGTATGTATATCTTTTGCTGTATAGATATTAGCAGCGAAGCCAAATTACATTTTTAGCGCTTCTAATGAAAGCCACCTGGTTTGTGATGGGGGAAGAATTGTTTTTGTTAAATTTCCAATAATTTTTGTATATCGAAAAATTTATTGATATGTTTTGGACCGTTCCCAATATAATTGTACAAATTTCTTTTTAGTGTTGCTAAACATTAAGGAAGTTTTAAGAAAGCATATTGATGCCAGAACATCGACATAACACTATTATTTTTCTTAAAAAAATTGCCAGTCGTTATTTTACTGTGTTTTTATTTATACATATGTAAATTTTTCATTATATTCAGAAAAATCAATTTCACAAAACTAGCTCTTTTGATTTTCACTGTAGAACAAATTAGCACTTTTTTTGTCGATTTAGCACTTTTAATTTGAATTCTTCTGGCAAGCCTTGTCACAAGTAAAGAAATTCGTTTGTTAACTGTCTTTTTTTTTTGTTAAACAACATTATCTTCACTTAACAACCCGTGTTGGATATTTTTTTATATAAATTTAATGATAAAAACTTACACCTATGCATGTACATTAGGGATATAACTTTTTAACAATTTTTTAAAATATCAAAATTGGCATTGTACAGTCCGATAGAGCATACAAAGACAATAAGAGAACGTATGCACATATATTTATTTTTTCGCTAAGGTAAAAAAAGTTCATACACCAACCGCGATGAAGTTTTGAAAATTTTTAATTTTATTTTTGATTAAGAAAAATTAATAATATGTTTATTTAAAACAAAATATAGCTCAAGTATGAAATTTCATTAATATTTAGAGATGGTAAGAGATTTTTCCGCAAACCAAATCTTTAACCTTTTTTAACGAAAAAAAAAAAATTTTAATGAATACAAAAACACCGTATAAAATTATGAATATTCAATATTGCATTGGTTTAGAAACAAAAGATTATAATTTTCGTTGTTACTAGAACATGGTTGACATCACGGTACTATGCCAACAAATTGGTTATACCCCTAATGTATATACGTTATATCTATTGACTTCAGACTAGGGTGGTCTAAAAAACACAGTGCTACACGTTTAACAGTGTAAAAAAAAGAAGAAATGCTAAAAATGCAATATCTCCAATTTTGATGATATATTGTATATAACATGTACATTTTATTTAAATGAAAAGGCTGAAGAAATAGAAAATAGAATACTGTCATTTTAATTTTATTCGCTCTAGAACTAATGAAGAATGAGGGCATACGAAACTTGTCATTTCATGTGAAACTTTTTTAATATTTTTGTAAGACCCCATAAAGTATATATTTATTTTCTAGGTCTTTAAGTAATTCTTAATTAGTTTAGCGATGCTCATCTGTTGAAATTACGCTCACTTTCGAATGACTCAAAAGTAAGTGAGGAGTATTGATTTCAAATCCTTGTTCTCCTTAGCAGTTTGGGATTGATATCCAGAACTATCGGTTCAGTAGGATTAGAGTTATTAGTTCAAATGTGGAACAACTACCCGACAAAATTGATAATTTTGTTACAAAAGCTAAAATAAATGGCAGAGAAACACACGGAATGATATAAGGCTTTGCACATATACTTTTATATGTCTAGAAATCATACTACCAAATTTGTTAAATATCCATAATTTCTTAGTTGCGAGACTGGACTTATAAGCCTCAGGCGTAAGGCGTTATGCTTTTGTAGTCCAATTTGGTCTGTCACATTTTTATAAAACTAGAAATCATACTGTCAAATTTCGTGAAAATCGTGAAATGTCGGAAGACACATTACGGTATAATCTTTTTATTTCCATAGAATACAAAACTTTAATAAGTCCGTATAGAGTTTTCTAAAAAAATAATATGGTTACTTTAACCATATATGTTACTGTCTCGCGCGACCATAATATTGGTAAATAAGTCTGCATCAAGAAACCACAACTATAGTATCGTTGCCTCCGAACATGTTATGGTTAATAATAACAAAAACATGTTTAACACTTATTGGCGTATTTGTTTTTTAACCATATCATGTTCCTCTTCAAAAAGAGGAAAATATTATGGTTAATTTAAAACCATACAATAATAAGTGGCAAACAAATTATTGTTTTTATTAACAATAAAATGTTCAAAAGCAGCAATAATATGGTTGTAACTTCTTGGTGGTAGTCTAAATTAACCGTAATACGGTTGTCAGCGACAATAATATGGTTAAATTAACCACAATATGTATAAACATTTTGTGTTAAAAATAGTTCTGTTGCAAGTGATCATATTAAAAAATGAGTTGTTTTACATGTAGGCTAGTTAAAGTGAGGTAGAGTCTATCAGTGAGAGGGTTGCGGGTTCTATCCCCGCCAGCGACTCTAGTATGTTTCATCAAAACGGGCTGAACTAAATAAATATCGCACTTAACTAATTATAAAGAAGGTATTAACTCAAAATTTAAAAATATTTAGTAGAAGCAAACCAATATTTAATTCATTATTAAACGCATATAAAAAATATCTTAAAAGCAATAGTTTCATTACCAAAAAGTAGACAAAATAGTACGATATGTTTACAGCAAGTAGACATGAATATTACATGTCGATTTTTTTGGAAAAGTTAATTAATAAAATTTCTTACTTTCTTTCTTTCACGTAAATAAAATCTATTATTTGTTTCACACAACCAAGCCTATTTTTTAATATTATTCAAATTGGAAATAATAAATTATAGAACTATGTATGTAAATATAATTTTTTTGAATTTTTTTTAATCAAAACTTTAAATAAAAATAATTATTATTAACACGGGCTTTAAGAACAAATGAACTTATTCTTATCGATTCAATCGAGCTAAAATATAAGTAGCGTGTATGCAGTTTATTTGATTTTTAAAATATTATTTTTATTAATTTTATCATCCTTTTGCCACCACCTGATTTCCGTGGGGACTAATCAGATCTGGCAATTTTATTGGCTAGAAAAGCTACACCTGCTTTCTCCAAGCAGTAATGTGAGGGATAATTCGCTGTGTACCGCTTACACTTTATATGAAATGAACTCGCGTATAGGCTCTGCTTAAAAAATCTAAAATATGTTTATTTTGTGCTTAAAAAATTGACATGATTGACGTAAATAAAGCAAATAAAAAATTTGATACCGGCTTTATTAAAGTAACTTAACTTTTATGTAAAAATTATTACATTTTTGTATATGGGCATTTCCATTTTGACGTGTCGTGATATTTGTACCACAAAATGTAAAAAAAATTAAATGAAGAAGTCAAATTTGTAAAAAGGGTTTTTATATGTAGAAAGTAATGAAGTAGCACTATATTTAGAAAAAATTTACTGTAATCGACGATAAGGATTTGCAGATATAAGCAAAAATCTGCGCTGGCGTGACGTAAAAAAACGGAAGTGGGTTTTGACTTGCAGTACAAAACTGAATAAGACTGCGAATTGAGCAAGATGTTTTGTAAAAAACCTCTTTTAGTAAACTTTGAACTAATACAGATTTATTTTTCAAGCTATAAAATTTATAAATCTTTCTGCCGCAAACGTGTCAAAATATTTTGTATGTAGATTGATTTTAGAAAATATACTAGTTTAACTTTTTATGAGAGAAGTCTACAGAGGGCGTACGCTCTAACGCGTGTTATGTAAAGGGTCCACCAAATAACTTTTTTTTTTTTAAAAGGCTATAAAAAAAACTACTGAATATTTTCTCAAATTTCTTTTTTTATTTGAAAGTACAATCCTTCCGGTTAATAATGGAAAATAATTTCATTCAAATGGCTGCCTCGGCTGGGCATGCAGCAGCCTACACGATCGGTCCAATTTTTAAGCACATTATCAATTGTGTGCAGCTGTATTTCACCAATGGCTTCACGAATATTGTCCTTTAAAGCGTCAATTGTCTCTGGCTTGTCGGCGTAACACTTATTTTTGACGGCACCCTACAAATAATAGTCCAACGGTGTCAAGTCGCAGCTCCGAGGTGGCCAAACGACATCAGCTCTGCGGCTGATAGTGCGACCTTCAAAAACAGGGCGCACAACATCAATTGTAGCTTCGGCTGTGTGGCACGTAGCGCCGTCCTGTTGAATCCAAATGTTGCCAATATCCTCCTCTTCAATTTTTGTGATTCGTTCAACATGGCCCGATAATGATCGCCATTGACTGTAACGTCCACTCCTTGTCCATTTTCGAAGAAAAATGGCCCAATTATGCCTCTGGACCAAAATCCGCACCAAACAGAAACTCGTTTGGTTCGAAATAAGCATTGCTTAAAAATAAACTTTATAACAGACCCAAAGTAGACACTTATCATTCCATGCTTTCTTCTCATAATTTGTTCAAAGCGGAGATGGAGGAATGGAATTCAAGTCAAGATTTTTTAACAAAATATAGAACGCACATTCCTTAAAAGTTGTTAGTAGTCGCAAAAAGCTTGTGTCAAAACATTTTTACTACCTCTAAATTGGATTTTTGATAATGAAGTACAAATTAATGTACAATTTCCCTAATAGCAAACATAACTCATATACATATGTACACATTTGTTAATTTTTGTATTTTGTTTATTAAATGACTTGTGGGTTCTACTGTATACAAAAAAATGTGACATTTTATTTAACAAATGCAATTTGGTGTTCGTTTCTTTAAAACGTTTTGCTCTCCAAAAATGTAATATAATTTTTAAAACGGCGACGATTGCCTCAAAGTCAAAGAGCAACAAAATATAGCAAAAATAATTTTTTTATGTGTCAAACAAGCCTTAAAACTAATCAAAATCTTCCTCAAAACTAAAAGAAAAAAATCAGGTCAGGTGCTCAAAACAGGAAAGGACATTGCATAAAAAAAAGTTAATTTTTTGAGCACTTCTTACTTAAAACAATTATATTTTGTTTGGTTATCAAAAACTTGGTCTTATTATATTCTTTAAAATGGGAAATACTGCTTATTACCTTGACCCTTTTTTAGTTGAAATGCCTTTTTTAACCCCTTTTTCTGGAAAATCCCCTTTTTGTGACCCTTTACGAAAATTTCCAACTGTAACCCTGGTGAGGATATTACTTCAAATGGAATAGTAATTTCAAGTAAGTATTGACTTCAAGCTTGTTTTTCGATTATATGGTGTAAGGACTATTAAATCTGTCTTTAGTCCATCAAGGTATTAAAGTTATTTTCTATGGTAATGCTCTGTGCTGAAATGTCCACTCTACTCTTTGTACACAGCAATTTAAGCCAAGTCTAATATAAATTAAAAAATTATTATTATTGATCGAGACGGTGCTGAAATTGATTTTAATGAGCTCGCGGGAATCATTTGTCAATAAAGATGCTGCAGCGGCTTTTTTGTAGAGTTTTGTTTAGATGAAATATCACCCAACAGTACTTAAATTAATAAGGTAAGTAAAAACCTCTTTATTAGAGTTTTGTCTTATTATGGAACATACACATATTGCAAGATTAATTGGCCACATTTGTGGAACGGGATCCGTTCCCTCATAAGGATCGTGAATATAACCATGACCACTTCCATTGAAAGTATAAATATAGATGTCCTAAAAAAATGAAATTCAAATTCATCTGAAAAGTATTGTTGAAGATTATAAACAAACTCTTTTGCCAAAGCATCACTTCATAATTCATTACCCATCAGTCATGAAAAAATTGGGACCACTGATTCATTCGTGGGCAATCAGGTATGAGGCTAAACATCGTGAATTCATTAAAGATGTACCAGTTATAAATAATTATTAAAATGTATGCAAGACTCTTGCTAATAGATACCTAACAAAAATTAGTGTGAAATGGGAGCGTTTGTGCTTTACAAATAAATTTTTATTTAGTAAATTATCTCTGTTTGAACGCAAATATTTGAATTTCGAAGTTAAAAATTATTTCTATAGCACATTGAACCTAGCTGAAGCATCAAAAGTATTTGCTACTAATAAATTTGAATTAAAGTATGGTTACAATTATAGACCAACATTCGTTTTATATATAAAAAAAGAGAAAAAACATTTTTCATGTTTGGTAAAATTAAAGAAATATATGTAGTCAATGAAGAACCTTATTCCCTCTTAGATACGTATATAAGTAAACAACTAGATATAATCTAAAACTCATATGAAATAACCACTCAAAATTTTTTCAAAAATGTTTAATGTTAAGGAACTAGAATTTTTAAGGCCATATGAACGATATATGATCAACTCAAAAGAATACGTATAAACACCCGATGTTCTACCACAATAAGTTCAATTCCATTACATAGTTTAAGCTGATATGTAAAATAAATGCAAAAAAAAAATGAATCAATGCATTTTTATTTAATATACTTTTGGAAGGGAATAGATTTAAGCCCTGGCTAGATTAAAGGCAACACCCGTAAAGCGTAAAAGTAATCCAGTGAGGTATTGAAAATTACACCAGTTTAAGAATACATACAATTTTTATTCCTCACGTTATCAATAAAATTCTAATTTGCATTAAAAATAACTTTATCATGGTATTTAAGTTATCAAGTGGGTATTAAATTAATTCTTTATTGAGCCAATTTGTATGCTTGTTCCTTGTTAAATTTTAATATTTTGGTTTTAGTCTAAACGTGCTCTAACTTTACTGCAATATTAAATTAACATGAATTGTAGTTATTTTAAAAGAAAAAAACGTTGTTCGCAAGTTATTGTAAAATCATGTTAAATGTAACAATGAAGCAAAATCACTACCGAAAACGGTAAAATCAACATTGTTTTCGACGATTTTATATTGATTTTTTTCTGTGTGTATTCTTTTTTTTTGTTTTATTTTATGCAAATGTCAAACTCAACTGAGAATTATGTGAAGTTTTATATTAGCAATAATAACAGAAAAGTGGGGCACCTGGCGTTTTACCCTTATTCGGGTACGCTGAATCGCATGTTAGGAAAAAGTTTTAAAAGTATTTTAGTTTATTCAATAAACTAAACTATTTTGGCTTACGAGAAAATATGCTATGCAACCTCCTCCATTTTCGAAATAACGGCACCTATGCCTCGAAAACAAGAACTAACCTAAAAACGGAAATTAAGTTAAAACGCCAGCGTTACCAACAAAAGTTGACTAACAATTATTGCCGGCAGTAAATATGCCCAAAAAGTGCTTTCATTTACTGCAATATACATATGTCTTTGTCATAGACGGTTGGTTACAATAAAACTGTAGAAATACATATAAGATTTTTGAAGCATGTCCTTTGAAAAAATGTACATGTTTTTTTATTATTTATATATTTATTTACTCTTTTAACATTTAACTGCCGCCACTCTAAAAATCAATTTATTGTTTATTTATTTAAAACAAACATTCAACTGTGACTAGTATTAAACAAAAATAAAAATACTCGTAACCTTAAAAACTATATTAAGCAAATTATAAATTCAAATTTCCTTAAAAAACACGCACAACCATTAATTTCACTTCAATGTCCTTGTAAACAAAGGCATCAATGACTTACCATATCAAAACCCACATCATAGTGAGTGCCTCGGGTGTAGAGTACGGGTATAGCCTGGCGACGAGGAATATTTTTAGCGCTCATTTTTGTGACTGGAATAGAGATGAAGCAACTAAAGGTTTTCGTTTGATACTAAATAAATGCAAGTTAATATTTTACAAAATATGAAATGTGATCATGACGTTATTTCTTATCACTTTTTATTTTTTTTTGAAATTTGTATAAAAGCACTTTGTCGTAAATATTTATCAATGTAAATAAAAATTTAACCGGCAGCAATAAAAGTGATAAGTCTTAAATACTACAAAATTTTATATATAATTGTTTTAAAATTTACTTCTTTTATACTCTTTTAATATTTAATTTGTTATTATTTATTTTTGAATAACTGCTTGTTTTCCGTTTAATATTTAAAATTTGTTCCAAAACGCTCGACAGTAGTTCTCAAACTAATTTGATTAAAAATTCTGGCCTGCAAAGTTACTTCGGGTTTTCTGTTTTCTAAAATTTTTTGTTCGTATTTTCATTATTTATTTCTATTGCAAAAATAAATAAGCCGAATTGTTGTTCTAAACTTAAGGTGGTGTTAACAGCTTTAAAAAAAAACATTTTGTTTATATCAACATAAAAAAGTGTTCTTAGCTAGAAAAATTAATACATTTTGTTGTTGTTTGGCTAATAAAAAACCGTCCACAACATACATTCGTTAATAAAAATCAAACAAAACTTAAATAAGATGTTTATATAGATTCAGCACATACAGTGGTGAGCAAAAATGCAAAGTGATTTATGCCCAATTAAATTAAAATAAAAGTTGTAGCAAAACTTGGTTTAACTTTTTTTTTTGGCGTGCGATAATCATTTGCGATCGTAATAAAAAAAATTAAATTGCAAGAGAGTTGCGGTAACGCTTTAAAATTTTAAATCATTCAAGAAATACAATGTTAATTTCATGATCCTATGTGATTCACGCACGTTAAAAAAAGCTTGTTTTGATGGCTGTAAAATAATTGCAAGATTGGAAATTCAAACATTTTTCTTAAATTAATTCTAAATTCTTTGTGCGTATATTCACCCATTGTTTCCGAACATTTTTTTGTCCGGACAATTTTTTCATGTCTTCTTTAGAGAGAGAAATAATTTTGTTCGGAACGTTTTCAACTTAAATTGGTTTAATTTTAAAGTTTATCTGAGCTGTCACATCATATTATATGTATGTATGTATTATGAAATGCCAGAGTATACTTGTGGAAAAACTTTTTTTATGTTTTGTGTTGGCACAATTTTAAATTGAAAAATATTTTAAATGGCGTAACACGAATCAATTGCACTAAAGATTACGTATCGTTTACACACGAATTTTATATGGTGGCTTTGTTTTTTCAAACAAAATAGGTGAATCGTATTGGGAAAACTTTCAGAAAAACAAATTTTCTCTGGATAAAATAATTGTTCGGAAACAATCAGCGTTGTCAACTTTGAAATTTCAAAACGCACCAAAACGGAGAAAAATGCGCCATTTCAAGAATAACACACAAACTGTTTTATTTAAAATGTTTATTGAGTTAATTTTCCATAAAAAGTATAATTGTTGTATTGAAAATACATATAACAATAAAACAGGGCTTTGAGAAAAAAAGAACAAAAAAAAAAAAAACTAAACAAATTTCTTTGTTTTTCATTGAAATTGAGATAATTTCAAATTAAAATGCGAATTTAAATTCGAAATTGCGAGAATTCTAAATAAAATTGAAAATTTTATTTTAAAATATTTTTAATTTGAAATTGAGAAAATTAATATTATAAAATCTATACAAAACTTTTGTATTTTATTGTACAAAGATTTCTTTCTCATGCTGAAACAAAAAGTTGTGTTACTTTGCTTTGGTGCCACCAGAAATTTAAAGCGCATCGAAATGAATTTTTCGCACACAAAATTTAAAAACGCACCGAGCTGACAACGCTGGAAACAATGGGTAAATTTAGCTTAAGATTGAAGAAATGATTTTAGGTAGAGTATACTATAGAGATATGAAAAAAGTGACGTGTGAAAAGGCCCACATCAGTTGCGAAGAAGCTTTCGAAGAAAAAGACAGAAAGCGTTTTTTGGTAGTGGAATGGCAATGTGTAAAACAGGTCGCCACAATCAAAAGGGCAGCTTTTGAAGAAAGAGGCGTAGAAAACGAAGTATGTTTCGTCTTGTGACACCTCTGTATATGTAGTACTCTGTGGTGTGGGTACACTAAGAGAAAAATGACGATCTAAATTTAAAAACAAAATTCTTGAATTAAGATTGCAGAAATCTTCAGATTTCAATCTTGAAATTTGGTCAGTAAGATTGGCATTCTTAAATTTAGGCATAAATTCTAAATTTTTAGAATGAGTTCTAAAAATCTACATCGTAATCTTAATTTTAAGATCGTTTTCTTGAAATTAAGAATATTTTTTTAAAGTTAAGATTAACTGCCTGTTTATCTATTTCCGAAAGAACACTTCGTTCGCTTAGCTTACACTTAAAACAAAAACAAATAATAAAATATTGTTTTTGTTTTACATGTAAGTTAAGCGAACGAAGTCTTCGATCGAAATCGCTGAACAGGCCATTAATTCTTGTTTTTTTTTCGAAATTAAACATCAATGAAAGCGTGTTGTGTAATAAATTGTAAGACGCTGAACGAAGAAGACTTATTTAGAAAAAAAGTTAAAAATAAATATTTAATCAAATATTGCGAAAGGCAATTAAAAATGAAAAATCAGAACACAGACGAAATGGTGTTTATAATCATACCAATGAGTGACGGCTTATAACCGCAAGTCAATATGATGTAATCAGTATTCCGTAGGAAATTGCATCGGAGTTTTTCGACAACGCATTGTAAAAAAACTTTCTTCAATAATTTAAAATGGAGTCTGTTTTATATGTGCAAATAAAAAATTGCTTAAATTCATAGATTTATTTCACCACCTGCTATTTGACATTAAATTTATTTGTTTCAGACTCAAAAGTGACTTTTTAAAGTTTGCAGTACTTGAAGAAGGAAGTCATAAAAAAGCGACTCCATCTCTGGATCTAAGAGTGGAGTTCCAGAAATTCCAACTAAATGCACTTTCAGTCTTATGAAATTGGTTCTTTACTAAATAAATAAAATTTTACTATCGCTCATTTACATTTATATCCAATTAATAATGGAAAGGCATATGTTAGCCCTAAGCTTATATAAGTATTTATGTACTTGTAAGTATTACATTATCATTGCGGTTTCCTTTCGTTTGCGTTTCCTTTTTATTCGTGGACATATTTTTATGCCAAAGTTTTTTCTTCTAGGTTTAAACATGTTTAAATTCTAGCATTTAACCCGCTACTTTAGTAGAACCAAAAAGCTAAAGAAAAATATCAAATTTCCCGTATTTCCTTTTTTGGGTACAATATTTTTCCCCCATTAAAGTATCAAAATTAGTATTAGTAAAAAAGTATTGTAGTGGCAGCCCATAATTTAGTACGAATATGCCAATGAATGGAGGATAATGTTTTGTGAAAAATAGTACCAAAAATAGTTACGACTTTCACCCCTTAAATTTTCAAATTTGAAAAGTTTCGAATGTGGTATTAACTTTGTTTCTTTGTTTATTGGTTCAAAAGATAGATGGGGTGGAAAAAAGTACTAAAATTCAGATTTTACCCGTTTACTCCCTTATAGGACCGAATTTCCAAAAAGTACCAGACACCTATCCGCTTATTTTTCTAAAGAACAACGAGATATAAGGTTACCGAATTTTCCCATTTTTACATTTTTTTTGCCCCCTAAACATTCGAATTTTGAAAAATCCCGTCTTAGTGGATCGATTTGGAGAGTGCCCAATCGCTAGCGGTTTGGGCTGGTCGATGATGAGTGGATTAAATAAATAGAAACCTGTGTTTTATTTCAACATTTAAATTAGACTAATTTCAAGAATACATTCTTAAAATCGACCTTAAAAGAAGAATTTGATTAAGCATTAATTCTTGATTTAAGATCTTAAAATGAGAATTTGTTCAAGATTACAATCTTAAATGCGATCTTAAAAAAATTAAGATTTTTATCTTGATTTTATCACGTTTTTATCCATTAGTGTATGGTTAGTCAAACTAAAGGCTCAGTTAGGCGAACGTTGCTGTACCGTATCTGTACTGTATCAATCAGCTGTTCGCTTTTTGTTATATGAAACGCAATACAAAAGCTTGCCGGAATGTAATGTACTGTAGTTGCAACGTAGCATTCTGTATAAAATAGAATTTCATACAGTTGTTACGTGACATTTGTAAAACAGTGATGTGCGGCTTGTATGTTTCTTGGAATGCTGGTATTTTTGCTCTTTTTTTGGTACTTTTTTCAGTAAAGCTATGGAATTGTGACAAAACAACTTATAGTACAACATTTTTTTATATGTATATACAAATATACATACATATGTTAAGATATGTATGTACACATACAATGGAAATGTGAAACGTATAAAAGGCTTTAAATGATATCAAAACCTTGTTTGGTGTATGCACATTAACAATAAATGTATGCTTAAAATATATATGCTAAAATACAAATTTGTTTATGGTAAATCAATAATATAAATATTATTAAAATACAGTTTTAATACCATTTAAATCACTTGGTACTTTTTCTGCACAGCGGTCACCATTTAAACATTTTTGATTCCCACCTCTGTGTGTATTGCTTTATGTATACTATTTCTTCTTGCGTAGAAGTTCTGCTTTATTGATCTGAAATATGCTTATTTAACGCTTTGAAAATTTAAATGATTTACATAAATAAAGTAGCCGGAAAAAATGAAGCTTTGGAAGAATATTAATATCATGCGTTCAAAATTTTTTTATTATAACTAAACTATTTAATTATGTATTAATTATTTTTATGGTTCAGTTAAAACATTATTTATATCAAAAAAATAAATGATTTCATCGTTCATTGAAGCAGTACAAATTGTGCTCTAAAATTAAAGCAATTCTCTTTGTTTAGGACCGCATTTAAAAATTTTAGGATTTTATGCCTTATTTTTTATTATTATTGCTTTCAAATCTTGCATTTTTTGCTGGAATATCTGTGTATTATGCTGTAATAAATCTAGACGATCTTCTTAATTAATTATAAAACCAATTTTTTCCAAGCATTAAATACCTTTTTCTCCCCACTGTACATACACAAATTTCCTAGTACAAATATAAAAGCAAATACAAATACACTTGTGAATTCGTAGGAGAGCACATTAATTTAGCTTAACGAATACTTTACGATTGTTATATGTTTGAAATTGGTTCGTTTTGGCCAAAATATTAATAGGGGGAGTTTCATGTTGAATGACTATTGCTTTTTTTTATTGATTTTGTTTTGTTAGTAGGTACTTATGTATGTATGTATATACATAAATCAATGCGATTGATAAGCCATTTATTACATTCTTTTTATTTATTATTAATCAATTAAGAAACAGGTGGTATCAGAGACCTCTTAAAATAATAAATTAAAAATCATATAAATGTAATTTAAAAATAATATTACTTCAATATAGATAGTTATCTTTTCAAGTGGGTTTGCCTGGTGAATACCCGATAATGTCAAGTCTTATAATTCTAACGACTTTTTTTTGAAACGATGGGAAGATTTGAAAAAAAGTTTGCTAAGCAACTTATTTAAATTGACATTGTTGTCAATAATTATGAGCTTGTAATATACCCTTTCATATTATTCCTTACAACAAATTTCGCGAAAGCTTCGAAATGGTAAAGTTATGGAAATTAGGCAGACTATTTCGAAGACTTGAAGCAACAGTCTCGAAATTTGTATGAACGTAATTTGAAATTTACTTTAGACTATTGATGAACCAGTTATGACAACTCTTGGTACACTAAACCCGTGAGAAAATTTGAACAACCAACAAAATGCATAGTCATAACTAACAATTTTCAAAGAACTTTGGTTTAAAAAATTTGAAGGAATTTAATAAATTTGTTATTTGAGATATTCTCCCAATTTTATTTAAAATAAATTTAAATTTTTTTGATGATTAAGCATGTATATAGCGGTAGACTTCAACCATATTAGCCATATTTCAAACGATTTTGTTTAGAAACGAATAGTAATATGAACATGTTTTTTTTGTTAAATATGTGTATGTAGATTCGTCAAACACAATTTAAAATCTTCCATGGCATTGTTTGTTTTCTTCAATTGTGTTTATACCCACACCACAATTGTGGAGAGGGTATAATGCATTTGTGCTGATGTGTGTAACACCTTAAAATATTGGCCTAGACCCACCTTAAAGTACATATATCGATCGACTCAGAACCACTTTCTGAGTCGAACTAACGATGTCCGTCTTGCTGTGTGGCTGGCTGGATTTCCAGGTAACCTTCTGCGCAAAGTACAGGTCGCAATTTTAGAGATAATGCGATCAAATTTGGGACATAGGATAAAGCCTAAAATGGGCCAAATCGTGAATCACGAAGGAAGATAGGGGGAAATTTCTGCCTCTCAGGAACTATCAAACTGATTTTAATGAAATTTAAATCATAGATAAAAACAAATTTATATGGACACAAGTTTTTCAAAAATAGGGCCACAAGGGGAGTTAGCGTCAATTTTTGCTTCTCACAAACTTTCAAAGCAATTTCAATAAAGTTTATAAACATAGATAAATCCGTATTTATATGGACACATAAGCATGATGTGTTTTAAAATATTATGGTGTAGGGTATATATATGGTCGGGCTTGACTGACTCTCTTAATGGTTTTTAGTTCTTGTCGTTTCAATAAATAAAAACTGGTGAATTTTTTTTATATCGTGGTCTCCTCCGGAATGTTGTAGTTTTTAGCATCAAGATATGCTAGAACTTCTTCAATAGTGATATTTTTGAATTTTACGTGTACCTCTGTTATTTACGAGATATACATAAGGTTACCGATATTACCCGTTTTCAAACATTTCGAAACAAAGAAAACTTGGAAGGAAAAATCAAAGCCTACATTTGTTTCAAAAATCTACTTTAAAAACCTTAAAATTACAAGAAAAAATTATCCACTTTGCTCCAGTATTAGAAGCAACAAAGTTATCCAAGAGCCAAATTCAGAAATAAGTTTCATGTTTTTCAAAGTTTCATCAAAACTTTATTGAAATTAAGAAATTAAAAATCATTTTGACCGGTATTGACCAGTGTGCACAGGTTTAAATTATCTGTACCTAAAAATTTCAAGTTGATTATTTTGCATAGCAATTCAAAACACAAAACAAACACACTTTTACCAAAATAACATTTTTAATTTTAATGCTAATAAATTTTCTAATCAACATAACGTTTTGTATGAAAGTAGGCATACATCATAAATCTTATATACATACATACATATGTACATACATCCAACAAATAATAAATACTTCTTTGTCAAAAAAAAAACTTTTTTTTAAAAACCTAAAAAAATTGCTTACAAACTTAAAGTTAAATCAAACCTGTTCAACTACTTTTAAAATATTTCTAGATTTTAATAGGAAAAATGTAGTGATCTTTAATTATTCCTCATTTTAACTTGACTAATTCTGTATCAGCCTCTTTAAGGTAATTTTTAGAATAAAATTTAAAAAGTTGAACTGTTTACAGATTTGTTGTTAATTTAATATAAAACTACCCTTACATTTATACTATACATTCTTACTTACATATTTATATACAAAAACTACTATTTTATTTCTATAATTTAGTAGACCATCATTAATATGGCTAGGGTGATCGATCGAATAGTATTCGACCGGTTTTAACCGGTTATTTTAGTTTTGCCCAAGTCGAATATTTAAAAATGCCCATTTTTCGAATATCGAATAAACCGGTTATTTTAGTAAAATAAACCGGTTACTTTAGAAATGTGTAATTTATATACGTTTTCCTTACTTTTGTTTTAAATGTACCCGTAATTAAAGTATTGTTCTAATTGAATATTTGGTAAAATTAAACTTTTTATTAAAAATGTCAAAACAAAATAAAACAAATGTCAAAAAAACATTATGAGCTATGTAAACACGAGTGCCCCGGTAGGCTAGCTGGTAGAGAGCTAGTCTATCAGCGTCGGGGTTGCGGGTTCGATTCCCGCCAGAGACTCTGGTTTATTTCCTGCAGACAAGCGAAGAGTTTCGCGGGAATAGATTAGGAAATTTAAAAAAAATATATGTATAAATATATAAATATAAATAAAGTCCTGAAATTGAAGGAATCAAAAATGTCCTGGAAGGGTTTATATTGTGTGATCGACGAATTGACAGATATTTCACATAAAAAGCATGTTCGTATTACTATTGCTTCTATAATGCTGAAACAAAAAAAAAAATTGAAATATATAATCCTGGATAAAAGGTTTTGTTTCCCACTTTTCAAAAATATGGCTGAAGTTTACTGCTTCATATAGACATGCTTAACCAGCAACTTTTGGCTAGAGCAGACATTATTTAACGGTTTCTTAACTACATTTATACATAAATGCAAATATCATCTTAGACATAAGGTTTAGCAAATAACTAGAAATTGTTTAAAATAATGCTTAAGTTTAATCAATTTACTGGTCACGCTTTTTTTTAATTTTATCGTCAAATATTTGTGGTCTAAACATACCTTAAGTCATATCTATGTATTGAGGCCCTATGCTCCTTATGGGATAGACGGGAACATATATGTATTTTGATGGTTACTCACCTTCGTGAATTGTTTTGTTTTTATTCTAATTAACTTTTTATTGCAAAAACTTATTTGATTTTTGTATTTTTATGTATTCGAATTAAAACCGGTTAACCGGTTATTTTTAAAATGCTTAACCGAAAACCGGTTTTTTTAAAATAGCAACTATTTGGAATATTCGAAAACCGGTTATTGAAAAATGTCGAATAATCGATCACCCTAAATATGGCGTTAACACGCTATTCTATTTATGTGGTCAATTAATTGACAACTTTATTAAGTTTTGTTTGCAAATCAGAATTTATAATTTTTATAAAAAAATCAATATATTGCTGTTAGTAGAAAACTATTACGTGACGAACTCTGACAAATTACGTGCATGTGTATATAGATTTTACTGTAATAGAAAAACGTCATAAAGTCTAGACTGTATATGTAAGTCTGTTAGGGTGATGTTATAGGTCTTCATTGTGTTACCGTTTAAACTGACGTTAGTATAACATTGTTTCTTATGCATGACTGAGAACCTCTACATGCTGTTCACGCAACATCAAAGTGGTACCGTCCATTTACGTAACGAAATATTAGTATTCTTTCATTGTCCTTTAAGTTATATATTTAGATTGTGTTGAGCTTTTTTAAATAAAAAATGTTGGCGGCATGAAATAACCCCACCAAAAAAAAAACCCCCTCAAAAAAAATTAAAAGACCCCTTTAAAGTTTGTACAGAGAACAACCACAAAGACTTTTGGTGGGGTATTCCATTTTATTTGGAGAGTTATGTTATTTTTTTTTTAATATTGTTATGTCTTCCCTTTAATAAACGCATTTGAGTTCTTTTAATTGCAAATCCAAATAAATACACACATTTATTTAACTTAAAAAACTTTATTGAAATTACCCAGTAAAAACTTCGCTTACTTTTTCAAAATCAATAACTTCTCTCACTCATTATTAAGTAGCTTTCTTCTATAACTGCTTCTATAACAACTTGTATAACTACTTATTTCTGGATGTATGCAGGTAAAACAATAATGACTTACTTTTGGATGCGTTCATTTTGGGACTTCCCTTGTAAAATTCATTGGTTCTTTCAGTAAAATTGTAAGTAGTGCTTTTAAGTTTTTCTGATTACTTAACACATTATAGGCGAAGTTTTTACTGGGTAGTTCTAAACATTTACAAACTAGCCTGTATTTATAGTCACCCACCATAGGAATAATTTGTAGACTAGTAGATTCAAGACCCTTCTGTTCGAATGCAGACCATTCTATTTGAATCCGAAATTCTATAATTAAAACTAAGTTTTGAAATACAGTGTAGCAAATAATAATTCAAACTAATACGACATAAATTAAAATTTAAAGACAACTTTTAACCAAAACTACAAATAATTCTTAGATAAATCTAATTTCGTAACAATATATTATGAAATAAAGCCCAAATTTTGTTTTTGGGGGATCATTTCATTCCTAAATTTATTACCAAAACGTTTTTTGGCGCAAGGATTTTCTTTTCAATGGTATAACAAACATCGCCATCGCCAAGTAAAGCTGGGGCTTAATTGTGGCAGCCGTGATCTAGTACTTTCTCGATTCAAAAGCAATTTTATTTATAATTCTTTAAGTCAATACGGAACGAATCAAAATTTTTTTTCAGTGTAGTGAAACTCATATTAATGCTTTACAACACTGAAAAAAGAATTCCGATTCGTTCAGTATTGACTGAAATAATTAGATATTAAATTGAGAAAGTAATCGATTACGACTGCCAGAATCAGGCCCCTGATCTGTGCGAAAAGGTTTCTCCTCTCTGGGATTACAAACAAGAAAATCCTGGCGCACGTCCGATATTAAATTGAGAAAGTAATCGATTACGACTGCCAGAATCAGGCCCCTGATCTGTGCGAAAAGGTTTCTCCTCTCTGGGATTACAAACAAGAAAATCCTGGCGCACGTCCGAAGTCCTAACCATGCTATCTATCGCGCAATTCTTTAAACTAAAACTGTACAATTAATTGTATTATATATTTTGTGGTCTTAATTAATTTCAGAAATTGGGCTCTCAAAAATTAGGGTATTATTTCATTTCTGTTTGAGAAGTTATTTCATTTCGTTGGGGGCTTATTTAATTTAAAAGATTGAGGTTTTATTGCATATGAAATAAGGTCCAACAGTTTGGTCGATTATTTCTTTTGGGGGGGAGAGAAAAATGTTCTCTATATGGGCGTTAATATTATGATCATGGAAACCATAAATATACAATTGCGTGTTTTTTTTTGTGCGACCAATGATTGCAGAAGAGGATTTTATGAATTTTAGCATTGATTTGTTAGTGCATATTTTTCACTTTTGCAGATTTATTTTGCATATTTTAGTTAAAAGATAATTTTTTCAGCATTTTCAAAGTTAATATTTAAAAAAAGTTTGAAATTCTGGCTTTTCTGTTGCTTCAATTTGGCCGTCTGCATTTAATTTTAAATCTACAATTGTACGCCAAAGCAAGTTGACGTTAAAGAAAAATGTTATTCCAACCTCTCAAATTTTATACATAAACAAAAATGAAGGAAAAAGCAATTACCCTACATATAAAGTAACTGTTATTAAGCTATAAATATATTGGTTGGTATTTACTTTAAACTAGTTGCACTTTTGGGTTTTTTCATATATCAAACTGCTGTATTTAACATTGGGGTGTCATAGGAGCCCAACTAGTTAATTTTTATGCATTTTTATAATAGAGTTCAACTAGTTGCTTAATTTACAGTATAAGCAAAATTAATTTGACAATTCCCCTCAATATTTTTTTCATACTTTATTATTGTTTTATAGTGTACGTATTTATTTAAGAATAATTCTAAGCACTTACCCCTGGAACTAGAGAGAGAGAGAGAGAGATAATATTGTATTGTGTATAAATTTTCCTGGTTAACCAATTTTTAAATTTTTTTGAATTCCCCTTTGTTTACAAAAATTTAAGAAATTAGCCGAATGTCCTGATATGGTTTTCATCATCATTCTACATTTTAACGAAAAGAATACGGGAATTAAACTTCTATTTATTTATTTTTTAAACTTGAACATCGTTTTTCAACTCTAAAACTAACCAAAATGCGTAATGCGCAGCCGAAATGTCATCTTTTTTTATTTTTCGATGCCTCACAACTGGTAATAAACTAGACAAAAACCTTACTAGTTACGACTTTAGCTACAGGTTAGATACGTTTGATCTAATGTGTGTAGTAAAACATAAAAATCTAGACCCATCGTTTAGTATACCGATCGACTCAAAAACCCTTAAAAAAGTAAACTATCCATGTCCGGCTAGCTGGTTGTCTGTCCATGTGAACCTTGTGCGCAAAGTAAAGTTGCAATGTTGTAGATCATTTGAAAAAAGTTGGTAAATACGTTTTAATTATTACAAGGTTTATGAAAATGATGAGAATTGGTATATAATTTCACATAGTCTCAATAACTAAGTTCTTTTTGAAATACTCTTTGTGTTTATAATTCATTAAAGATTAGCCGATTAATTACTACCCGATTAACTGATCGGTTAAATTAAATTAAAATTATCTATTTTCGATTAACGGTTAAACCGGTTAATTTCAGTCGATAAATCGATTAACCGAAGTTACAAAATTTTGGAAATAAGTAGTATTTTAACATAGTTTTTTATGTTTTTAACTATTTGTTTCGTCTCATATACAAAAGGTACGTGTTTCGAAAATATTTTTTATACAATATATTTCCTTTTAGCAATTAACTCTTAAAATACAGTACAAAAACAGAATACACTTTCAATAGTTACACAAACAATCTTTTAACAATAAAAGTGTTAAAAGTTTTTAAAAATTAAAACAGGAAGAAAATTCAAATTTATATATTTAGAGAAATCCAGGAGAAAATTATCGCTTTAATCCTAAACATTTAAACCAAAATTTTTTTTCGAGAAAATATTTTCTCAGATCTCTTAAAACTATTGAATGAACTAATCCAAAATGTATTAACAGAGTGGCCTCAGTACTACAACAATGAAACAATAGAAAAAACAACAGGCATTTTGTTGCTAGAATTGAGACAGCAAATGTCAAAATGCCTTTATAAAAAATGCAAATAAATAAAAAAAAAATGACGCCAAACGTCACACACGAAGAAAATCACTGCAAACAGATGCGCTTGTGAGGTCACTTTATTAGTACATTCTGAACTAATCAAATAAAACACTTTTAATCTTTTTTATAGAGAAATATTTGTATATTATTTGTCATAAAATTCTTTAATTAAAGAAATTTTATTAAAAAACGATGTTCAAAATTCTTGCGTTTTCGATATCCAGAACACCCCTGATTATGCATTAATTTAAAAGTTCATATACCATATTCATGTATGAGTTATTTTTTATTTGCTCGTTTTAATTCAAGAATTGTTATTTCTGTTTGTTTACTAATAAACTTCAAATAATAAATAATTTATGAATTTTTATTTATTGTAATTACCTTATTTATATTGAAAACGTATTAATCGGTTAACCAATCAAAAACAAAATTATCTGATTAAACCAAAACCTCGGTTTATTAATCGAGCGATTAACCGATTAAAGCAAAAACCCGATGAAATTATTACACTATTAAAAACCATGTAATTATGTTCGTATTTGCATTGAATTCGGCCCAAAAAGATTTTTATTGAAATCGATTCACATTAAGCACTCCAGAAAATAGCTTTAACTTCTTTTTTTTCATGTCTATATTAATATACAATTGAAGCACAGCCGCGAATAACGTTGTTTTCGCAGATAACCGTTAACATTACTCTCTTACACTGTTAAAACCACAAATCACTCAAATTTATGCACCTTAACACATTCAAAATGACATAATAAAGCCAACTAGTGGAAGAACGTTGTATGTTAAGCCTAAAGTACATTGAATGTAAAAACCCATATGCGCATGTGGCTCTGACGTAATTTTGACGACACAACAAAGCCACAATATCAAGTTCGTGTTGTGTGATGACGACAAAATTACGTCAGAACCACATGCGCATGTAGCTTTTTACATTCCGCTTTACTTACAAAATTATATAAATTAAATGGTTTTGAAACGTGGAATAACGTTTTAAACGCCGCTTGCGTAGTGGAATAACGTTTTAATTGACATCGCGATTGTGGAAATGAATCGTTTTTCAACTAAAAAAACTTATAAACTGTTAATTTGCATGTAATTTAAGTTTTAAATTTCTTGATATTTTGCAAAAAAGATTTTATTATCATTATTTTTAATAGTCTAAAGAAAAAACATTAAAACATTAATTTTTTTTTGCTCTCCATGAAAAATAATTATTTTGTAACTTAAAGCGTTATGCGCGGCGGTGTTTCAGTTATTGGCCTAAGTAATACCTTTAGACAAAACATCTAATATAGATGGGGCGGGCATCTTGATAATATTTGGCACAAGTAGCTCCTATATGAATTTGTTTTAATTATGTGACTTTTTTCTGGTAAGCCCATGACTGCCCATCGGCTTCGAATACGGTACAACCATAAAAATTTGCTGTAAGTAGTGTGCACGGGCTTTTCCGAATATAATTGAATTATTTTTTTCAAAAAGGGCAAAGGTACAAATTTTTGGAAATTGAGTTTAATGCAGTTTTTTAGGTACACATAAAGACCGATATACTGTGAGAATATACCCCATCAATAGCAGTGAAAAATAGGTGGCCTTTTAAAATAAATTTCGAAAAAGGCTTATGTCCATATACCTACACTTAACCAGCCGTTTGGGTTCGAATCTCAGGTCAGTCAAGAATGAATGATTATCAATAACAATTTAAATTAATTTTCATGTTGTAAAATTCCTTTCTTCATAAAAATAATTTAATGAAAATTGAATTTGATGAACTTAAGCCTGATTAAAAAATATTGAAAATACACTTAAAATATTTAATGTTTTTTTAGTTAGCAGTTGAAGAAACTTGCATTCAAAATTTACAGTGAGAGGTTAGTTTTGAATATGTGGTCAATTTGTTATCTTCGTTTTGAAATTACCGAAATGTTTTTATTGTTCCTTTATAATAAAAAGTTTTTGTTAAAAATGTTGTTTACTTTTAATAAAATGTAGAAGTTCTTACATGAATCTTCAGAGGGGTTAATTTCATCTTAAAATGCAAATATAAATTTTAACGTTATAGATTTGTTGGAATATATTTTACATTTTACTACGAAAACTCAAAAATTATTTTCAAAAATGGCTCATCTCTGGAAACTGTAATTACCAATTTTTCCTTCAAATATCACATAAAATAATTTTTTGTTTTTAATTTCGAAACAAAAACAGAGTCTTACAATTTTAGGAAAAAACTCTTCGATTCAATAAGTCAATTGGTTAAAGAGATATTACGTTTTTTCTGTCTCCTGAACCCCTTGTATTTTTGTACCTGTGCCCTTTTCACAATATGCAAATGATTACAATAATTTTATTTAATATCCTTTTTTAATTTATTTTATATTTTGTTTTCAAAAAAGTAATTTTTGTTAAACACTTTTCTTGGCGCCCTTAGTTCAAGTTGAACCTTGTATCTATTTTTTTTGCAAGTGTAAGGGAATTTTTTAAATAATGGAATTAAAAATACACGTTTTAGAGCATATTTTCGGTTTCCCTGAGTACGATAATATTTTAACTAAATTAAGCTGGTAATTATAGTGACGTATGCTTGAACAGAATTTACTTTAAAGTAAATTTTTTTTAGAAAAGCATATTATACCGAGAAGTTCGTCATTACTTTTATTAAACCAATTAATTTTCACCTAAATTCTTTTTTTAAGTTTAATCAATCAAATTGGCGTGTGTATTTATTATTTTGCCGTTTTGTTTGTAATTTTTGCAATATTGATCTAAGACCTCATATTCAACGATGTCCTGGCTCAAATATTTCTCATAAATAAAGAGAACTAACCAAATTGCTCCTTTATTTCACCTGGTTTTATACTTACCCCCTTCCGAATTTGGGGCCTTGAGTCCACACAAACACTTGATAAAAATTTAATTTATGTGTCTCAGCCGACCATAAGTAAATAATTAGGTACTTCCAATGTCACTTAATTATTGCCTATAAACAAACTTTATTTAAGTATTGAAAATGGTCTTAGCAGGTGAATTTTTAAACTTAGTTTCTTTACAAATGCCGTCTGAATACGGTTACAAAAGTTGATATGCAGGGTGGCTCATATAAGACCCACCAATTTTATACACGTATAACTGTTCCATTTTGTTATATATTTTTTTCTTTTTGCAGCTTATAACTAAAGTCTTGGAAATTTGTAATGAATGCATACAGTACACAAAAATGTGTTGAAATAATCGAATTTTTATATTCATGTCAGCGTTTAATTTTTATGAAGCAGCGAAAAAACGTCAATATTTGAATTCAAGATCGGCTCATGATTAGGAATTTAGTCGGCCGTTTAGAGAAACAGGTTCAGTGATCGACCATCCTGGAAGAGGTTCTCATTGAAATATTTGCACTGAAGGAAAAGTGAAAGTTGTCCGGCAGTGTGTTGAAAATAATCCGTCTGTCTCAGCTCATCGTTGTAACGACCAATTGGGAATTTCGAAAACAACATTGCAGACAATTTTAAAGATGGTTCTTAATAGCCTTTTCACACTTGTCAACATTAAACATCTACGATCCATTTGCGAAGATGTTGAAATTTTCCCATAATGCTTGTGTGATGAAAATGACAAGTATTAAAGAAAAAATTTTGACATCCCATACGACTTCATCGTTTTTTGAAAAATTTCAAAACAATAATACTTTTCATTGGATCAGGGTTGCATTTCTTTCTCTTTCAACTTCAATTCATATCTCATTTAATTCCATTCAATATCTTTCGATTATTGAGGTGTCAATAAGTTCTATTATTATTGTGGCATCACTGACAAAAAATTTTTTTTGATAGCAGCGTTACCATTTGTCAAGTTTTCTCTTTTATTGAAATGTGTTTTTGCTAAGTATTTTTTATATTTTTAAACAAATGGAACTTCTTTTTAAATTTTGGCACTTTTGTAGAAGAAAAACCTTTTTTTATTTAAAAAAAATTTTTTTTCAAAAATTGTGAAATTTTTGTTTGATGGTCGATGTTAGATGTGAGCAATGTAAACGAGTGTGTTACATTTTCTACATCTTTGATGGTTGATGTTAGATGTTGATCAGTGTAAAAAGCCTACAAGAAGTGTACAGGGCTAAAAATCAACATATTTCTTCATCTTTAAAATTGTTCCTATGCCATGTTGTTTCATTCAACATCTTTCGATTATTTTATTGCAATCATTAGAAAAAACAAACAATATGTTAAAAAGTATGTACCATCACTAGCAAAGAATACAAAAGAGCAGGACAGCAATATCATTTATTTAGTTTTTATTCGCTCTTAGACGTGAAAAAAAATATTTTTATGATGAAAGATTTTACAAATGAAAACAAGTTTTTTTAATTTTCAACATCTTCCTGTATATAAGAAATACAAGGGGCTAAACATTTTAATGGTTTAACATCTTTACAAGATGATCCAATCTCAGATTGCTCCCTTTTACTGCTTTCAATTTGTTTAGTGTCACCACTAGAAAAGTGGCAAATATTCTATTATTTTTGTGGCAGCACTGACAAAATGGTATTATTTTTTAAAGCAGCATTACCATATATCAAGTTTTTGCTTTTTTGCAAGTCCACTACCAACATCATTGGTAAGTCTTATTTGGGCCACCTTGTATTTTTTATGTTTAGCTTATTTGGTGATTACAATGGGCCCAGTATGTACATTATTTCACATCGCCCCTATACAAATATCCTCCGATACATCGATTTTTGTTTTTAATAAATCGATAAATTGCTGAGTTTTAAAGAAAATACCTAATTGAGGCGTTAATATATGAGTTACAACTCATTTTTCCGAAATCACGTCAAATTGAAATCGATAAAGATTTTCGATTGAGTTTTTGTAAAAATGAACGTAGCTTTTCATTTCATTTCAAAAGAAGCTTGTAGGTAAAGAAATGTGGTCCTCAAAGTATGAGGTACATAAAAGGAAAAATATTTTTATGAGTATTGAACACGGAAGAGTTTCCAAACTTTTTTCGATTTCAATTTTACGTGATTTAGATTTCCAGAACATGCCCGATTGTGAAAAATATTAATTATACAGATCTTTTGGAACTCAAACCAACAAAAAATAACAAAACAATTCAAACTTTTATAATTTCCATCTTAAAACTATTGTAAAGGGTGTATAATATACAGCTGTAAATCTACTGAAGCCGAAAATGAAAATAACTCTTGCTTGCTTTATCTCACATGAAATAATAATTGAAATGTTGGTGCTTTATTTCTCTGTTTTTAGTCTCGTTTGGTTTTGTGTTTGAAATCAAATCAATTTAATAATTAACTTTTTATTTATTTTAATTCAGTTTGTTAAAACAAATTATATAATACAAAAAAAAACTTATGATGATTTACAACAATAGTGCTTCAAACCGCATGAGATAAGAGATGAAATAAAAAAAGCCAGTGGCGTCATTTTTAATAAAAGTTCATTTCTTTTTTTTAAGTTAATACTATGAATTTGGGATTAAACCAACTTAGGAACTCTTGAGTCGTTTTCGGATTATTTTAAGCATGGGGCACTTGAACAATCCGTACTTAAATCAATTATTATGTACTTGATTTAGAGGAATTTATACGGAATTATATGAATGTATCTAATTTTTAAAATAAAATTGAAAATTATTTTTTTCAAATTACATATTTGATTAATACGAGTGGAAGTAAAGCGATCCTATTTTAAAGTGTGTTGCATTTGGATTATTTTTGTAATATCTCCGCTATTGCTTTAACACAATCGATTGATGTTTTATTTATTCAAAAAATAACTAATAATCACAACAAAGACACACATTTAAAAAACCAACTTGTAACATACTCAAAGTTGTATAAAAATATAAAAAACAAACAAAAAACCCATTTAACAAATTTGAAAGGCTTTTCAAAAGAAAAGTTTTCTACAAACATTTCAAATAATTTCCAAATAATCACATTAAAAGTTTAACAAAAGATTTATTAACGAGGCAGACAATTGTTTACTGAACACGTTTGAAAATGTCGTTTTTAAAATTAAAAAATGAGCATTTTAACAGCGTTATACCTACTGGTACATACACACCAACATATAAATAACACTACGCCACAAAAAAAAAAATGAACCTTAAAACTGAGACAATTTTTAATCTAAATTGGAGCGGCTGAACACGAATATGGCACTAATTTATTTCTCTCAAGAAGCGTTTTCGAGATATTCGCGAAAATCGTGTTTTCAGAAGTTATATTATTATTATATTATTTTATTTCAATGTTAATTTTCAAATAATAATTTTCTCAATTACATATAAATAAGATCCTGAAGATGAACTTTTAGTTCGAAATTTATAGATCAAGAAAATATAATAACGTCTTTTTATTTAAACGGATTAAGGAGAGGCAACACAAAGCAAGAAGTAAAATTATATTATATAGTTTCAAAAATCTCGAGAACTATTTCTCTAAATTGTACAAAATTTAAAGCTCTAAATGAATCATTAATGAATTAAATGAAATTTGAGTCAATTTAAATGAATTTGGTAAAAAATTAATTGCAATTCATTTTCAACTCGAATGAATTTGTCAAATGAATTGCAATTCACTTCAACAAATTCATTTGTATTGGAAAGGAATTGCAATTCATTTTACAGATTCATTTGAATTGTAAAACGAATTGGAACTCTTTTTTGCCTTATTCGTTTGAATTGATTTAAATTTCATTCAATTCGTTTTTTCTGAGAAAAGAATTAATTAAAAATTAAGCTTATTCGTAACGAATTAAAATCAAAAAATAATGATTCTATTACAGCTCTGCAATCAAGTAAGTAAGGACCACAATGAATATTAATGCCAACATATGATGGTTTATGGTCACAAAGACTATATTCTCAAAAGAAGCTTGTATGCGGGTTATGTGTAATTATGAACCGATTCTCACCATTTTCAATAGGGTTGGTGCTTGTGACAATACAAACCTTTGTACTAAATTTTATCAAACCAACTCTGAAATTGCAACCTGTTCTTTGCGCTCAAGGTTTCCATAGCCACATGGACATCGTGAAATCGGCTCCGAAAGTGATTTTGAGTCGATCGGTATGCTTATTTTAAGGTGTTACAAACATAAGTACAAACTCATAATACCTCTCCACTTGTGTGATGTATGTAGGTATAAATAACTAAATATGTACAAACAAATGTTGTGGTAGATCTGTTTTGAATTGCTAAAGAAAATTTACTCAGTAGCGAGAGCTGAAGCTAAAAAAAGAGATCTTAAAGAAAGATGTTTTGAAAGAGCTAAAGTTATACATATTAATATAAATATTATCAACCAACATGAATTGTGGTTTAAACAAATTTTTAACATGAACTTCACATCAAGTGTTGTCTGCTTACTAAAAATTGTATCTAAAGAAAACAGTGAATTTTTACATAAAAAAAAGGATTACAATCTTATACCTCAGCAGAAAATATGGATTTAAACGAATTAATAACAGTTAGTATTGCAAAGTTTAAAGTAAATATTTATTAAAAATTATATTATCGTAGATTTGTTTATTTTATACAATAATCGGAGTGGATTTGGTGTCTAGTTTAGGCACATTTGGCAGTGAACATGTGCATATAAAAGTAATTATACCTGCCGATGTTTCAAGTTCAAAAGGGATTTTAAAACATAAGCATCCTGTAGTACATCATGTACGCCATAAAATTATACATCACTATCATGCCAAACGAAGGCCCACCTCAAAGATTCCTATTAAAAAACAGGCTCCTCTGTTAGAAAGTATTTATCTTGCAGAGTTGGATAAACCCCACCATAAACACCACTTTCAACAAAGACATTTCCAACAGCACCACGAGGGTTATGATGAACATGATGAACATGTTGAAACTGTTAAGGTTAATGAAGAAAAACCTCAGTATCATTATCAGCCTAAAAAGCATGTCGAGTATGATTATAAGATACCAAAAGATGAAGTATTAAATGTTATTCAATCACCAAAATATGCACAAAGTGTAAACGATCATTATGAGCCACAAGTGGAGGAATTGGAAAATAACCACGACTATCTTCATCCTCAAACAAAAACTGAAATTGTTAAACCTAAACCCACAGTGTCGAATAAATATTATAAAAGTTATGATCCTGAATATCATTTACTGCATGACATCAGTAAGAAATCTTGGGATGTTATTAAAACTAAAGAAGCTAAAAATCACAATTATGAAAATAACTATCAAATTTACTATGGCTATCAACAGCCTAATAATCAAAAAGAAGAACAAGAATACCATCCTTACCAAAAGGCTCCCGAAATTAATTATAATTCGAGTCATAAGCCTGATGTTTCCATTGATTCCCAACAATTTGTTTCACATACATCCACTGTTCACAAACCAAGCCATCATTATAAAGAACACACGATGGCCGCAACCGATTTATCAACTAATAATAACGCTAAGTATGAACCCACTTATAACAATGGACAAACATACGAAGCGAATTTTCAAAAATATTTACCATCTTCAGAAAGTCCTCCAGAAAACGCTCATGCGACTGAAACTTATACAGGTTTTGAAGCTAGCGGTGGTTTCCGTTATGACATGTCATAGGAGATTTCAAATGTGTTATTAGAAATAGTTTGTGCAAAGTTAGTGATCTAGGTACATATTTATTTATTAACAAATCGTATTCATTTTACTAAAATAAATTTGTGTAATGAATGCATTTTTTGAGATTTAAATTTAATTTTTTAAATTTCCGAGTTTTATTTGGTTAAACTTTGGTTATTTAAAATTATTTAAATTCCGATGTTGATAAATGGTAAGTAATAAAATTGAGAAGGAAACAACTTTCATGCTAATTTTCCGACAATATCCTAAAAGATAAAAATTATTTTGGTAGTTAAACTCGTTGAAAAAAGGACAAAGTTAAACAAAATGCCATCAAAATTATAATACTTAATTGTTAAATAGTTTTCTAAATTAACGATTACGTTTAGAATTTTGGCGCATTTTGGAGTCGGAGGCCCGATGTTTGTACCGGAGTTGGAATACTCCAAAAACTTGCTACTCCGGCTCAAAAATTTTCTCGGTATTACACATGCATACGAAATTTTACGATTTTTTTTAATTTTTTTCAAAATAAAAATTCTTCGAAATTGGCACGTTATATTTTTCAGATCACATTGAACAATAAGATTTTAATTTATTTTACAAGAGTTAGTTCATTTAAGTACAGTAGAGTCGCGAAAACCCTTCTCGATCAAACTATAAGCTGGGCATTGCATTTATTTGACTTTTTTTCCGAAATTTTAAGCACCATGTAAAGAGCGTTTAATATAAAGCAATATGGCATCAACAAAATCAAAATCGAAAAAATTGAACAAACGCGGTTATTGATCTAGTTGGAAAAAAGCTTTGTAGTTTTTTAAGGGTGTGGTTACTTTAGTTAAGGGAATTCCAGCCTTTCACTTGTGCTAAAATAAGTTTATGACAGGAATTCTCGCTAATTTATTATTTTTTTTTTACCGTGACCACTAACACGATATTTTAGGATTTTTTCATGAAATATTTGTTAACTGATCAACTATTGACTTGTTTTTAACAATCAAAATGGATTTACTAAGCTTTATTTCGTACTACAAGCATTTAAAAAATATATTTCGAGCCCTAATGGCAAACATTTTAGATTTTTGTTTTTTGATGAATCGATAATATTTGATCATTCGCACCATCTCTTAAAATCTCATAACTCTGAGAAGTACCAATACGAAATAAGAGCAAAGCAATTTCAGACGAATTCTTAGACTTGAAGCAAACATATTTAAAAAAAATCTTCTCCTGTAAAATTTTATTTTTGTTGGTTACATCATATTTGCTATAAGGGCTCATTATGTGCTTGGCCTTTGTGCTATTCTAAGTCGATTAATCCATGACCGTCTGCTGGAACCACGATCACTTCCGAACGAATCAAGATAAAACAACAACTTTAGTGTCAAATTGCTTCTAGTTCTACTAAGGAATTATTGCGAAAATAATTATGGACTAAACTGTGGAAAAATCTTAAAAAAATTGGTATTTTTGTATAACATCTAATATAAATTGTTTCATTAAATTTTGCACAAATTCTAGAATCTAGAAATCACAGCAGTACATTTTGTATTGATCGGTCTATAACTTAGTAATGAAGAAGAAAATCTAAACAAATAGCTATTTTCAAACAATTTTATTGAAATGCCAAATAAAGAATGGAGCTTCCAACGGAGAAGGTCTGTTAAGGAGAAACATAAAAGTTTCGCTTACCATTGCGCTTACGGAAGACATGAATTTTATATGGCGTGTTCCCACTTTGAAGCATTAAATTTTAGACACATAAAGCGCATTATTCAGCGCATATAAAAATTGTTGTATGTAGCAACCGGCCTTACACACAGGGATGTTAGATGTGACGATTTTACGTCATTTTGACGATTTTTTTTCGATGATCGCGATTGACGATTTTTGATGTAGAGTCACTTATGTTTTGACGATTTAATCCCGTCAATAAATTTACTTTAAACTTTAATCTGAGATTTTATTTATTATTTAATATTTTTCTGAATATGGATAAATGAAATAAAAAAAATTTTGTTATGCATTTATAAAAATATATTTTTTCTTATGTTTTCTTTTTAAATGATAAATATATTCAGCTCACTTGCTGAAATAAATAGAATAAAACTTAACCATATCACTTTTTTCATCATAAATAGAATTTCTTGCTAAAAATTTATATTTTCGAACCAATCCATGAAATAAATTGTCTTTAATTTGTAAAATTTATATAATTGACGTTTTGTTGTTGATTTTGTTCAATTTTCGTGACGATTTCGACGAATTTTGTTAAAACTTTTGACGATTTTTGAGGAAAAAAGTCTAACAACCCTGCTTACACACTAAATGTTTTGATACAGTTATTTTTTAGTATTCTCCCTTACAAACCTGCTTCGTAGTAAGGGAATGTCGCGGAGCTTGAAAAGTTATTTTTTTTTTGTAAAAGTGGCTGAGAGTTCTTTCTGTATTTCTTATTGTAAGAAAAAAATTAATTTATGAATATAAAAAAGGAATATATATATTCGTTTAACTAAAATAAATCAATATAAAAATTTTCATATTATTCGAATGTGTATTCGTCAAATTACAATCCTTAAAAGCTTTTTTTTTTTTGGCAAGCCACAAATATCTTATATTAAATAATGTTCTTCTTGATCTGGCCTAAGCAACCAGTGAAATGCGCATAGGAATAGCTTATCCCATCAACAATAAATTTCAAGTTTTTTTTATCAATAATAAAAACTGGGAATTAAGCACGAATAACAAAATCTTTTGAAATTAATTAAAATTGTCATATAGCATATACATACATACACAGAAATTTTTTGTTTGCTGCAATTAATTTTTTTAATCAAAACCCATAAAATTAAATGTTTGTGTATATGTGGTGTATTTTTTAGTTTATGCAATTAATTTTTTAATTGACTAAATTTATGTCCCATGGCTCGAAAATACAAATCCGTTAATTGATATGATCAATTCCTTTGCAGGGGCAAAATTAGTTAAATATTTAATTGTCTGAACGAATTGTTTAATTAAAGTCGATTTTCTATTTTTTCTGTGTATGCAGCTATTTATTAACGATATCACCCAGAAGTGTTTAATGCGACCATTGGTGTCATCGGCAGCATAATACAGAATTTTTCCATATTACTTTAAAAGAATACATTAAACTGTTCTACATATTTTGTAATGAGTTTAATTTTCTTCAAAAATTAATTTGTTTTAATACTTATACAAAAACATTAAATTATAATTACATATATGAATTTTTAAAATTGGCTTTTATATATGAAATTCCGAAAAAATCCAGATCCGTTCCGGGATACCGTTTTTTTTTAATTAAAAATCCCGGGTTTCAAAAAAACTGGTCCCATTTGGCATCCCTATTACATACGCAGCACTTCTCTTTAAGTTTGATTTTCTTAGTTTAAATTTGAAAAATAATCGTTATTTGCAGTCCCTGATTTTACAGGTTTCATTTGTTGTTCTGCAGTGATACGAAAAACTGTTATTAAAGTAAAAAACAAAACTGATTTTTTTCTATACTTTAATTTTAATTATAAAATAACCTTGATTTTAATTAGTTCCTTTTGCAAATTAGTATAACAGTTACAAGTTTTTAAATTTTGGCATAAATTCAATGTAAAATATCATGTACGTGGTAATTGAACCTAAAATCTAATTGTAAAAAAAGAGAGGGAAATATATAAATATGTACATACATATTTAATAAAAACGATAATTGAATATTGATTTATAAAAAAATTGAAAATAAAAAAAACGCAACTTACGCCACTCAAAATGTAACAGTCAACCACGAAACAGCCAAAAGCATCAATAACAATTTGCTGATGTCTTAATTGCAATGAAAAATTTTGTATCTATAAAAAACAAAAATTCCAATTAAACTCGCAACAATTTGTGATTTAAATGAATACATCATGAATACATACTTTTCATTAGGTAATTTTTCAAAAACTTATCATTTTCATACCTTATAGGAAAGCTTAAGATTTTCAACACGATGCCTCAGACTATGCAAAGAATGTGGTATTAACTTGGCCTAAAACATTTAGGTATTATTTTTGTTTTGTTATTTTCTACTTGTTAATGATCAAAATTTATAATCCAACTTTACCGCACTCATACAATCTTTGGAGGTGATCAATGTTAAGCAGACATTCAAAGCGGTTGGTATAATGAGTGAACATTCGGCAAATTCTGAAATAATTTAATACGTATTTTATGGTCATGAATGATTTTAATTACAATGTTAAGTTTAAGTTTGGTTGCAAAGTCAATGCTAACAATACCAACAATTTAATGTTCTTTTTTTACTGCTAAATTTGATTTTGATTAATGTTGAAGATTCGTAATCAAAAGAATTTTTTACTAAACTAATTTTTTTCTTGAAATACAGTAAAACCTTGTTATAACGAACATTGGATAATACGATTGAGGAACGAACAAAAATTGTACAGCTACTTAAAATTTAATAATTTAGCCCAAAGAAAATTTCGAGATTTTTTTAACACCAGAAATGCACCATCACGACATCAAGTACGCATGTAATTTTTTTTTTTAATATCCTAAGCTAATCCCGCGAAGCTCTACGCTTGTCTGCTGGAAAAAAAACCTGAATCTCTGGCGGGAATCAAACCCGCAACCCCGGCGCTGTTAGACTATCTCTCTACCAGTTCCGGAGAGAAATAAAAATGATATTGCTGTTTCCGTACAAGTTATAAATGGTACATGAAATTTTGCCGCAATACTATTAGGGTATTCATTTAATCGGGCTTTTGCTTTAATCGGTTAACCACACGATTAATTAAACGAGGTTCTGGTTTAATCGGCTAGTAATTGCTTAATTTTGTTATTGATCGGTTAACCGATTAATAAAGTTTTGTTATAAATTAAGTAATTTCAATAAATAAAAATGCAAAAATTATTTATTATTTGGCGTGTATTAGCAAAAAACAAACAATAATAAAACCAACGAAACAATTATTGGACTAAAACGAGAAAAATAGTTTTTTTTACTTTTCAAAGATATTGGAGAAATCGAAAGCAACCCATAATAAAGAATATCTTATTTCTCAGACTTTTCCAGGATTTCTCTAGACATATAAAATCTTCCATTTTGCCATTGCAGTCCGGTTTTAATTTTTTAAAATTGTGAACACTTCAAATTGTTTCGGAAAATTCTGTTAAAAGATTGTTTGTGTTGCTAGCGAGAGTTTCTGCTGTTGTTAGGTCATCATTTGACTCTTCCTGGCAAAGCTCACCACAGAACATTCTGCAAAAAATGTATTTCCGATTTTTCTGATTTTGTACTGCATTTATTGCTAAAAGGAAATATATTGTATGAAGAAATATTTTCTAAAAACATGCCTTTTGTTTATGAGACGAAACAACTAGTTAAAAACATTAAAAAACTATGTTAAAATACTACTTTTTTTCAAAATTTTGTAACTAACCGAGGTTGATTAATCGACTGTAATTAACCGGTTTAATTGGTAATCGAAAATAGCCAATTTTATATTAACCGGTCAGCTAATCGGGTAGTAATTAATCGGTTAACCGAATGAATACACTAAATACTATGCAAATCGCTTAAGATTAAGCAAAAACAAAAATTATATAAAAAATACAAATTTTCATATTTCATGGACCACGAGTTCTGCGTTTCTGTCGGTAGAACATGGCAAAATGCATTCTTCTCCTATCGGCTCAGAATCGCATTCTAATTCGATTTAATACGTTGTCTGTCCATGTAAACATTGTGCGCAGGTCGAACTTGGAGATAATTGTGATATTTTATTCTAAAAACAAAACAAATTAAAATGTAAAAATCCAGTGCAACATTTAAGATATAAAATACGTGACCAATAATTTGATCAAACTTTAGCTTTGTTTTTAACAATTGATATCGATTTACTAAACTTTATTTCTAAGAAGATAATTGTATAGTGTAATTTAGAAACTGTTAAATAATGTTTGGCAAAAGCAAATAATTATTTAATTAAACTAGTGGTTACGTGTAGCCCGTTTGCATTACAACGAAATCTAGTAGATTTAATTTGAAATCTTTCCTAAAGTCTAGTCCGTTTTCATTGAACTATTTTGGCATTAGCGAGAGTCTGTTTTCATAACAAAAACAGTTGACTGAAAGTTTTTTGTGTAAGTGCCGGTTCACACACGTCAAGATTGCCTTGTCAAGTCTTCAGTTTTTGGAAGAGAAGGGTAAAGAGAATGCCATTAATTTCCCCTCTCTCCTAGAAACTCAAGACTTGATGAGGCAAGCTTGACGTGTCTGAACCGGCACTTACACACAAGAAATAGCCCTTTAAAAATTTGCATTACCTTATATTTCAATTATTTTATTAATATTTATTATGTGTCCTAGGGATTGCTGTTTGGTTTTAAACGAAATCAAAACCGCGACTTTAATGCCATAAAACCGAAACCGAAAACCGACAAAAAACCTCGGTTTTTGCTTTTACTTTAAGTATTTATGTTTAAAAAGAATTGCAAGTTATACATTATACTCGTACTTCGTTAGAAAAACTTTATACATACTTAATAGCCTGGAACAATGGCAAGGTATTTCAAAATTCTTTCAATTTAAAATAAGTGCTAAGAAGAACAAATGTTTCTTTTTTAATAAAAGTACCGGAATTGAAACTAATAAAAAAATTGTATTACATACAAAAAAATATATACATATATTTATTTGTTTTTTCAAAACCGAAAACTGACCCGAAACCGAACGGTTTTAATCATTTTGAAATCGAAACTGCGGTTTCACATTTTTACGGTTTTTAGCAAACTCTAAAGTATAGTGCACAGGAACAATTCTCGCTAATTGATAAATAATTTTAATAAATACTGCAGAAAATATTGTTATTATAAAGAAATATTTAACTGATGCTATTCATTTGTTTACTGGTGCTAATTTGATTTGATTGAAATCAATTATTATTTTCTTTCTGCGTATGTGTATAATTAAAACTTTTTTGTGTAAAAAATCTTGTTTCTGTACATTAGAATGTAGCTGAATTAGTTAATAAATACGATTTAAATTTGATTTGGCTTATTTTTAATAACAAAGTAATCTTACCGTACACATCATCCTGATTGTATATCACCCAATACGACCAATAGCTATCCGATAGTATTTTAATATAAGATTTTATAAATATAACTAAAAATGATATCGAAAACGATTCTTTAAATAGATCCATCATCAAATATATCTTTTGATATTTTCTCATAAATACTGAAAGTTCTTTATAAATCATTTCTTCAATAAAATTCAACTGTATATTTTTAGTTGCCTTGGCCAATACCAAAATTTCATTATTTAATTGCACAGTTTCGGTCATAATCAGGAACAAATACATTGATATTTGCATCAACTGAAGACGACAAATCATGACGCTGGGCATGTAGGCGATAAAAAATGATATCCATTTCCTTTTATGATGAATTTGATACAAATAGTTTCCTTCGAATGCAATTAATACAATCAAATAGAATAACAATAATAGAAAATATCTCCTATAAATTTTAAGTTCTTTTCTCGTTTGTCTGGCGTCCGACCATTTTTCATGTAACTCGGAATAGATACAAAAAAATGAATCTGTGAATTGTTGTGTCCTAATTGTTTCAATTAGAGTTATAAAGTGGCTGATAGCGACCGAAGAGACTTTTACAAAATCACTAAAGTGCCCGAAACTATCACCAATGAAGAATAATTCACGATGATAATAAAAAATTAAGAAATGTATGATGATAAAAGCAAAAAGGTTAAGAAAATTCCATTTTAAATGCCACAGTTTTTGGTAACGATTTGTAATTTTAATTTGTGTAAAGGTTGACAAGCCCAATAATTGAAAAACTTTCATTAAAATTAGAAATGGTTTATTTAGAAACACATTTCTTTCTTTGAATTTTTCCGAATTTGTTTTAAAAATTTTCATTGTTTTATTTAACAAATTTTTTTATTTTTTTGATCCGCTTTTTATGTTTTAAGTCGAAGTATTTGCCAAAGCAATGAAACAAGTAAAGTGGAACTGACATTGTTAAAGTCATTAAGTTTAATTTATTATTGGCATTTTAAATACGCTAGCACCCTAAACGTTAAAAACTAAATCAATTTTTTTCTATAGCTAACAATGAAGCCGCTTTATTTAAAATTGAATGCGACAATTTTAAACTGTGATTTCACATAATAAATGAAAAATGAACTGCTCGGAAAATAACGTGTCTTCAACAAATTTTTGTATATAATTTTTTGTTCTAAATTTGATCTTGATTTTACATATTAAGAAAAGTTTAGAAATTAAGTTCCGGTGCGCTTTTATTTTCCATAAAGTGCGGTCTCCACGTAGCTATATTTATTGACACAAACGTCAAATTTGATTGCTCGTTAAACTATGTGACGTGTGGACTACAGATTTCCATAAGTTGCAATAGTTTCAGATATATCGTTAAAGTTTTGAAGAAAAAGAACAATTAAAAAAAAAGTAAAATTTTTGTTCCTTAAAAACCGAAAATGCGACAAAAATCGCAGTTACATTTAGTTAAACATATTTCGATTCAAACTTCGAACTTTATTTCATTGTAATCGGTGCACAACTTTTGATTAATTTCTCAATTTACTGAGAAAACTGAATTAATAAAAATCGCAATTTCCATACAAAAATAACATATTTTAATGTGTGCACAGAAAAAATGTTTGCAAAAAATTATTCAATTAAATAATTAATTGGTGTACATTAATTATACAATTAATTTTTTGTTTGTTGAAATTAATTTTCTTAATCAAAACTCATAAAATTAAATGTTTGTGTATATGTGGTGTATTTTTTGTTTTATGCAATTATTTTTTTAATTGACTAAATTTGTGTCCCATGACTCGAAAATACAAATCCGTTAATTGATATGATCTATTCCTTTGCAGGGGCAAAATTAGTTAAATATTTAATTGTCTGAAAGAATTGTTTAATTAAAGTAGATTTTCTATTTTTTCTGTGTGTGTTTTTGCTGCTGTTCCATAGTTGTTCCTTCACTTGAAAATTTAATTACCTTTACTTAATTGCAAATAAAAGCGAAACGCGACCATCGATTTTTATGAAAATCGCTTAGTAAAAAGTACAGTTAATATATTTTGAACTTTTAATTTTTGGAAAAAAGTCAAAATGTGATAGTGTAAAATACGCTTAAAGCTATGGTCATACTTATTATATATTTAACCAAATAAGCGTAACCACTACTTTTGTTAATAGTTAGTGAGATTTAACTTGGTCTTAATATCACAAAATACACTTATTATACTGCTAGACATAACAACAAACTGTTTTCTTTAAGATGTGGAATTATAAACAAAATAAATATTTGAATTAAATGAAAGGATTACTTAGTTTGCTTGTTGGTTCCGTTTTTTACGTCAAATATTTTACAAGTGTGACCGTATCTTAAGACCCCGTTATTCACAAGATGATTTGTTTTTCTCAAAATATATTTCGGTAGCCTTCTATGCGCAAACAAACATTAAAGGAGATTGAGGCAGGATTTTTAAAAATTACAAGCTAACTTCTAAGACGATTTTTATGGTAGGATCTGTTTCCACATACGATATTTGTTGGGAATTATGGAGGCAAACGACACATTCAGTTGCATATGCCTTTAAATTAAAATATTTTTAAGGTGTTAATACATTTAGAATTGAATTAAACCCATATTAAGTAAACAAAATACAGATGTTAATCAAAATATTTTATAAGTACGTAGTATATGTATTGCTTGTTACACATACATACATATTCATATATTTGATTAATTAACATACAACATGCTTTAGAGCAAGTCAGGAGCGGTCGTGAGTTATTTGTTGCGTTGTAAAAAAAGTGAAGCATAAATAAAACTCGTGTCAACAGGTAAATCATATAAAAACTGCTTTAAATGCATACCAAGTTCCCAGTAACGCTAATTTCGAACATTGACTGCTGTCGTTTAAAATCCTATTAAAACTAAATAAAAAAAAGCACGTTTTTAAAACGTTTTTTGCATTGTGTTGTAGTTTAGGTTTTTTTTAAATAGTTAAAAAAATACACCTGAGTTTCTATTTTTTTTTTAGTTATTTTATTTAATTATTATCTTTTTTTGTTGTTCATTTGCGTTGCCACGACCAAAAAAAATTTGTGCCAAAACGTAAAAATAAAGTAACCAAATGAGAAAAAAGTAACCAAAATGTTTATGTATTAAAAACACTACATATTAAATTTGCACTTAAGTTGAAATACATATATTCTGTGTTTGTTTGTACTTTGACACTTAAGCCGTTGGATCGAGTTATGAAAAATGTTGACAGTATGATACTGATGGTCTAGAAGGAACATACATATGTACACCCAATTGGCATCTATATATGTATGTATGTGAACTTCTCCGGGAAATGGGACCTAGTTAGTGAAAATGAAGTTTTGAGAAAAACGCATTTCATCTTATTCTACTCCCTTTCAGGCTCTTAAGGTAGAAAATACATAACACGCGTAAATTCGTCTACACAGAAAAAATTATTTTTCGAATTCAAACAAAAAATTTGTAGAATCAAAACATTTTTTGTCTGAAATCGGTCCTACAAACAAATTCGCAAATTCAAACAATTTATTTGCATTTTGTTTTCTGAAAAAAAACACTGATTTTTTCAAACAAATAATTTACAGAATCAAGCAAAAAGTTTACTGAAATTCATATAAATTTCAAACAAATAATTTTGCTGAATCAAACAAAAATTTTTGCACAAGCAATGACGCGCACCCAAGCTATCACTGAAGATGAAGGCAGAAGTATATTGGCGGCTGGCTTTGAGACACATTTTTTGTTGGAATAATTTTTAAACGAAGTCTTGTTTATACACACAATGTTTTTCTTCATCACTCACAGCTGTATCCTTTCCTTGGCTAAAGAAGTAGAAATGTTACCAAAACCGGCAGCAGACCGACTCGATATGTTTTTCGTCATCATTTTATTTTTATATTTGATGTACCTATTTAACTAAACAGTTTTCAAAAATTGAATACGGGATTTTGTTTTTCATTCTTTTGTACCATACTTTGAAACCAACCAAAAATTTATTTTGTTTCTTATAATGTTGTTGTTGTTTCTGTTGTTTAAAAAGAATGAAACCTTTTTTTACCTGCTATTGCTTTCGTTTTTTTCTAGTAACCTCGTCGCGCTATTTTATCCTCTTTCTTCTTGTTGTACTTTTTTAAAGCGTCCAAAAATAGACTGTATGTGTTTTGTGTTGTTGTTCTTATATTTCACATAAAGAATTGTTGCTTACGATCAAATAAAAAAATGCAAAAAACGACAACATTAAAGAGCTTTAAATATTTCATACAAAATTATGAAAACTTGAAACCAATAGCGCGTATAAAATATAGTTTTGAATAGTTGTCAACATTTTTGTTGGTTAAATAAAAATCAAACAAAAATATTTATTGAATCAGTAAAAAAATTTTTAGAAATTAAAAAAAAATTCAAACAGGCGTTTGTTTGAAAATAATTTGGCAATAATTTTTTCTGTGTACGTTTGTCGTGCGTTTAAAAACTTTAGCGCATGAAAAATTGCAAGTTACACAACGCGCGTTACAAAAGTCGTTCCTGTCAGCTGATTTTTATTTGTTTACTTATTTGTGCATTGAAAACGGATTCGAATGTATATCAAGATTTTTTTTTTTATTGAATTTATTATTTTTATATATAAATATTGAATGTTTTTGAAGCTCTTTAATAAGTTTTTCTTTCACTATTCGCAAATTTGTTAAATTTTTCATTTTATTGTCAGCTGATTATTTGTCAAAAATACACAACGCATTAAAAAGTTCAAAGTTAACCAACTTTCTGGCGCTAACGCGTCAAAATATTTTGCATGTAGCTTGTTTTATTAAAATACACCAGTTTAACTTTTTTAACAGAAGTCTACAGAGGGCGCACTTACGCGTGTTATGTACTTCTACCTTTAAGTCCAAACCCGTTTTTTGAGAGAAGGTCACATATAGCTATAAGAATAAGTATACACTTTGATGTCACCACTAACTGCGGAACAGGTCCACCGATTTCAACAAAAATTTGAGATTTTCCTATATATTCCCATACAAATATCAACACAATTTTTATATTGTATTTGTTAGGTATGAGAAAGTATATTTCATATCGCTAGAGGGCGTAAAATAGGGAAAGAGGGGTAAAGGCTTCCGTTCCCTATATCTTCTTAACTAATCAACGGGTTTTCATAAAATTTCGCATGCAGACACTGTAACACCTGAAAGGAAATATGGAATATGGTTTAAAATACGTCAAAAGGGGTAAAAGCTCCCCTCTCTATATCTTTTTAATTAATCAACCGGGTTTCCTGAAATTTTGCAGGCAAATAGTGTAACACCTGGAAAGAACTATAACCTATAATTTTTATTGTCTTCTTAACTAATCAACCGGTTTTCTTTAAATTCGGCAACATCTTAAAAAAAAACAACACAACGTTTATCGGGTCTGCTAGTATTTTTATATCACGTCTTTTTTCGTTTGATAGCGAGCGGGGTAAAGAAGTAAGCAGGGTAGAAAAAAAGACATGTATCGCATTTTCTGTGTTTCTTTTTTGACATATCCCTTTGCACTTATTTGCGTTTTCAAATTTCTGTTTTAGTAAAATATAGAATTATAAAAAAATCTATACAATAAAAATAAGTTGTCCTATGTTCGTGATTTTATAACTCGAGAACTACTCAACCGATTTTCAAACGAGTACATGCGTTGGAAAGGTCGACTTTCACTGATGGTTAATAAAAAAAACTCCCCATAGGTGTCGCTGTTGTCGTGATTTTTTTTATTGATGGTAGATAGCGCTGGGGTCAAGTTATTAACAAAATTCTTCAGCATTTCATTTTTTATTTAGAAAATCCCGAGCAGCGCCGGTACCAAACAGCTAGTAACATATAAAAATTAACTGCCAGGGCCACAATGTCGACAAGAACATTTCTTTCGCATATTTATATTGAAAACAATAATAAAAAACTAAAACTTGTTTTTGTTTTCAAAATAAATATACGAAAGAAATGTTCTTGCCGATATCGTGGGCCAGGCTGTAATAAAAAATTCAATATAATCAAAATTATGTGGAATTACGTACTTTTAAATATGTGTGTTGTAGTGCCTCGATAGGAGTAGACAAAAATATTCCCCGTACTTATTTAGAAATCTATAAGAGATTGCTTTTCAAACTAGCTGTGTATATTTTAGGATTCAATCTGCATTACCAGAGTTAAAACTGCGTCGATAGGAGCAGGAGGTAAGTTTTCCCCTATTTAAAGTAAATAAGTACTAAAGACAGTTTATTTCAAAAACTGAAAACGGTTGATAGACTTTCTAAACTTGTTGAGCATTAATAAGTAATTTATTTGCAAAATAAAAAAGCTAAAGTCTTTTAACTTATAGAATATTAATTTGCATAACCAGATCAAAAGTTGCCTTGGTAGAAGCTGTTAAAAAATTACAAAGTAAATTATTTTTTTTGCTTATTAATAAACAATAATAAAATAAAATCAATTATACAATTATAACGGTCCAGAGAATCGGAGTGGGTAATGGTAGTACTTAAACAAAATTTTTTTTGGTTTTTTAACTTTAAGGGCCATTATTACAACTTGCCGTTAGCTAAAGTTGTCTGCCCGATAAATAGGTTTGCATTGTTACAACTTCCATGTTTTATTGCGATTGTTAATATTTTTAATAACAATAATATTTAATGGATAAATTCAATAATAAATGAAGGTTTTATAATACAAAGTCATCTATCGGTCTGACGAAATACTGCCTTTAACTAACGGCAAGTTGTAATAATGGCCCTAAGAGCGTTAAATTAACTGTTTGGGACTTTTTCCTAATATCGAATAATGAAACATTTTTAACTCATAACCTCGAACTCCCTTTTCTATTGTCAACCCCGCTTCTGCTTTTGTACATTATGAGCATGACATTAACTATCCCAACAATTTTTTTCAGGGTTTAAAAAACTGCAGACGAAACCTAAAACTGTCGACCAAAAATCAAAAATATATGTACAACTTTACGCTTTTTGATTTGGTTTGACAGCAACTGTTTGCATTTAATGAATCAGAAGTTAAAGAAACTGTTTTATTTTTTTTTTTTTTTTTTTTTTTTTTTTTTTTTTTTTTTTATAACGTTTATTTAAACATTTTCATATAATATATTTTTACTATAATAAACAAAAAGTATTACATATAACTTAGATATAGCACTGTCCCAAAACGGGATCTCAAGTATACTAATTATGTTGTAACTATTATTTTGATAATATATATTTATTTACATTATTATACGTATAAATTATATAAAGTATTAATGTAAGAAAAAAATGGGAAAAAAACTTTACTTTTATATCGCAAAAGGTTAAAAAAGGTCAGGTAGTAAAAGAAAAAAAAAAGAAAAATTATTCGGTGAGCCACCAATATTTGTTAACATTTAAGTTAGGAATAATATTTTTATCTTTAGAAAAAATGCTAGTCTCAAATCTGAGATTTTCAGTGGTAAGTTGATTACTATGAATGGATTTAATATTGGATCTTCTATAAATGTGGTAAAATATAGGGACGCCATTTTCATTTTGCATAAAACCATTACTGTCGAGGTATAAGAAGGCCTCAGGTGGTACATATCCAGAATTTAGACATTTTGTAATGTATTCTTTATTAACGTAGTAAGGTGCCATTATTAAATTATTGTCATTGTATTCAATACATCTTAGCATATGATTCCTTATAACATACAAAATAAAATTGTCAATTCTGCTTACTTTTGCCTCATTATACAACTTCTTATTCGAAATGTATTTAGTATAATTGCTATCTGGAGACCTATATATTGCCATACAGGCTCTTAAACATTTTCTTTCAAAGATTCTATATTTCTCCATGTATGAGGGAGAAATATTGAACCATATTTGGCAGCCATATGTTAAAATGGGTCGAATTAGGCATTGATACATAATTATCTTGACCTCTGGTTTAATGTTTTTCGAAAAAAATAGTTTCTTATATTTAAAAAGAGCATTTCTGGCCTTAGTAATTTGTATGTTAATATGTTTATCAAAATACAAGAATTTATCGAGATGAACTCCTAAGTACCTCACCATATCCCTGGTTGGTATATTCACATTGTCATTAGATTTAATACCAAAGGATTTCCAATTCTTTTTAATGTTATTATTACATTTTCCCACAGGAGGTCGAAAAAGTATAGCCTCACATTTATTGTTGTTAATCTTCATTTGCCAATCAGTAGCATATTTTTGTACGATGTTAAAGCACCGTTGAAGGTTTTCGTTTATGTTTGTAATATTATTATCTGAATGATAAATAATGATGTCATCCGCAAATCCGATAATATTATCAATTTCGTTTAAGAGATCGTGTATAAATAAATTAAAAAGAATTGGGGAATTAACCGTTCCTTGTTGTAAACCATTTACAATAGTAAATTTTTTTGTACTGAAGCGGTTTTTATCACAGACTATAAAGGATTTATTGTTTATCATATTGTGTACAAGTGTAACAAGGTATATAGGAAATTTGTATTTTAATAATTTATATATTAATCCAGGGATCCATATACTATCGAATGCTTTCTCGAAATCAATCAGACAAGCTCCTGTGCACATCGATCTGTTTAGGTTCCAGTAAATATCAGAAAGTAATAAATGTATTGCGTGGACCGTAGAGTGTCTATATTTGAATCCAAATTGCCTATCGTTACATAGACCATTCCTTTTGCAAAGTTCTACTATATAGTTGTTAATACATGCCTCAAATATCTTGCTTATATTCGGAAGTAAGCTAATTGCCCTCAAATTTCTTGGGTCACTGGGGTCTTTATCTTTCTCTGGCAGCACTACCACTTTAGCTGTCTTCCATGCTCTAGGAAAATAAGAGTTGTTCAGCATATTGTTAAAGAGTATAAGGTATTCTAGCACAATCACTTCTGGGATATGTTTCAAGATAATATTGGGAATGTTATCAATTCCTGACGATATTTTGTTCTTTAAGTGAGAGAAGATGTAGAAAAGTGTATCTTTATTAACAAAAAACTGTTCATTAATTTCATTGGCCTTATTGGATGAATTAAAAATTGTTACTGTTGATCTATTGTTTTCAAACTCAGTTTTATTTTTTAAAAAACTAGAGAAACGACTATTAATTTCAACATGAAGGTTGTTATCAGGATCAATCTCCTTGTGAGAGTGAACTGATTCTAAAAAGGTTCCAATTACATTCATCTTCTGTTCATCGTCTTTTACCAAGTAATCATTACTAACATTCTCCTTTTCTAGTTCTTCAGGGTTAATTCCCGAATACCTAAGCCACCTTTCGTTTTCCTGGGAAACCCTAATAAAATCTATATTGGAGGCATGTACGGATCTAAACTGTTTCCTTACCTCGCTAAACATTTTAGATGAGTCACGTTGGTCAATGTTCCTAAGTTTTTCCTGAAAATGATTATTAACTGATATGCAAAAGTTTTCGCTTATAAGTTTTTTGATTAATTTTAATTTAGTTTTCAATAAATTTAGTTCCGTATTTGATAATAAGCATTCTAGTCTATTATGTTTCTTAATAATTGTTACAATTTTACTCTTTTCAGAATGTAATTTTTTAATTGTTGGATTGGTAAATTTCTCAGAAGAGTTAATGTCTCTGAATTTTGGGACTGATTTCTCGATAGAGTTAGTTATAAAATTATTCAATCTAAGTAAGTAGTAATCAATTTCAGGGTTAGATAAATTCCTATCATTCTCAATAGGTTCAAAATTATCAAATTCATTTAACATATTCCTCTTGAATTTTTTCCAGTTAGTCCTTTTATAGTTGTATTTCAAATTTGGATGTTCCCTGATAAATGACATCGGACTATCATTTTCCATGCCTAAGATTGTTATTTGTAGTGCATTATGGTCACTATCATAGTCAATTGTTTTAAGACAATTGTTTGAATTATTCTCTTTGTGAATTACTAAACGGGAGTCCGCCAAACACAGGTCCAAATATGAATGGCTGCGAGGATATGAAGGTGAAACAGAAGCGTATAAAACACATCTAAACAAGATTTCATTATTTGACATCCATTCCCTTAACTTATTTCCCTTTACGTTATGCGTATTGTTTCCCCAGTCACTGTGCTTACAATTAAGATCCCCTGCTAATATATAGAAGTGATTATGACTCTGCAAATCTAAGGACTGAAAGAGTTGTAGTAATTCATATTTTAACATATTATCATTGTTACCAGAGGGATAGTAAGCTGATATAACGAATAACATTCGATTAGATAGCATTGGAATCTTTACCACGCAAGCTTCCAGACATTTAAAAGAATTAATAGTTCTATTGGTGTGATTAATGAATTTTATCCCATTTTTTATTAGAATTGCTGTACCACCCCCAGCTTTTGCGTCTTTTCTATCTTTACGTATCATACTATACCCTTTAAAGTTCATTTTATGTCTAAAGTTAAGTTTAGTCTCATTTAATAATAACAAATCTGGTTTATAATCATTTACAAAGTTACTTAAGTCTAATCTTCTGCTTAAATTAATTATGGAATTAACATTAATTTCAAAGATGTTTAGTTTTTTTAAAATTATTTCTGCCATTTTGAATAATTATGATTCTAATATAGTGAAAATTGTATCTATTCTAGATACTTGTAGCTGGAGCTGTTTGTTCAAGTTTATAATCTGATTAGATAAATTTTGCATAGATTGATTTAGTTGTTCTAATGCTACTTGAATAGGATTGTTATTCACATTTTGGATATTATTCATCTTAACAGTGTCTGCAAAAGTCATGTTGTCATTTACATGAATGGATTTATTATTTGTTCGAATTTGTGATAAGTTTTGTCTTTTAAAACGAATTTTTCGTTGAAGTTCTTTATATTTTTCACATCCCTTGTATGATGCCGGGTGGCCATACTTTTTACATAGGACACAAAACAGCTTTTCTTTTTCGTTTTCAGGAACATTTTGTACGGGGCATTTACCAATATCATGCGTTTCGTTACATTTGACGCATCTATGTGGAAGAAAACAATTAGATGCGCTGTGAATTAAACTTTGGCAGTTTCTACATTGCGTAATTTCGGGTTTTCTCAGGGGTTCCCAGTGGACGCATCGATATAGAAGACTCTTAATTTTTTTAAGTTCATCAACTTTACTGTCATTACTTATTTGGACTAAGTAAATTGGTAATTTATATCCCTCTTTTGTTGCTTTCTTTGTTGTAAAAGCGCTAACCTTTTCGAATTTTAAATACTCACTTTGGAATTTACAAAGTTCTCCCAAAATATCATTCATGTCCATTTCGGCACTTAGACCTTTTAGTAAATAGGTCTTTGTTTTTGTAATTTTTGGTGTATACGTAAAAAACTTGGTTTTACTTTTTTCTAAATAAGCTTTCGCTCTAACATAATCATCAATAGATGACATAAACAGTGATGTTTTTTTGTTACGAAATTCTTTTACTTTGAATTCTGATATTTTTAACCCATCTTTGATAAATTTAATAAGTTCATTAGGTTCCACATCAAAAATATTTAGAGGTGGAACTTTAGTTAACGAGCTTTTGTTTTGTTTGTACGATGTATTATTTTTTGAGCTTTCTTTATTACTACTAACTTCTTTATTTGTAGTGTTGTTGGAAACATAATGAGATGTTGATGGATTATTGCGCTCTTGCACATGTTTTTCAAAAATTTTTAAACGTTCTTTATCGCAGTCTTTATCATTATCGAGTATTGAATAATAATTATTTTTAAGTTGTTTTGGCAATGTTTCATTACTCATTTTGCTTTTTCTTTTACGCACATTCTCCGATTGATCTACTATTTCTTTGGGCACATTATCAATATTTTTACAGTCATTACATGCATAAGAGTTTTGAGCACTAAGCTCACTCATTACTTGTTTTTTTTGTTTGTTTTGCTAATTAAGAGTCTCTATCTCTTGTATATTTAAAAAAAACGATATTGTAAACCGTAAAAAGAACAACAAAACGTTGTAGTCATTAAATAAAGAAAAAAAATGCACATTGAATAGACAATAATTCAATCGAACTCCGCTAGACGTCTGTCTCTGTTGACATTCAAAATTGAACTGCACAGACTGTTTTATTTTGGCCAATGACAAATGAAGAAGTGGACGAAATGAAAGTTTTTCTACTTTGACTGCAGTTTTTTTAGCGCTGGTTTTTTTGCTTACTTAAATATTTTCAAATTAATTGGTTATTGTGTCATTACGCAAGGTCTCCACGTAGCAATTTTTTTTGCTAAGCACAAGCAATAACGTCGGCAGAACCATGGCGCAATAATTGCTGACTATATTGCTGGAGAACACGTGAAATTGCTTTGCCATAAAAAAACGTACAGAGAAATTAAATGGCAGATAAATAACAGCTGATTTTACAGCAGATTGCTAAGCAATAATTGCTCAAGCAATAAGAAGAGCAATCATTGCGCAATGGATTGCCACACATGGCAATATGCGGTCTATACGTCGCAAATTTTATGGAGCAATCAAATTTGACGTTTGCCGCAATAAATATTGCTACGTGGAGACCCGGGGTTACGATTGACAGCAATACGAAACATAAATGAAATGCAGAACGCTCTCTTCTGTTGTGGTGCTGGTTACTTCTTATGTGCTTTAACACCACTGCTTTTTGACAATATTTAGTTCGGAAGAATTTCTTAACTGCGGTGGCCCATTTGGCGATTTTAATGGCGCACAGTGGGAGATTTTGTAAAAAGCAGGGAAATAATTCCGTATTTTGTAAGCCGTTAGTTCGATTGGAATAAAATTTCCGGAGGCAATAGAGGATTTGCATTCGAGTTTAAGTTTTGGATTTGGAGTTAAGCCCAATAAAAAGTGGCCAAAAGATAATTGTTCATTAAGATTTTTTTAGACAGTAGAAAATAATTATATATATGAAGAAGCTGTGAATTTCGTATTTTGCAACAAGCGTTGCAAACTTAAGCGAAGAGGCATTCACAATTAATAGAAAATATTTACAATTGCATAAATTTGCAATCTCACATGCGCCAGATCGTGAATGTGACAAATATAAAGATTGCATTTTTTTAAAATACTGTTGTGGGCGATCATTACGGTGAACATTCCTTCTTTTTTTAAGAGGACAGTCTTTTTTTTTCTATACGATGTGCTGTAAGAATTTTTTTCAAAATTGTAAATTGTCCTTTTGTTAGATTATGCCTTCTTCTTTAAAATCAAAAACTATAAGTTTTATTTTCCCAAACGCCCAAAATTTCAACAATAATAGAGCAAAACACGCTGGTTAACATTAATGCCAGCGTTAGATCGAATTTTAAAATTGTTTGTTCCTAATCCAAATTTTTAATATTTTAATTCGGCTCAAGTTCATCAAATTTAATTTTCATTAAATTATTTTTATGAAGAAAGGAATTTTACAATATGAAAATTAATTAAAATTGTTATTGATAATCTTTCATTCTTGACCGTGGCCGGGGCTCGAGCCCTGTTCCATTGAAAGAATATTTTCTCAACAAGAGAGGCCGATGCCATTGCAAAAATTATTTTGATCCATAAATATATTTGTCATCCTGAGTCACAACATATTTCAATTCCTAAGACCCCTTTCAGACTCGGCAAGTTAGTTGCGCAAGTAACTTGCCGAGTACAACAAAGTCTGTACTAAATATTTGTTTCCTTACCCCGACCTTACCGCTGACGTCAAAAAACCAAGAGTTGCGCAAGAGACTTGCGCAAGTAACTTGCCGAGTGTGAAAGGGGTCTAAGGCTCCTCTTGCAATAAAGGATTTTAAATTAAAATCAATTACACGCAAAGAAAATGTTTTTTTACCAATTGGTTATTTAAACCATTTTGGCATACTAAGACGAATTAAATCAATGGAGTTTACAAAATGTAACATTTTGATTGGATGAGAAGAGGAGAACAGATGATATATCAGTGGATCAAATATATAGTCGAACTTCTATAACTCGAATCATCATTATCCCAAAAAAAACTTCGACTTACGGAGACTTCGAGTTACAGAAAAAAAATTTTAAAAAAATAATCAATTGCAAGCACGTGTCTATAGTTTATATTTTTTATTTAAAACAAGTAGTTACTGAAAACTACATACAAAGCTACAATGAAGTACAATATTTTGAAATTAGTGACTGAAAATTTATTTATTTTTTGTTATTTTCAGTAAAAAATTACTCTAACTTGTTTAAAGCCTTAAAGTGCTCATCAGTTGTAGTCTCATTCGTATTTAAATATAAATTCAATGTTTGGAAAAAATTAAAAAGCGTTGAGACCGTACTAGCCGGGATACCATATTTCTCAGCTGCATCCTTTTTCTTTAATCCACCTTCGACATCTTTTATTAGTTTGTATTTTTCTTCAATTGAAAAACATTTTAAAACATGTTTAGTTGCCATGATAATAAAATAATATGCGATTATAACATTTATCATCAAAGGCGAATGACATTTATGCAAAGTACTGATACTTACGCAAAAAAAAAGAAGCACATGATGTACAAAAAGGGATTTCCCCGAAAAAAAAGCAAGCAAAATATACAAACCAGCTAAACAAGCAAAAGAAAACAAAATAAACAAACCAAAACAAAAAAGCAAAATCAATAAACCAGTAAACCAAGCAAAAAATTCGAGTTGTAGAATTCGTATGTATGTATTTCTTTCGAGTTATGGAGAACTTCGAGTTGTGGAAGTTCGAGTTACGGAAGAAGAATTTTATGTTATTTATTCTCTTAACGCTACTGCCAACCTAATTAGTTCGAGTTAAAGAAAATTCGAGTTAGAGAAGTTCGAGTTATGGAAGTTCGACGAAATATTTGGAAAAAAATATTGGAGGTAAAAATAATAAATAAATAATTTTTGAATTATCGATTAGTCACAATTAAAAATGGTTACTAAAGAATCATTTTAAATAATAAAGTGCAAATTTCAAATGGACTGTGCAGAGTTTAAATTAGTTTTATGTAAAAAATGTCATATTAAAAAAAATTTCTTCTACAGAAATAAATCAATTATTATTAATTATTAAAAGTTTTTTTCTTTTAATTTAAAAAAGTAATAAAATTTAATTAATGTGATACATAATTGAATCAATAATTTTTTTTTGTTGAAAGAAAATTAAAAATATAATTTTGATTTAATTAACATTTTAGTTGTTTTGAAATAATTTTTTAAACAAAATATTTATTAAATAACAAAAAAAATTTTCGTTTAAAATCAAATAATTTAAACTTGTGGAATAATTGTTGGAAACTGTCAAAATCAATCAACACATTGTTTAAAACGGCAAAGTTTCTTGATCATTTTTTTTAATTAAAATTAAAAATATCATTTATTGAAAAAAATATTCAAAATAGTGGTAATAGGTGCAAAATCAACAAATGGGTTGCTTGATTCTATGAATTTGTAAAAGAATTGGTGATTAGAGACAATTTTTAATTTTTTCTTTGTAGGTTTATTTTTTTTTGGATTTTTTCATAGACAATAAAATAAGTATATATGTATATCGTCAGCTCATTATTGGTTTGGCGCATATCATGGTAAAAGCTGACGACATGTATGTATAGTAGTTCTACTAGCTTATGCCATATTCTTTGAATTATCTTATTACCACCTATCCAATAACCTTGATACTATTTATTATTTTACTACATTTCGAAATGTCGAAATGTATCATGTAGTGAAGCTTGACCGACTATACTTTCTTACTTGTTATTAAAATAATTAGTTTTCTTAACAAAACAATATTTATATACACAGAAAAATAAAAATTGATTTTAATCACCAAATAAGTAAAATCAAGCCAACAATTTGTTGATTTTGCACTTATCATCAAAATGATTATATTGCCTACTAAAAGTTGTGAAAATTTAAAATTGTGAATTTTTTTCTTAAATAGGTGATATTTGCTATTTTGATTTAAAATATGATCTAAAAAGTGTCCGATTGCAAAGAACGTGTTATTTGATTCATTGAGCAAACTATTTACTAATTAATTTATTTGTTTGTTTCAATTTAAATTCGTATTGAATAAATTAAAACGTATGTAATATACTAAGTTAATATTTGAATTTAGAATTAATTAATTTAGTTTTGTATACATTTCTATAAATAATAACATGTTTTATATTTTACCATAGATCCCATGTAAAGCGCCCTTATGGAAAACACTTAAATAAATTCAACCCGCCAATTAAAAACTCTACACCACAGGTTTGATCTGACCCATGGGTTGGTAAAATTAATTTTTTTTTAACATTTTAGCTTATATTAAAGCCCCCTAATAACGTAGGAAAATTGAAAATTGCCTAGCATATAGTCCTAACAATGGAGCTTGGCCCGAAGTAGTCGGATGTAAGATTTTTAGACTAGAATTGCCAAGCATATGGTACTGAAGTTGGGGCTTATTTTAAAGTAGTTTTTCTTCCTGCTTGGCAGGGACAGCTAGTATCTACATAAATAAGATAGTTTATGGGGGCACGAAAACTTTTTGAGGGTTATACGATATTATGGACCATTTCTCACAGATTTCAATAGGGTTCGTCCGTATGGCTATTGAAACTTACGAACCGTGTTCCATCAAATTATTTTTAAAATTGTGACCTCTACTTTGCGCACACGGTTTACATGGACAGCTTATCAGCTAGCCAGATCGTTAGATCGCCTCAAAGGCAATCGGTATACTTCAAATTGGATTTATACATATCAGCACAAACACAAAGTACCCTCTCCTGTATTGTGGTGAGGGTGTTAATAGTGATAACATGTAAAACGTCAAATATTTGTAAAGTGTGTCCATATCATTACTTGTTTTTACACATGACTTAGATAGATCCTTATTTGAAAAAATAATATGCATGTTATCGATTTTTAATTAAACCCGTCAGTTCAAAACTATTGCCTTAAATGCATATTAATTGCATTTACTTTAAGACATCATTTTTATTAAAAAATAAGGCAATAACAAAAAATAAAACAGTATCACAAAAAGTATTAGTCACTTAGTTCGGAACCATGAAAAGTTACATACCGAAAATTTTGCGCATACATTTGCGAATATTCAAAACACTTGGTTATTGTGGAATGTCTTTGAATCATAATTTAAAACGCAGGGCAATAGTAGAACGTTGGCTGGCACTGTGGTCATCGTTGTTGCTAGTCATCTTTAATATCATTGGATTTATGGCTCTGTTCAGTGATGATGAATTTCTTTTTACCAATGATAGATTTGGATGTTTCAACGACACACTTAAAGTTGTTGTTGCTGATATTGCTGTGACTGTGTCATTTTTGGAAACCATCTTAAAACGTTCGGATATAAAAAGATTTTGGAAACTGTATGTTTGTTTGCAGAAAATGTCACATGATAAAAGGGATTTTATATCACTTAATGAATTGTGGAAAAACCGACGTTTTCTGGGAATTTTTTATACATTCTTTGTAGTGGAGACGTCAGTAATGATTTTGTTTGCCATTTTTCAAGATAGAACGCGACATTTGATTTTATTTTGGTCGGTTTTTACACCATTTATGTTCACTGTACACTTGCGTAACCAGCAATTTATTTTTTATGTCGAGGTGTTACGCTTAGAATTGGTAAAACTGCAGCAGGATTTGGGTTTATTGGTGGATTATTCCCGTTTTGCGGCCTATGGTTGCAGTTTTATAGGATTTGAAGAGTTTTTGCGTAAAAAATTGGTTGACAAGCAAAAGCATTATCAAATGATTTACGAAATGTTTGAGCATTTTCAAAATGGTTTTGGAGTTTCTATTATTGCGGTACTTTTAATGATTTATGTACGTGTGTTGGTGGATGTTTATTTTGGATATTACAGTGTTTATCGAAATTGGAATAAAATTGGTATGTTTTTTTTTTTTTGTTGTGAACCATAGGAAAAGTTTTAATTTGTTTTATTATGGTTTGTAATTTACAGAACTAATTTTATTGATACCAGCTTGTTTGCAAATTCCAACATTTTTAATCATTTCCAAAAATTGCATGGATGTGGTGAGTTTTTTTTTTTAAAATTAGGGCATGGGTTTCTTATATTTATTTGATATATCTTTTAAGGTCAAACTTATCACTTTTAATTTGCACAGTATTATAAGTCAGTTTCAAAATCAAACCGGTATTATTAGTAGACAGGTAAGAAGATTTATGGATTTATACAAGAACGAAATTTATTTTTTGTAATTTGGTCTATGATATCAGAAAGCGTTGCTTTTTATTAAATGCTAAAATACTATACAATTCGTTCTATAATAAAAATTTATTGCAATTATGGCCATTTCCTCAATGTATCGACAAAGTGTCTGTTACTTAATGTCAACATAAATTAATAAGACCGATAAACTGTCCGTTAACGATTTTGGGTTTCTCAATATACCGACAAAAAACATTGTTTTCAGTTGGCAACACCTCTCAAAATACATGTAAGTGCTGGTTAAGGTCGTATCTAACTTGCAGAACACAGTGTGTGCTTTTTAAGGTTTCTAAAACAGGAACAAACATTTTGCCACGCCCCCAATTACAGCCTTTTTTGTTTTTTATATATGTTTATTGTTGCTGTTTTTGTTTAAGCTTTGCTATTATTACAAGTAAAGCTGTTGCTTATAATTCTTATTCGCTTAACAGTTTTATTTGTTTAATATCTATAGTTTTTCTAAAATCTTTCTAAATCTGGCCTAAGCAACCAGTGAAATGCGCATAGGAATAGCTTTTCCCTTCAACAATAAATTTCAGTGTTTTTATCAAGAATAAAAAGTGGGAATTAAGCACGATAAAAAAATCTTTTAAATTAAAAATGTTATGAAAACCTAAATCTGACTTTGTTCGTTTTTTACGAACGAACAAATATTTTCATTTTCTAAAAACAGGATGCTAAACTTAAAACAATGCAAACGCATGAGATTTTGAAGAAATTGCACTACAATGCTACACTTTTTCCTGGACTGGTATCAACTAGAGTTAGTTGGAGAATTTCTGGATCTTGGTATTCTACTTGATCGTATACTTTTGAGTTAGACTTCCGCAAGCATATTACATGGACGATAAATAAAGCTCGTGGTGTAATTGCTGGTAACTTCAACGTTAATTTTGCCTACGTGTTTTGTCCTTAAGTTTTCTTTTAAAATATGGCAACATTTGTAATTTTATTAATATTTTTAATTAACTGTCAAAAATCGATAGTGTAAAATACACTACAGTTCAACCAGTAGGCAATACAAACATGTTAAAGTTATCAAAAGTTCGTTACACCATATTTATCTATACACAGCTATATATCTGTTTGTATAAATTGCGGGCATAAACGATGATCTAAAGAGTTTACAGATCCCAATGTAGCAAAACAACTATACATATGATACCCTAGTAATTCCCGTAATTTCTACAAAAAGAAGGCTGATCGTGTTCGTACCTAACAGTTATTTTCAACTATTTCAACATTTATTTAGCCTACATGTTTTAAACTTCAGTTTTCTTTTAAAATATGGCAGCTTTTACACCCTAGATTTCTATACACAGCTTGATTTATTTTTGTAGATATTACGGGCATAAGACGAATTTTGAAGTATAGCTCTATTGTCTGGGATCCTAAAAATCATATGCACTCAGACCACATAGAATCTGTTCAAAAGCAGTTTCTCTTATTCTCTTATTATCTTCCATCATATACTGCGAGGTTATCATTAACTACCTACCTTAAAAAGCCGAAGGAATATGCAAAAATTTCAATGAATTGTATAGCTTAATAAAATTTTCTATTAATGTAAATGTAATTAAATGCAATATTATCGTGTTTTTAAATCAGGGGCAAGGCGAATTGACTTTCAGGTGGCGTTGAAAACACAGCTGTGCTACTTTTTTTTCTTAATTAGAGAGAGGAACGTCAAAAGTTACTTGTGTTTTTGACATATCGGCCAACGAAAGCAACAAAAAAATACATTGTTGTGTTTTTGGTGTTGTTACTTGTTGTAGTATCGACACCACCGTTTACATGAATTCGCCTTGATCAGGGGTTTCCATTTCTTTGCACAATTGTGCAAACCACTACAAACACATATTTTTATGCTCTTCAATTCAGTCGTCGGTGTGACTTCGACAAGTGTACATGTTTAGCGGATGCTATATTATTTTGTTTCAGCTTACACTCAAAAATATTGTGCGGTCAAAAATGCTTTTGGTAACATCCAATGCCTTGCGTGCAATATTTAGAGTCTAAATTTTAAGACTTAAATGCAGAGTAATATAACATTTCTATTTAATTTTAACATAATTTAAATTGTTGAAAATATTTAACAGCAAAGCTAACGTAAATTTTATTAAGTAACTTTTTTTAACAATAACATTTACTGCAACGTTTAAGCTAACGATATGTGTTTTGTTTGTGGGAAAAAATTCTTTGATACCTGTAAAAGGGTCCCTTTTGCTTTCTTTAAAAAGACGTACCTAAATGCAGAAATTATTAAGAAAAAAATAGCCAAAAGAATTGTTTTTTTTTTTCTTTGAAAACACTTTTCTTAAGTAAGTAGAAATATTTAAAAAACAAGTAAAAAAGTCTTGTTTTGCTACAATTTATGTGTAAATAACCTGTACACATAAAAGCAAATGTGACAGTAGGTAAAATGTTTGGGTAAGAAGATGTGTTTTATTGATGTATTAATGAAACTTTATTGTTTCGCACTATTATTATTGCTTACTTTTTTATGCTACAATTATTTGACCGAGCCCAAAGAGTTAAGGCTCAGTAAGTCTTTACTTTCTGTTCTGTTACGAACCAGCTGATTTGCTTTTGTTGTTAAAAAACCTGTGAAATTGATTAGTTGTTCTGTTCTGTTGCGGTTCAGTTTGATTAAATCATAAACTTGTAAAGTAATTGTAAGTGACCGCAAAATAAAAAATACATTAATTAAATTTTATTTCTTCAAATTTATGTGCATAACAGTAATTGAAATAAAACAATGGATGGTGCAAAACTAATAAATTTGTCATAAATGGCTAATAAGTTGCTACAGAAAAAGTAACTTTTACAATTTTGAAACAGAACGGCACGGAACAGAACAGAAACAGAAAGTAAAGACTAATTCTGCCTTTAACCTTACTAATTTATGGTAACTATTTAACGTAACTTTGACCTGTTATAATTACTTTATACATTTTTGCGGGCAAGCTCATGTGTGCATTTGGTATTTTCTAAAAAGTTATGATATACCATTAGCTAGAATAAAAATGTATGCACAGATGTTTGAAGTATGAGCAACCCAACACCGTGAATACCATTTCTATATTACTTACCACTATGAATACCCTAACTGTTTACTAAAATAACTTTTTCACGTTATAATTCTCATATTGAATTGAAAAAATGGTTATTAGAAGAGGAAATTAATGAACCAAAATCAGTTCCCAAACTGAAAATGGAGATTTCAAGTTTAGTAATATTGGAAATTGTTAAGAAAGGAAGACCATTGTGGGATGGTGTTTTATCAAGCAATTGCTGAAGACAATTTGGGAAAGGCTTAATTATAATACTCAAATTAAAGAGTCTCTTCCCCTGTCCAGTCAAACGGTAGGCCGTCGTACTGTTCAATTAGGAACTTCTGTAGACATCAAGCGCTTACCCACCGAAAATTTTTAACCTTTTTAAAAAACATAAATGCTGTGAATTGTGACCTGAAAATGTTTACAGAAGTTCGGTGGCTAAGTCGCGGTGATTGCCTGAATAGACTTTATGATTTAAGAGAAGAAGTTCTTCAGTTTCTAGAAACTGAGAAAATAGAAAAAGTTTTAGTCCAGTGTTTAAAAGACAATAATTTTATTTTAGACTAAGTTTTTTTGGTAGATACGAAAAAGATTGTTAAATGAACTTAATTTGGAATTGCAAGGAAAGGAACGCAATATATGCGACTTGTCAAAAATCATTCACAATTTTAAAACAAAACTTTTTCTAATTTTTTCCCAAATTAAAAGTGGTGATTTTTCCAACTTTCCAAAAACTTCACTCGTTTACAGAAATCTCGAAATCGACAAAAGATATGAATATGCCGAAATATTTGAAACACTTTTCAATAATTTTCAAGACAGGTTTCAAGATTTTGTAATTTTACAACCGCTATTAGATCTTTTCGAAAACCCTTTTCGTTGCGATGTAAGCAACTACGAATTTGATATTCAATCAGAACTAATCATACAACGAAGCGAAGTAAATGCCCCAGACGAAAATAATATTGTAGAGTTCTGGAAAGATTTGGATGGCGAGTTCTATCCTGAACTAAAAAAAATTCATTGAGGTGCCTCTCTTTATTCGGCACTACTTACCTATGCGAACAAATTTTTCGGATTTAAAATTTATTTGTTCCAAGCAACGTAATAAATTAGGTTCATCCCATTTGAAAAGCATTCTACTATTACGAAACTGCCATAAAAGTATAAATTTAGAAGATTTTATTTTATAACTTGTAGAACACAAGGGAAAAAAATTGAAAATTTTTTGTGTTGCTAGAAAATTTGTAGCAGTTCTTTAAAAATTCAATGTCGCTGATTTTAAAACTACACTTACATTTCCTTTCTGAGCTACATTAATTTAAAAAGGTTGAATAAACATACTACTGATTTATAACGTTTATAATTTTTAGAAGTTTTTGCTGGCTATTATTTCAAACATTCATGGTTGAAAACTGTCACCAATCCTAACAACCGAATAGATAATTTTTGTTTCGTTGCGAAGACTTCGCTTAGATTTATACAAGTTATTTTTCATTTTTTATTTTTTAGGAAAACTAGTTTGTATCCGTTAGTAAAAATAAAAATATATAAGAATAATGGCATATCTAGTTACAAGCTGGCATATACTAAACAATAAACCCAGGCTGGACAAATATTTCGCTGGAAATAAGACGGTTATGCTAATCTATTTCAATTTAACTTCCTAATAAGGAAATTTATAAAATCTGCTTAAAACGTTGTACAATTTTTTATTGCGGAAACAAGTAAATTTCCACAATTTTTTTTATTACTTAATAAATTTAATAATTATAATTGTGGTTATTTTGTTGAACTATTTATGGTGTTTAAGCCAAATTTTTAATATTTTAATCAGGCTTAAGTTCATCAAATTTAATTTTCATTAAATTATTTTTATGAAGAAAGGAATTTTACAACATGAAAATTAATTAAAATTGTTATTGATAATCATTCGTTCTTGACTGACCTGAGATTCGAACCCAGGCGAAAAAAGAAGCAAATTTCGATCTACGATAGGGTTAAAATACAATTTGGTTTAAGGATTGATGTTTGACTATTGACGTCAGCAGTCGTCGATGGCTGCGAGTGTAAGACGGCAAATCCATCTCAGGAGATCGAGTGGTTGCGATCGAAACATGTCATGGTAACCAGCCGCCTGGGTTCGAATCTCAGGTCAGTCAAGAATGAATGATTATCAATAACAATTTTAATTAATTTTCATGTTGTACAATTATTTTCTTCATAAAAATAATTTAATGAAAATTAAATTTGATGAACTTAAGCCTGATTAAAATATTAAAAATTTGGATTAATAAATTTAATTGAAAACAAATATTTTAAATCTTTTATTTTGAGATAAAAACTGTAATTTTCAAATGCCTAGAACAAAAATTTTATTTTCTAATGATATTAAAAAACCGCTAGATTTCCCGCTAACCGTCAAAACGGAAATTTTACCCCGATGGACACGTAAAAACCGCTAGAATCGCGGTAAACCCGTCAAATTGGCAACAGTGCTGCTGTGAAACAATTGCTGAAATAAATAAACCAGAGTTCATAATTCTGTCTGAAACTCATTTGACTGATACAATTGATGAATCGGAGATTCTAATAAAGCAATATAACCATTTTAACACACTATCCAATTCAAGCAAAACAGGTGGAGTAACTGCATATTTCAAAAAACAATGGAACATAAACAAAATAAGTGAATATGTAAAAGAATCAAAATATTGGATTAGTACTTATAGGGCAAAATATGAGAAAACAACTTTTATATTAGTAATAGTATACAGATCACCAAGTAGGCAAAAGCCGGAATTTTGCAACGATTGTCAGGAAATAATGGAAGAACTATGTGAAGAAAACTGTGACATGATAATAGTCGGAGATTTTAATATAGATTGGTTAAAAGACTTTTATAAATCTAAAATAGAAAGCGTTCTAAATGATAACGGTCTTAAGCAAATAATTAGTGAATATACTAGAATAACAAAGAATTCTAAAACTTTAATAGACTATGTTATAACAAATAATGAGAAAATTTTAGCAAAAACTAATATAAACAACAAAATAGCAGATCACGAAACCATAGAAATATTTATCAAAAACGAAAATATATTACATGAACAAGTAGAAGAAGTAGAAATATTTAAATACGATAAAACCCGTTTCAATAATGAATTAAGAGCCGTAATAGAGTGTAATGAAGTGAACAATCTAAACTACTATGTCCATCATTTTGATAAATGTATAGAAAATACAATAAAAAAATTTACTGTTAAAAAGAAAATAAATGAAAAGCATGGAAATAAATGGTTTAGCAATGAACTTAAAAACACGAAAAGAGAAAAGATTTTTAAATACCAAAGTGCAATTAATTACAATACAAATGAGGCATGGAATGCCTATAAAATAATAAGAAATGCATATAAAGTAAAAATTGAGATCGAAAAAAACAATTATATAAATAATAGAATAAACAGAACAAATAACCAAAAAGATATTTGGAGAAAAATAAAGGAACTAGTGATAGGAAACCCCAGATCTGTGATAAAAACTGTGATATTTAAAGAAATAGAATATAAGGATAATATACAAATAGCGGAAAATTTTAATATTTATTTTATAGACAGTATTATGGAAATAAATAACTCAATTGAATATGTGCAATATGAAAATAATATACCTGTGATAGAAAGCAAATTTAAATTTCGTGCAATAAGTTTAGAATATTTAAAAGTTATATGTAAGGATATAAACAACAGAATGGACTATAATAAAATAAGTAATAAATTAATATTAGATAATTGGGACATAGTTGGCAATAGAATACTTAATATAGTAAACAAATCTCTTGAAACCGGAATATTTCCAAATAATTGGAAAGAATCAGTTATTACTCCAATAGAAAAAATAAAAAATTCGGTGAAGTGCGAAGAGTATCGGCCTATAAACAGCCTAAAAACTTGTGAAAAAATTTTGGAAAAATTGTTAAAAATCAGCTGGAAGAATATATAGAACAAAATAAAATTCTTTCAAAATATCAGTCAGGATTCAGAAGAAAACACTCATGTGAGACTGCCGTGAATTATGTCATAAATAGATGGAAATACATGAAGCAGAATAATAAAATTGTGGCAATATTTCTAGATTTCAAAAGGGCATTCGAAACAATTGACCGAGATATTATGTTAGAAAAACTAAAAGAATATGGAATACAGGATAATGAATTAAAATGGTTTCAATCCTACTTAACTAATAGAAGACAAATGACAAAAGTTAACAACGTAAAATCAGTGGAGAAAGAAAATGATTTTGGTGTACCTCAGGGCTCCATTCTAGGTGCTCTTTTATTTATTATACAAATTTATGACATGGAAAAAGTTTTAGAAAATTGTGAAATAGTTCTTTATGCCGACGATACCCTTATTTTCACAGAAGCCCAAACAGAGGATATGTGTTATGAAAAATTAAGAACAGATATGCATAAAATTAATAACTGGCTAAAAATGAACAAATTAAAATTAAATGAAAATAAATCCAAGCTTATGGAAATAAATATGAACAGTGATAAAGAATTTAAGATTAATGATGTAATAATTGAAAAAGTAGATAAAATAAAATATCTGGGGTTTTTTATAGATAAAGAATTACATTTTAAAGAACATTTGGAATATATTTGCCAAAAAATTGGAAAAAAGATCGGATTTTTCAAGCGTGTAAGAAACAAAGTGTCTATTATTACGGCAATAAACATTTATAATACTATTATAAAACCACATTTTGAATACGGGTCAACAATTCTGTATACTTGTTGCACGGATAATCAAATAAATAGATTACAAAAATTGCAAAATAAAGCAATGCGGTCTATATACGAATCGAGAAATTACTCGATCACGACTGCCAGAATCACACCCCTGGCTTGGTTGCATTGTTTTAAAAAATTTAACCGGATCGCCGTGTTCTATTAAACGGTTTTTTACTTTCGAAAGCTTTTACCGTCTTATAAACACAAGATTTTTCAATTTGAATTTCAGAAAAGTGACGAAAAAATTCAAATTTTCTTCAACGAGGATTATTTTCACAAAATTTACAAATCAACTTACGACCTTCTAATTCGTTTTATGATATTTTTTCTACTTCATTATCAATTTATTGAACTGAGCCAGGAAACACTTTTTGATTTTTAGTAATAAGTGGTAGTTATTTAATACGTTACCTGGTAAGTAGTTGTTATTACATATGTCATTATACTGACAACTTCAATAAGTACTTACTAGTAATGACCTCAGCTACTACTTATTACTTCTATTAGTTGTATTGTTTTGAGTACTGAATATTACCTTACTGGTAACGGACTCAGTAACTACCCTACAAGAAATAAATGAACGAGTAGTCACGTTTTTCATTTTGGTGTTAAGAAAATGATAGAAAGAAATTACCGAATGTGATCGAAAACTTGATTTCGGTCATTTCTTTCTATCATTTTCTTAACACCAAAATGAAAAATGTGACTACTCGCTCATTTATTTCTTGTAGGGTACTTATTAAGTGTATTAAGTATCTAGTGATTTTTTGGCTCTAGTAATTACTTACAACTCAACTTACTCGTAGTTTAATAAAAAGAAGATATTATTTGACTTCTAGAAAGTGAATTGTAAGTACTGAATTCTGTGGACACCTGGAACAAATATAAGTAGTTATTCAGCCGAAAAATAAGTAGTGTTTATTTTTCTCTAACAGCACTTGCTAACTTACCAGGTAAGTAAAGTTTTTGCTGGGGATCTCTAGCCAAATAGTTATAGGGAAAGTGCCGTTACTTTTTCCATATTTTGTTTTTATATTGCATTTTGTTTTATCTTTGCACTATTAACAAAAATAGTGGTTATGCTTATATGGTCAAATATTTAATAAGTGTGACCGTAGCTGTAGAATACACATTCGAATAATATGAAAATGTATAAAAGTAGCTATGTTTAACCCATATACAAAGTGTTCGTAAAAAACAGCAACGTGCTTTTAACAAGTATTTCAGTTATTTTATGTCAAAAAAGGGTGCCCCGTTGGCTTGTTGGTAGTGAGCTGATCTATCAGTGCATTGGTTGCGGGTTCGATGCCCGCCAGAGTATCTGGTCTGTTTTACAACAACAAGCTGAAGGTCTTCGATACCATTGCTCGGTTAATAAAGATTGAACATTATTTTCAATTGTATAAGTAACTCTTAATAAATTAATAATACAGTGCACTCGCGATAATAAAAACACCCTAATATATGAACACCCCAAAATATGAACACTTATTTTCTTCCATTTACTACTCTAAAATATGAACTTGTTCAAAACTTTAAAATATGAACAACTTATAACTGAATTTTTAACGGTTTTTATCTACCTAAACAGTAGTAAAATCAATTTTGACTCAACTGCATAATAACTTGGGGATTTCCCTAGCTATCTGCTTTAAAATTGTCTTCAGTTGTTAATCAAATTATGTTACATGCACGTTTTAATTAGTGCTCCCATTAACATGGAATTCTATAAACACCTTTAAATACAATTTTAACGTGAAAAGTTCTTAAATATGAATTTAAAAAAACATAAGTTTTGAACTTTCAAAAGAACCATAATATGGTTGCGTTGACCATATTGTGAAATATTTTTGCTCTAGCTGCACTAAGAAACTGTAAATAGAAGGATCAAAATATAGAAGTCTGCAATCACTAAAAAAATATATGCATAAATATTACGACGCGTTTTATGATAATTTAAATAATTAGGTCTCAATTTACTGTTTTGTGAACTTTTTAATGTTCTGTTTGTAAAATACTGAATTCATGCGTTTTGGTTCTTTTCCCAAAATTTATTATTATTAACCCATTAATAGCGATAACCTCTTTGGAATTGTGAAATGAAACACATTGTCCTTTTTATCTAAAATACATGCAGTTTAACCTCGGTGAACGCAACCAACAGAAATGTTGGGCTGTTGCGATAACTGAGTTGTTGCGCAAACCAAGTCACAAATTTCTAGTCATATTTTTCTATTCAAAAGCTTATTTTAAACCAATCAAGAATTTTATATAAAAAAATCAAGGTTAGCTTTTAATAATCGTATTTATTTAATTGAAATAAAGAATAAAAACAGAAAAACCAAATATTACATATGTATATCAAATAAAAAATTTATAAAAATACACATGCAAATGTATGTTAATTTGTACTGATGGTTGTTATCGAGTTATAATGCTCAGTGACAGTTCGTCTTCTTCAGTCCATCCATGATTTGGGCGCAGTACTACGTTCCAGCATTTCGCAATGGTACTGGTGCAAACAGCATTACGAAAATGTGGGTCAAAAGACTTTTCTTATACAGAAGTTTTGTAATTTTTTTTTATCACGTTTTGGTCCATAGGCTGAAGAATTGCAGTGCAGTTTGCTGGAAAACACATAACAGTTATCATTCCATCATTACTTCTCAACTCTCTCTCACTCTCTCTCTTTGGTAAGACAGGTCGCAATGTCCAAAAGTAACAAAGCCTTTAACGGAAGTTGTTAGGAGGATAGAAAGGAGTTCACCTAAAACAAAATTTTTAAACTACAAAAGTAAAAAAAACGAAAGCAATAATTTTACCTCTGGTACAAAAGTTTCGTGAAATTATATCTCGTAAAATTCTAAAGTCATCCAAGAGTTTTTGTTGGCTCTGTACAATTGGCATACATATTAAAAAATCCTTTAAAAGCTATAGGGTTTTGGGCTTTACCTATTGCAAAGGCTTAACTTTATGTTTCTGTTGCATTGGTGCAAGCGAGAAATGTAATTCGTTTTTGCTTATCATTCTTAGAATAACGGTAAATCAAAAGACTATTGCACTTAAGCATAAGATTTTACATACACACGTTTTAGTTTTGAATTTTTTTATCAAAAACCAAACAAAACAAGTTACGGCCATTTTTACCAAGTTCGATTATAATTAACTATCGGTTATAGCTGTCAAAACATTTTGGTAACCGGAACTTTAATTGAAAGTTAGTTTTAACCGAACTTGGTGAAGATGGTCGTTAAAGTGCTATATTCGGCTGTGCCGAATCTTTAATACCCTCCACCGACTGTTCGAATATTTCAGGAGGGATATCTATATGATGTCTATTTATTATTAATTTATCTTTATAAAAACAGACATCAACATTAAAATTGGTTGGTTTGAGGTTTAGATCTATATCAAATTATATAGCAATTTAAACCAGCTTGAGTAACAGTTTCAATTCATATTTTGTTATGATAGCATTATTTTTTACGGTTTTAGGCGTACTAAACTGTTTTCCGGGAGTAGTGTTTATATGGGGCCTAGGGTAAATTATGGACCGATCTTCACGAAATTTAACAGCGTGATTTCCAGTCAAATAAAACAAATTTTTGCAAAATCTTATCTCATTCCGTCCCTAGTTCCACCATTTACATATGTTATTTTTTGTAACAAAATTATCATTTTTTTTAGGTGGTGGTTCCACATTTTGATTCATAGCTCTGGTCCAACTGCACCGATTTTGCTGAATATATTTGCCATTGAGTTTCGAAAAGCGTTTAAAAAATCGCAAGATGGTTCTGTACTTTTTCCTTTAAAGAAAAATTCTCCTGGAATTCTTAAGGTGGTACCGTACACGAGCTCTGCAGGCGATGCGTTTTTATCGGGTTTAAACACTACGCGAAGACCAAGTAGAATTATCGGTAAATGGTATGTCCATCTTGATGAATCGTGACATAATATAGCAGACTTTAATGTCCGATGCCATCTTTCTATGAGGCCATTACCTTGAGGGTGATATGGTGTGGTCCGTAAATGGGTGGCTCCAATTGTTTGCATAAGTTCGCAGAAAACTGAAGACTCAAACTGCCTGCCTTTATCAGACGTAATACGCTGAGGGACACCAAACCGAGCAATCCAATGGGTAACCAGGGCTTTGGCTACCGTTTCGGCTGACATGTCGGGTATCGGAACCGCCTCGGGCCAACAAGTAAATCTGTCGATAATGGTAAGACAGTATCGCTGTCCTTCACATAAAGGAAACGGCCCGACTATATCTATATTAATATGGGAAAAACGTTCGTGAGGCTGCTCGTACATGTCGGGGTTTGTTTTAGTGTGGCGGTGCGTTTTTGCTCCTTGTCACCCTTCTGTGCCACTGCTACATCGTTTAAATTAATTTTTTGTAAGGCAGATTCGTTGTTATTGGACAATGTCATTATTCGAGAGAGTGCGTGAGCTGTTTTATTTTGTCTTCCAGGGGTGTGACGTATATCAGCTGTAAACTGGCTGATAAAATCGAGCTGTCTTAACCTGCGTGGTGACGCTTTCTCCATTTTTTGATTGAAGGCGAAAATTAATGGGCGGTGGTCCGTGATTATATAGCAGGAACGACCAAAAATGACAGACAGCCTGGTAGACGGCAGCTAACTCTCGGTCGTACGTTGAATATTTCTGTTGCGTTGCTGTCAGCTTTTTAGAATAAAAAGCTAAAGGCTGCATATGACCGTCAATTTTCTGATTAAGTGCTGCTCCTACAGCGGTGTCGGACGCGTCCACGTAGAGCACTAATTCTGCACCATGTACTGGATGAGCGAGTAAAGTGGCGGTGGCTAATTCGGTTTTGCAACGATTAAACGCGTCTTCGGAGTCTGGCGTCCAAACTAAAGGAGTTGCGTCGTTCTTTTTGTTACCTGCGATCATACTTTGTAGGACTCCTTGGTATGCTATAGTGTTGGGCAAAAATTTTCTATAGAAATTCATCATACCGATAAATCTTTTGAGTCCCTGAGCGTCACCCGGTCTCTGGAAGTTATTTATTGCAGCAACTTTTTTAGGAGATGGACGAATGCCTTCGGGTGTGACGAGATGCCCCAAAAATGAAATCTCGGATTTGCCAAACTCACTTTTATTAACGTTTATAGCGAGTCGGTTTTCACGAAGTCTTTGAAAAACTAAGTGAAGGTCTTGGCGATGTTGATCTAACGAAGCGGAGGCAATAAAAATGTCGTCAATGTACGGGAACACGCAATCAACACCCCTGAACACTTCATTGATGAGTCTCTAAAAAGTCTGTGCAGCGTTGCGTAAACCGAAAGTCATGAAGTTAAATTCGTCCTACCCAAAATGAGTACTTATGGCCGTTTTTGGAATATCGTCGGCGTGTATGGGAACCTGGTGAAATGCTTTTTGTAGATCGATTTTTGAAAATATTTTCTTACCTTGCAAATTGTTCGTAAAATCTGTTAAGTAAGGCAAGGGGTACCGATCCGGTAAGGTTTGCGCGTTTAACGCTCGGTAGTCGCCGCAGGGTCTCCACTTTCCATCGCTCTTTTTAACCATGTGTAATGGGCTGCACCAATTGCTTTTTGAGGGCTGGCATATTCCAGCTTTAATTAAAAAGGAAAATTCCGCTTTGGCTGCAGCAAGTTTCTCCGGCGGTAATCGACGCGGCCGGCAAAATGTAGGTTATCCCGTTGTTTCAATTCGATGAAAAATTGTTGACTGTGTTCTTGAACCATAGGGCGAGAGTATCGTAATGTCGTTAAATTATTGTAGAAGGTCTGCAAACGGGTTCTGAGAACTATTCGACTTAATAGCGTCAATTTTTGCGTATAGTGGTAACATAAGCTGCGAAGCGTGACCAGTGACGTTGTCAATTAGTCGGTTTCGTCTCAAGTCGATTAACAAATCATAATGTTTGATGAAATCGGAACCAATTATAGGCATCTTCACGTCGGCAATAACAAATGGCCAGGAAAAGTTTCGTTTCAACCCAAGGTCTAAATTAATTTGGCACTCACCAATTACCTTAATTGACATATTGTTTGGTGCAAATAACTCTACTGCCGTACGACGGATCTCTTGAGTTTCAGCGCTAAGAGGAAGCACCGAGACGTCGGCACCACTATCAGTTACTTGGAGGCGAAAAATTTGGCATTCAGTGGAGCATTTTTCGCTGGAACGCTCCACCGGCCCTAAAAGTCAATTTGAAGACTGAGTTGAAATAGTATGCACCTGTTGTTGTTGTTTTTGTTGTTTGTATTTACACGGGCTGCGACACTTACGTGCATTACGACCGTACTTTTTGTGGTACCAGCATTCTTCGAAATTCGTGTTTCTATCTCCGTCGCTTGACGATTGACGATGCTGAGAACGATGTCGGTTAACAGTAGGTCTGCGGGACCGAGAACGCGACCGTGTAGAAAACTGTTCAAACCTCTTGCTTAACTCCATTATTGCTGCTCGTAGTTCCTTTATTTCACTCACAGGCTCTTTACTCACCTTACATACTACAGATGGGGATACAGCATCTACTATTGAGTCGGCAATTTTTGTGAACTCTGCTGCTGTACCCGTTGACGCTGCCACTACAGGCTGAGCAAATGTTGGAATACCTCTGAAGGTTTCTTGTCGCCTAGGGGCATCTCCGATAAGAGCCGGTTGAGTCGTCGTTGTTCGCTGTCAGCGAAATGGTCAATAATTCGTTGTTTGACGTATTCAAAGCGGTCAGATGCTGGCGTCGATGCTATGACGTCTGTTAGTTGGGCGATTGTTTCGGGCTTTAATGCTGCAAACACAGTGGCGGCTTTCTGTTTGTCAGAAGTTATGCTCGACGCACTGAACCAAAAGTCCATGGAAATGAACCAAGCTTCAATGTTTGAGTTGCACATTTCTGGAAATGGCAATCGACCGTAAATTGATGAAACAGTCTGACCAGTTGCCGTAGCAGCGTTGCTATTGTTGGCGTTATGGAAAACTGCTGCTTCATCGTCGTCGCTGTTTTGCAAGCGTATAGTGCTTGCCGTTGACAAATCTTTGGTTGCCATTATTCTTTTGTCGGGGTCACCAATTTGGAGTTAATCTCGTGTATTTTACCCAATTAGAATTAATAAAAAACGCTTGTCCTTTTAATTTCTAAAGACTATGTTTATTTAAATTTAAATTAATAAAGGAACAATTCTTTGTTTAATTATGTACGTCTTTAATGCACCGAAGTCGACAGGAAACAGGCAGACTTCTTTTTCTTTCTTTTCTGTCATACTAACATGTGCATTTTTCTTTTGTTGGTAAACTGGTTATCAAAGTAATTGGTAACTGGTAGTGACAGGGTGCCACATATGTATATATGTTATTATATATCGTCACCTTTAATTTTTTTTCAGGAAAAGCAAAAAAATTACAAAATCACCAATTATAATTAATGATATTTTTTATATTTAACTTACAAAATTAAATTAATTCACGTGGAAGACAAAAACTGAACTGGAGGTTGGTCCCTCGCCAAATCGATCCACTAAGGTGGAAAAATAAATGATGGAAACATGTTAATTCATAAATACTTAGATGTACTATGTTTTCTTCATATGTCGAGTTCATGTTCGAGTTTTGACCATTAGGCGAACACTAGTGTTTATAAAACGGCTAAGGCAAAACAGTTAAGAACACTTTCCAACGGTAACCCTGATGATAACTCGAGATCAGAGTTGCTGTTTTGGTTACTTTTAACCGAAATCGGTTACATTTTTTCTCAATGTGTGCTTGTGGACATTTTTTCCATTTTGGTTACTTTTTTTCAAAACAAAAATAACCAAAAATTTTCTTTTGGAAAAAGAATTACCCACTTCGCTTTTTTGATCTTAAAAAATTGTGTGTGGAATTTGTACATCTAAAATCAATACTGTTTTTCATCTAATTAAAAACTATTTTTTTAGAAGCTTAAACCTTAATAGACTTGAAGTGTAGATGACCATTATCTGCTACTCTTCCGAACGAATCGCGTTTAATATGATTATATTCCACCGGGCTAAAAGCATTTACATATAAAAGATATACCGCATAATTTAGCTCAATTTTACACTTTAGATGGCATAATACACAGCAAGACTTTAAAAGTTTTACTTGTAAGAGCCCTCATATAAAAAGGTTTAAAGCTATACCTCATAAAGTTTTTTAAAATTTAAAAATTATATAGCCTATTGCTCTTTCCAGATCATCGGTAATATACTGCCAAACTATATAAAAATTGGTCCAGCGGTTTATGAGCCTACAAGATAGTACAAACAAACACAATTTATTCTTTAAACATATTTGTAAACTGAAGTGCGAATAAAATAGTACTTTTGAAACAGTACATTATTTAGCGTTCGGCTCACACACCCAAAAACAATATCTATTTTTTAGTGATTGTGTAGACGAACACAGCCCTTAATACTGTTCTTTACTATTTTCAAGAAAGAGCCGAACATTATATGTATAATGTTCTGTTCTTCGTTGAAAAACAGAACAATTGTAGTGAAACTGTAGACATACATTATATTTTAATGTTCTATAATGTTTTTTACATTGATAAAGAAATTAAGAAACAAAAATTTTAGCAACGACTGCACCACGAACAGATTGTGTGTGTATTGTTCGTTTTGTTTGTGTAAAATTATTTTGCTGGCTTTTTTTTCGTATGTGTATTTTGTTTTTGTAAAAAATGTTTGATTTTTTGCCAGCCAAAAGGTACGAGCATTAATAAACCGAACCGAAAACAATGAAGTTTGTGGATTTTACAAAAAACCGAACGGAATAAAATGTTCTCATTTTTTGTTGAGTTTGATAAAAACAGTATGAAAGATGACTAACAGGGAAACGATTTTCTTCACAAACACTATTAGCGTTTGTTTTTTCCACAAATCTACCAAACCGAACACTAAGGAGCGATATATACTGCCAGGCCCACAATGTCGACAAGAACATTTCTTTTGCATATTTATATTGAAAGAATTGTTCTTGTCGACATCGTGGGCCAGTCTGTTAGTGTTTATTTTCGAACACTGGTCGTGGCAGCTCTGTTTGAGAGATGTCTTTGGTAACCTGATATCGAATGCCATCATCTCAAATTAAAATATATTTCATTCGATATTAACCCTACGTTTCAACAGGAGAGTTCACCAACATAAATAGAAATGGTAAAGTATATAAAATTTGTCTAACAATCATAAATAAAGCAAAATAATTGATGAAGTTTTGTGCTGATTCTTTCGAAAACTTGTGATAAAATATTTTTTATTTAAAACTGACAATGCAAATTAATTGCATTCCTTGCACTAAAAAAAATTATTAATTAATTGGTAAATAAATATAAGTATGTAAAATGTATGTATGTATGTATATGTATTATTAAATTTACTTCCGTCTCAATATTGTAACCAACGTCTGTTAGTAACTCATTAACCATGGTAGCGAATATACCAAAAATTTTACGATTTCATATGAAAATTTTTAAAATATTTGGTTACTGCAACCTGTCTCTAAGTGACAATTTCCAACGTAATCAGCTCGCAGAACGTTGGCTCATTTGTTGGTCTTTTTTGTTAATAATCGGTTTTAATATCATAACTTTGTTAACTTTGATTAGTGATGATGATTTTCTTTTCGTTAACGACAAATTTGGCTATTTTAACGACATACTCAAAATTGTATTTGCCGATATTGCTGTAACTGTCTCATATTTAGAGACGGTTCTTAGACGCTTGGAGTTTTATAAATTTTGGAAAGTTTACAATTGTTTGCAAAAAAGCTTCAATGACGGGGAAAACGTTCGATTAATAACATCTAAGGAGTTGTGGGAAAATCGCCGTTTTCTATTAATTTTTTATGGCAACTTTATTGTGGAGTGTATTATAATGATTCTGTTTGTCGTTTTTCAACCCATGACACGACATTTGTTTTTATTTTCCATCGTTTTTACACCTTTTGTCTATTTTGTGCATTTGCGTAATATGCAGTTTATATTTTATATTGAAATATTGCGTATAGAATTGGATAAACTACAACAAGATTTAGGTTTATTGGTTGATTATAGCCGTTTTGCGGCTTACGGTTGTGGTTTTAGGGGATTTGAAGCGTTTCTACGTAAAAAATTAGTGGACAAACAAAAACATTATCAAATGATTTATGAAATGTTCGAACACTTTCAAAATGGTTTTGGATATTCAATTATAACAGTATTGTTAATGAATTATGTAAATATTTTGGTGGATTCGTATTTTGGCTATTACAGCATTTATCGAGATTGGAATAAAACGGGTATGGTTGTGAACTGAAACATGGGGTCTTCACCTAATAATTTTTTGCCATACCAAACGTCAAAGTCAATACAAAAAAACTCTAAAATTTTTGTCAGCGTTTTTTATATGAAGTTTGATGTTTATTAAGAAAAAAAATTGGCAGGTGAAGACCCCATGTAAAGGGCTCATGATTTTGATTGATGTTAATGTCAATTACAGAAATACTTCTTTTGATACCATCCTGTGTGCAAATACCGGCATTTTTAATTACTTCTAAAAATTGTATGGATGTGGTGAGTTTTAAATTAATGTGGGGGCTTTTTATAAACAAATTACAAATAATGCATATTTTTAGGTGAAACTAATAACTTTTAATTTGCATAGTATTATAAGTCAGTTTAAAAATCAAACTGGCCTTTTGAGTACTCAGGTAAGAAAAGCTTTAAAAGAAATGTTAATTATAAAAAAATCATATTAAGTTTAATTTGCTCTATTTTCATTAAAATACAAGAGTAGAATCATGGCTAATTCATACAGGTGACATTTTAGAGTCTTTGGATACCATAATACACAGCAAGACTTTAAAAGTTTTACAGTACTTTTCGCTTTTAGTCCACTACAATCAATACAATTTTTACAACCAAAATTTTTAGAAAAAGTTACCAAATGTAAAAAAATATAACCAAATTTAAAATGCCTTTTATTAATTGATAAAATCATTAAAATTTATTTTAAGTTGCATTGTAATACAAAGGTTAGATATTCGCAATTTGTAGTAAAATAATAATTATAAGTTAAGAAAACAAAACAAGAAATTAAATTCTTTTACATATGTATTAAAAAAATAACAAGAACTTAATTAAAAGCTTTTATTTATTTTTCGTAAAAAAATATTTTTATTTTAAAATTAAAATTTCCATAATAAAGTCAGTATATAGAAATTTAATAAATTTATTTTTTTTATGCCAGTTATAAATAAATAACAAAAATGGAAAATTTTTTCGGCTTTTTAGCTGTTATTGGCAGGACTGTCAAATGTGGCGATTTCTTTATCCTTTTGTCGATGGAAATTTACATTTGGCGATATGCGAAATTCATTTTATGTAAAATATTATAAAAACTAAGATATTATAAAAACTTTTTTCTCTTGTTTGTAAATTTTATTTAAAATTTATAATTCTTATTATAAATAACTGTTTCAATATTGTGCGATTTGAAATATCTTGTGAATCATTGTAAAATATTATGGCTAATATAAACAAATTCGCCTTTCGTAACGTACATTCAATGTGGAAAAAGTATATGACTGACAGTCATAGCTTTTTTTTAACAAATAATTATCTTCAAAACATTAAATAAATAAACATTGCGTCAAGTTATAAACAGTTAAATTTCAAATTTCATAAACTGACAGCCATTTTTTAAGAAAATTCCGTAAATTTTAAAATTATATTGATAAATCAATGTATTTTTGAAAAGTCTTTAAAATTCCTATGTGTATTTTCAAATATGTATTTCAATATACTTTTGCAAATAACATAAATTTAAAACTATAAACTTGTTTAAGTTTTTAGAAACACTAAAACGACTTTTGTGTAATTTTTCAGTAATTTTGTGAAATCGATTCCACATGATTTTATGCACTTCATACTTTAAGTACTACTTAAAGTCTTAAAGTCAAGAAAACATACGCTCATTTAAAAAAAATAATTGAAAGTCTCCATTCTATTTGTTTTCGATTGCAGAACATGGCGTTTTTAATACATATAAAATCAAAAATGCCTAGATTTTCTTAGCAAAAATCTTAAAAAATATTTGGTTGCTGATTTGAAAGCGATTTTTTTGTTTTCGATAAATTATGAACAACTTTCGTTCATTGGAAACAAATAATGGAAAAATCGTAGTACACAGTATAAGTTATTCGATCTCGTAAATAATTGTATCAACAAACACATATTAGTTCGTATTATTATTTTAGAAAAAAGTAACCAAAATGAAAAAAATATTCACATATAAACATTGAAAAAAAATATAACCAATTTTGGTTAGAAATAATCAAAAACGGCAGCTCTGGTTGCACAACTTTTGTGTACTATATGCTAATTTGGACTATAACCTATTTTTTACAAGCCATTTTATAGATTATAACCCAGCGGTAAAACTCAGAAGACCTTCTTACTTCAGGCCTTTTAAAAGGCCTGCTTAAAAATTGTTTTGATTAAATTCCTATTCTTATCTAACTGCTAAAGAATGCCTCATAGAAGGCCTCGGCTCTTTGGTGTAAAAGATAAGATACACCTTCCACCCTCGCTTCTATGAGAAGGGAGTAGAGAAGGAGTAACATTTTTTGTATTGTTTTTTTTTGCACAAGCAAAAGCAAAACAATTATTTTTTTGATCCCGTTGCCATTCTTATGTACCTGCTAAAGAAGCGAGAGCGGAAGGCCTTCTCCGCAATGACAACGTGTGTAAAAAAGATATGAGTATGGAATGGAGCGAGCAGGCCTTGTATATCCAAAAGAAGGAGTACAGAGGCCTTCTAGAAGGCATCCTTACCCCTTCTTTTTCCCGCTGGGAAGTGAAACCTAGTGTTATCCACATTTTGGACTATATAAAAATTAGTTTCTTCAATAAAACCACTCTTTTTTAAACAAAACACAAGTTTATTTAAAACAAAACCAAATATTAATTTAATTTTAATAAATAGTTTACGCTAAAATCTATTTTATTAATTAATTAAAATGCTTTAAAAACTTGCAATATAAACAAATATGTAAATAATTTCAATGCTTCATAAGCCTTAAGCAAGCCTTAAGTATGAAATTAATTTTAATTCTTTGAATGACGAAATCAAACACAACATAAATATAAATTTCATTGTTTCTTTACATGGGGTGTTCTCCGTCTATATAAAAAAAAACTCTTATATTTTTGTAAGCTTTTTTTTTGTATGAACTTTGACGTTTATTATGACAAAAAATTGTCAGATGAAGACACCATGTTATCTTCTATATAAATAAAAATCAATGTTGTTCGTTGGTAATTGCATCAGTTGGGAACGGCTGGACCGATTTGGACAGTTTTTTTTTCCTAATGATCGTCATGGTCCAACTTAGGTTTTTACGGAAATAAAATTTTGCCACGCCCACTTTCACGCCCACTTTGTCCGATTTTACTAAAATCAGAAAACGGCTCCATCGATTTGACTAATTTTTCTTTCAAATGTTCGTATCAATGCATTTTAAGTTTCCATCGAAAGAAAAATTTACCACGCCTACTTTTACGCCCACTTTTTCTATTAAGCACATAACTTGAGGATGGCTTGACCGATTTATACGATTTTTTCTTTAACGTGATCGCCATGGTCCAACTTAGGTTTACACGGAAAAAAATTGTTCCCCTCCCACTTTCACGCCCACTTTTTTCGATTTACCTAAAATCAGAAAACGGCTCCATCGATTTGACTAATTTTTCTTTTAAATGTTCGTATCAATGCATTTTAAGTTTCCATCGAAAGAAAAATTTACCACGCCTACTTTTACGCCCACTTTTTCTATTAAGCACATAACTTGAGGATGGCTTGACCGATTTAGACGATTTTTTCTTTATCGTGATCGCCATGGTCCAACTTAGGTTTTAACGGAAAGAAAAGTTTGTCCCGCCCACTTTTACGCCCACTTTGTACGATTTACCTAAAATCCGAAAACGGCTCTATAGATTTGACTAATTTTTATTTCAAATGTTATTATTATTCCATTTTAAGTTTTCATCGAAAGAAAAATTTACCACGCCTACTTTTACGCCTACTACGAAACAATCAAAGCCGATTTGGAAGTACGATGATTTGTTGGCAGGTGATTTTTGGCAAACACTTCCAGTGATACAACGATCAACGCCCGCCGATGAATTTAATGCATGTTTGAAGTCGTCTGCTTTGTGGAAACACGTTAGGAAGCTCAAATTGACTCTGAAAATGTGGGTCGAGCTGCAAAACAATCAATCTCGAGACGTATTTTCCAAACAATTGCTGGACATAGGAAACGACAAAATCCCGGTGGATATTTCAATTTCTGCCGGTTCACCGAATCAAAGTCCGAACTCATCCGAAAGGTGTTTTCAAACATTACACAAAATTACAGAAATCATGATTTGTTGACCGAACTTGCTATATTAGCTACGTTGATGTCGACGAACTGTATTTTAAGATTCAAAGTGAAATCGCTGGCAAATTGTAGACGTACAAATCGGTAGATTCCATTACTTCTCAGAACGATGTCGTCAACTATCCAATCGAACTTCCTGGGATCACCCGGATTACCTCCTCATAAATTCAAACTAAAAGTTTGATCGGTAATCATAATGTTACGAAATATATACCAACCACGTCTTTGTAATGGCACCCGACTTACGGTAAAAAAACTGATGAATAACGTCATCGAAGCAACAATGCTTAAAGGAAAGTACAAGGGAGAAAATGTTTTGATACCTCGGATCCCAATGATTCCAACCGACATGACATTCAATTTTAACGCTTGCAGTTAGTTTCCAGTAAGGCTCGCATATGCAATGACAATCAACAAACCAGACAACCAAACAAAAAATGTTGTATTTTACAAAGCATTGCAATTAAAAAATTATGATATCCTAGCAAAGCAACCAAATAAGTTTTACTGTTTACCTGAATATTGATCTTATCAACTAAAATGTAAATAGAATACTATAAGATTCACAGCATATATATACAACCATATGTATTTTCAAATCAAATGTAAATCATATACAATGTATATGAACAACATTTTAATTTAAAAATACTTTTTTCCTATTTTTAACGGATTTTAAAAATCGAACGCAAACATTTTTTCTAATTGGGACAGAACAACGTCTGTCGGGTCAGCGAGATATATATAAATAGCGAAATTCGGCATTTATAATAGTTACCAGAAATGTAAATAAAAACATGATACCAGTTGATTAAAACAATATAAAAAACAGAGTGGACTATAAGCGAACATTTTTACATAAACAACTATATTCGCATGCTAAGAAGCCACATTTTAAACGAAACTGGACTACAAGCGAAATGGACGTTAGGACAAATAATTTGTATGAAATTCTTATATCCGTTTTTGGCCTTTAAGCGGAATGGACTATAAGCGAAAAGTACTGTACTTGTAATTGATAAAAATGATTTTTTCACCGAGTTTTTTTTAAACTTTTTTGGCATCTTATCTCGACTTAAGATGATTTGTCAAAATGCCACAGATATATATATAAAAAATAATATACCTACACATGTATATATGTAAAAAGATTTACCTTCCTTCCCAACAAAAACAGAAATACAAAAGAAGTAGTAAATGCTTGGGTTCCAAGGATAATTTTTCTTTTTAGGTGGAATATGTATGATTTTAACATTAGCGTCTTATTGGCGACCATGGGTTCGCATTTATGTAAACGGCTCGTTATTTAAAATATTGTTTAAAATCAGTGAAAGTTCTGCGATTAGATTGGGGTTTTCACTGATATGGAATGTCTATATATAAATTGGCATAGGCAAAACAGTTAAGAAAGAACACTTTCTTTCCTTCTGTGTGTCAACCGATTTGAAAAAAATTTCACAATTTGAAAGGTAATCACACCTTTTATGTAAGTCGTCGTCGACGTCGACATTTATTTTAAATTCTTGTCACATCAAGTCGACGACTACATCACTTCGACGTTAATTTGGTATTTATAAGAATGTTGTGTCGACGTCGACTAGTTATCGAAAATTAAAAAAAAATCCCATATCCAATTATTTTTGTTCTTTACTCGCTTTTTAACGTTTTTTATGCTATTTTCCGACATATTTTTGTAACCGATTTAGCTTTTTAAAATAAAGTAAAGTGTTTGTTTCCAATTACGAATATTTTCGCAAATTTTTGCCATGTTTCTTTATAGCTTTAACGTTTATTAATAAATATAAGACTTTTCTATCATACCGCTGTTAGCAAATTTTTGCGAATTTCCTTTCCTTATACTTTAATCAATTTTATGGCTTGTTTGAAATATTAAAAATTTTTCGCTATTTTAGCATAAAAATATTTTTTGTTATGTCGCGACATTTGGTTTTTTTTAGCCGATTTAGCGATTTTAAATCAATTTAATCGATAGAAGCGATTTTTTCCTATAAGTTTTCTGATTCTTTGCAGCTTTAACGATTTTAAATATATATTAGACTTTGCAATCATGTCGCTGTTAGGATTTTTTTTTGCAAATTTCCGCTAATTTTGCAATTTTCCTTATAATTTTAGGGACTTTTAGTGAATTTTATGGCTTTTTTGTTATATTTAAAATGTTCGCAAATCTTCGCTATTCAAGCAAACTTTTCTGAATTTTCGCGTTAAATTATTAATTAAATTTGTGCCCATAACTTCTTTTAAATTTGCATTTTTTTATTTCAAACGTATTCAGTAAATATGTTTACATTTCATTTAAAATTTCTTTAACTTTCATTTGAGTCTTCGCAAAATTTCCTGTCAACTAAAACAGGGACAATACTGCTCGACGTCGACTTTAAAGCGCCTTAGAAAATATCAATTGACTGTCAATAGTAATCGATTATTGTCAATAACGACTCAGAAAATAACATTACTGTTTAGGTGCCGTCGACTGGTTTCGACGTCGACTTTCATAATAGCATTTGTTTTTTCAGTTATCAAATAATAAAAAATAAGGTGGTCTATTATTCGACATATTTCAGCAACCGGTTTTCGAATATTTCGACTTAATAAATCTTATGTATAAATCGGAACAGGAAAAAACAGTTAAGAACGCTTTCTTTCTTTGTTTATCACTGAACCTCTAACCTAAAAAAGGAAATACGGAATATTAAAAAAAAGAACCCAACCAATTGTAGGGGAATGTAAGTAAAGATAAACTCATTGTTTATTGTTGGGGTTTTGTTTAAGCTTTGATATTGTTACAAGTAAGACTTTGAGTGTTTCTAATTCTTATTCGCTTTAGGGTTTTAGTTGTATAATATTTTTGGCTTTTCTAAAATCTTTGGTAAAGTTTTCCTGATGAGCTGTGAAATGCCCATAGAAGCTAGCTTTCCCTCAACAATAAATTTCAGTGTATTTATCAAATATGAAAAACTGGGAATTTAGCACGGCATACGGAAATCGTATTAATAATAAATTTTGTATTACCGAAAATAACTTTGATAATATAAATTTCTTTCTTTTACTTTTCCTTGCTTCATGCGATAATTTTTAAATTTTCTATAATATTGAACTTAATATTTTAGGTGCAGGTTACTGAGTGAATGAGAACCTATTAGATGAAAAATGTTGCTACTTTTTGTTTCTCTTCTGGTACTTTTTGAATTTTTGTTAATATTCGACCTATAAATCAGGGCTGTGGAGTCGGAGTTGAAGAGTCGGAGTTAATGTTATTGTGCCGGAGTCGGAGTTGGAGTCGTAGAACCCACAAAAACTCGCGACTCTGACTCCAAAGTTTTTCGGCATAAAAATTTTAAAAAAAATTTCCTAAATAAAAATTATTTTCTGAAAACACATTTAAAATTTAAATTAATGGTTTATGAATACTGCTCTTATGTGCTGTTTCCAAATGACAGGCGATGAACTGAGTGCTTTCATATACAGGGGTGTGCTGGAAATCGCAAACGTAAAACGCAAGAATTTTAAAAGTCGTTTTTAATAAGATTTTTGTAATAAAATAATTTTAAGACAAATATTTAACAAATATTTTCCTATTAAACAGGATTTTACACCAAAAATTATAAGAATTAGGTTTAAAGCTTATTAAAAACAACTTCCAAGTTCTTGCGTTTTGCGTTTGCGATTTCCAGCACACCCCTGATAAATTTCGCTACATAATCAATCGCCTGTCATTTGGAAACAGCACATTAATGTTTGCGTACGGTAATTGCTTCTCAAAAACTCTAATTTTTAGAAGACCATACGGTAATGAAAAAATAAAAGTTAACATAACTGAGTCTCATATACATTTAGCATCAAGATTATAGTAGGAGTCGGAGTCGCACTTAAAAAATTTCAGCATTTGGAGTCGGAGTTAGTACTTTTTTCGGACGACTCCACAGCCCTGCTATAAATATAAAAATAAACATGCATGGTCCTGAGAGAGGGAGCTTTTCGGTACTTTAGATGACAATAGATGCGTTCGTTTACTTTTCCAGTAAAATCCAGTAGATGAGTAATTTTTGGGCAATATGAAAATTTAACTCTTAAAACTGGCTCTTGCACAAAAAATTAAACGAAGCTAAAAAGCTTAGCTTTGTAAAATATGTGCTATACTCAAACGTATGGAAAAAACATAGTCTATTTAACATTACGATGTCCTAGGGCAGGACCATATAACCCATCTTTGGACTACAAAGGAGTAGTTTTAAAACTACTCCATTGTGTACACAAGAGGATTACTTTTAACTTCGTTTAAAAACGAAAACATGTCGTTAAAAAACGAAGACATGTCGTCTCACTACAAACACTTTTTAACAATGACATGGTCCATGCTTGCATTACATCGGACCAGTCCATGGAGTATTCCATTTCATGAAATTGGATCAGGTGGTCCAATAATATTTGCAGGGTTTGTTTCTTCTCATATCAGTATTTTAAAAGAATTAACCGAAGCAATTAGAAGTGTTAAAATTTTTAAAAAATTTAAACAGTACTCTAATGGCGTAATGGAGAATTTTATATGTGTAGAGAAATCCTGTAAAAGGACTGAGAAATTAGATATTCATCTACGATAAGTGAAAGAATTCTTTCCAAGTCAAGTTTTGTCAAACCTTAAGAAATCCTAATCCTAAACATTTAGAGCAAATTACTTTTCTAAAAGATTATTTTATAAGATCTCCTTTAACTATTGAAATTACTAATTAAATTATCTCAGTATATTTTAAATAAATACATATTTGGGGGATTTGCAAGTTAGTGTCTTATAACTTAAAATAATTATAAGAAATATATATCGTCAGCTTAATATACAAACCACTTTTTAAATAAATTTAGATTTTGATGCCGTGTTTTAGAGAAAGATACGCCTCGTCGACCAGCATGTAGATTTTCTTCTATTTAAGTCTTAAAGTGTGTAAAACTTACTGTATTTTTAATTTTCTATCAAGCTGCAAATAGGAAAAAAAAGTTCTTTGTCTGCCCTGTAAAATGTGCTCAAAGGGAGTTAGCAGGTTTGCATATTAAGCCGACGATATGACTTGTGGGCTACCGCTTATAATTTAGATTTCTTCGGTACAGTTATGCCGAATCAATGAACAAAGCATTAAAATGTTTATTTTGTTTGAAACACAACAATATTAATTTTAAACAATTGTAAAATATTATTTAGGACATTATGACGATATGACTTGATAGTACACCTTGTGAATCCTCCAATTATGTATTAATTGAAAAATGCATATTTCATTGCTCGTTTTAGTTCAAGAATTGTTATGTTTGGTATGTTATTGTTATTTTTTACTAATAAACTCCAAATCTCTGATCTTGGCCCACGTAAAAATAACTGGTCTTTGTTATATCAACTGGTCTTTCCAACGTTACGACACTTTGCAAAGTTTATCTGCACAGCCGGCCTTCGGCAGGGCGCAAGGATTTTCTCCTCTATGGTATAACAAACAACGGCTTCGCTAGCTAAAGTTTCTCAGTATAGCCGGCCTTCGGCCGGGCGCAAGGATTTTCTCCTCTACGGTATAACAAACACCGGCTTCGCTAACTAAAGCTTCCCTGCGTAGTCGGCCTTCGTTGGAAAACAAGGCAGATTTTAGAAGCTTAATTAGCGAAACTGGTCTTTGTTATACCATAGAAGAGAAAATCCTTACGCCCGGCAGAAGTCGCCTATACTGAGAAGCTTTAGCTAGCGAAGCCGTTGTTTGTTATACCACAGAGGAGAAAATCCTTGCGCCCGGCCGAAGGCCGGCTGTGCAGATAAGCTGTAGTTAGCGAAGCCGGTATTTGCTATAAAATAGAGAAAAAATCCTTAAGCCCAAAAGTGTTTTCGTTATACATATATTTAATATATACACCCAGAGAAAAAGCAACAAACCCAACACAGCTCACTTGGGTCCTTTAATCATCATTGTAAATAACAACAATGAATAAAAAACAAATTTTTTTAATAAAAAGTACTTTTCTTTTCATAAAAAAAGTAAAAAAGTAAAGTTTTTTTAATGTAAAAAACATATTTCAAGTTATTACCGCAAAAAAGATTAAGCGGCAAAAACAAAATTTTAAATCAGGTTTTTTATTTTATTTCATAAAACGACAACCCTCATATGTCGTTTAATATAAAATAGTTTTTGCTATAAAATCGTAAGGGTCATGACATTTCAGGGGGGCTACTCTATATTGCGATGCGAAAACAATTTCGATGCGAAAGCTTAGTTCCAACTTGGTTCTCTCTATCACTTTCGCAAAATGTTTTGAAAATGGTGCAATACTGGCAACAAAAATTAAAGATGGCGCAGATTGCCATTGAAAATGATATCGCTTAAGCTTTTTTGCGGTAATTACTCGATATGTATAAATATATTAAAATTATTTAATACTTTGTAATTTCTTACTTTTACTAAAACATCTAAATTTTATAAAATTTTAGATACAAAACTTTTCTTTACAAATTCTTCATCAACGCATCTGTATTAATGGTCTTGGCATATCACGAATGGATGGTTATATGTTAACCAGGGTATACTGTCTATTGTTTTCTTAATAAATATTCTAAATTTAAATTTCGTTTCCTTCCCTCAAATTTTAGGCCATTGGCTCGGTAACAACTTATATGATATTTTTTATACAATTTATGCCCAAATTTTCAAACATACAAGACGATAAGACACAGGAATAAAACAAAGTTATTTATAAGTGTGTGTATTTTTTTATATGTTTATTATTAATTAATTAAGCTCATCTAAAAACAAATATGTAATGTGTTTTGCTTTGTGTTAATAAAAATCTAATTGTAAAACAAACTTGATTCTTTTGTATATTTATTTAAGTAGTAAAATTACCATATTTTTATAAAGAAACAAAAAATATAAAATAAAATAATTTACAGCATTTCCAATTGTAATTTAAATCTTTCTTATTAGGGGTATTCATTTATATTTTTTTTTGGTTGGAAAAATGGAAAAATGAATAATTACACTCTTATTGACGTGAACAGATTTTTTTTTAAGTACAAACTGTCAAAAAAAATCTGTCAAATAATTCGTAAAGGTATGTAATTGGTATTTTCAATATGTCAAATAAATGTTAAAAGTGAATTAAATGATTATTCAATTGTCTCATCATTAACGGAAATTTAACTTTTGGTGGATTTTTTTTTCTTGTGGTTGTTCTAATAAAAATTACATTTTTCCACTTTTCCTATTTTTCCAACAAATAAAAAAGCTGAAATTAAAACCTTTATTGTATTTTAATATGTAATCTCAAAAAAAAAATTAATTTTTGTTTGGAACTGTTCATCGATTCTTATATCGTTGTTTTTCATTTAAAAAGGATTTCAATTTTGTTTTAGAAATTTCTACTTGGATTTCAAAAATTTCAGTTCAGTTTTAGAAATTCAAATTGTGTTTAAGAGATTCTACAACGAAAAATTTTTGGTTACAAATGAAAGTCATTATTTAATAAAAAAAGCAAAAATAGTTTAAATACAAAAACTTAAATATAAATTTTCTTAAATATTTGGATGTTTATCAGAAAATTCGGAAAATATTGTAATATTAATTAAATATTAACTCAAAAACGTAATTTGTTTGTTTTTTTTTAAATATAATATACTGTTTTCACAACACAAGTGATTGAAGGTGTAGGAAAATTTATATGAAATGCACTCAGTTTTTTGAGTGTTTTCCAAATAAATTTTACTGCTCGTTCAATCACTTGTGTTGTGAAAACAGCATATAAATTAAAAAAAATTTTAAATATACATACATATAAATTAATTGAATTGCTTGGGTAACATTTGAAAGAAACACATACCAATTAAATTCAGATAAAACATGCACGAAATTAATGACAAGTATGGATCAAAGTTTAATTATATCATTACTTCCTGATTGCTTTAATGGTTTAAATGTTTGCGGACTTATAAAATATTGGCACTATTGATTTATGGACTTGTTATAAAAAAAGCTGTTGGTTGAACTTTGCTCTATTTTTAAAAAAATTTTGTTTAAGAAAAATAATTTTTTTGAAAGTTATACATATTACAATTAGTGTTTTTTTTTTGTCTAAAGTAATACAAAAGAAGTTCTTTTTATATAAGGATGTATGTATGTATGTAATTTTGTTTTGTTTCAGTCTAGACTTAATAAAGAGAATGTGTATAAGGAGTAGTGAATTCCTTCCTAAACCATAAATAATAAATTTTCTTTTCAAATGATACTCGCTTTAATCGTATTCATGTGATGATTCTCGTTTTGATATTAAATTCTCCTTTTCCTCATCATTTCCTTCAATAATAACGGTATTCGAAACAGCATTACGATTTTGCGCTTTAGTACGGTGTAAACCATGAGTAAGACCTGATTCAGTTAAAACTTCAACCTCATCATCATCATCTTCATCGTCGACTGCAAAGTACGGATGTGACGAGGTGGGGCGAAATTTGTAACCCGTCAAAACAAAGAAAACATATGTGGCCATTTCACGGAACATTTCGTCCAACCAAGCATATTGGAAAGCCACCGTCATTTTAAGCAAATAAACAATAATACGTGTAAAATATATGTAGCACACTATCATAATGTAAAATTGGCGGAATAATTTCAATTTGCGTAAATTAATTGCAGCTTTTCCATCAGTAGCGGAGGCTTCGTGTAAATGGCGTATTGACCAGACAATGGGGAATAAAATGGCACCACAGCACAGCAGATCAACAAAGATGAAAATATTGTGCCAAGTTCGATATTCAGCATCACTTTCTTCCGACTCTTCGATAATAATTTCGGCAACATTGGCTAAAACCTTTAGGTTAGAAAAAAGATTTGTAAACAAACTTGTAAGGTATTTGTATTTTTTTCTGTTTCTTACCTGTAGTGGAATAACCACCATAAATATTTTCTTATCTTTATCGGATAGTATATGTTTGATAAATGTCCATCCGGTGCCTATTAATACAATGGTTATAAATAACACGGCACCTTTTAGTCTAAAATTGTCGATAATAAATGGAATGTGAGAATTATTTCTTTTTATAATATATTTTTTATTATATTAAACATTTTTATATTTCGATGAATCAAATTTCAATTTATAAAGCTTTCTTGCAATAATCCTATTCCTCTAATATTTCATATTCTTTTTGCTTAAGCTAACATTTGGTTAACATTGAAACTGAATATGAAATAGATATGTACATATCGAGGCATTACCACAGAAAAAGCTTAAGCGACATCATTTTGAATTTTCGTTTTTTTTTTAATAATTGACTTTATTGGCAAAACTTGCATCATCTCCTTAAATGTCATGGTCACATAAGGTACCGTTACGCTGCGTCTCCAAGTAGCATTTTTTTGCTTACCACTAGCAAAAACGTTGGCAGAACAATGGCGCAATAATTGCTGATTATATTGCTGTAAAACACGTGAAATTGCTTTGCCATAAACAAACATACAGAGAAATGAACTGTCAGGTAAATGTCAACAGAAAAGCAATCATTGCGGTCCACTCGTTTAATGGAACAATCAAATTTGACGTTTGCCACCATAAATATTGCTACGTGGAGACCCGGGGTTACGGGGTTATCGCAAAAACAGTTTATCGTAAGCGACAACCTTCATACAAAATTTATATAAAATAAAAGAAAAAAACCTTCTGTAAAATTTTGTTTTTTTTCGCCTAAGCTTTTTTTCGGTTATGACTCGATATTATTAGGAATGATTCTATCCACTACCAGAATATCTTGTAGCTCCATGTTACTTGATTTAATTTAGGTGCCGTGAAACCGGGGTAAGGAGATCAATAATTCGACTTTTTGAAAAACTGGTTTTCGAATATTCCGAATATTTGTTATTTTTAAAAGTATCGGTTTGCTGTTAAGCATATAAATAACGGGTTATATTATATGACCGAGTCATAGAGAAATATCTATCTTTTTCTGCCCGAAATAGTTATTTGGCATCAAAGCGCGCATACCAAATGATTTAGAAGGAATCTGGCTCAGATATTTCTTATATGTAGTGAGTACCAAATATTGCATATAAGCGGAATTGCGCCATAATTAAACCTGGCCTGACACAAGTGACCGTATAAATACAGGGCTTAACCCTTTCGACCCGGCTTTCGAATAGCAATGGTAAAACAAAATTTTTGATTGGAACCGAATTTTTTAGTAATATATAACTTATGGGTAAAAGAAAATCAAAAAACAAAGATTGGTGGCTGTGATGGTTGTGGGGGTTGTGGTACATCGTTGTACCATTCGGGATGTTATGTGTTACAAATAAGTACCAACAGTCCGGGTTGTGGGGGTTGTGGTACATCATCGTACCATTCGGGATGTTATGTGGTACAAATAAGTACCAACCGTAAGGTAAAATAAGCTTTCGCGCATAATATCATGCAAAAACCATGCTATGCACTTACAAAAACGGTCAGTAGACTTTAAAGACTATAAGGTACATTTCGCAACCCAGCAACATTAAATTTAAAGCTGTTTGGGATGTTTAAACTTACAGTGGTTCTCATATGTACCATCCGGGTCGAAAGGGTTAAACAAAAAAAGTTATTTTGATAAAATTAAGCCCAAATATTCGCGATATATGAGATTTGTTTTAAAAATCAGCGAAAATTGCGTATCAAGTATTTTACCTAGCGCACATAAAAATATGCTTCCTGAATATACATAGATTTTGATACGATAGCGTCAATACCATATGAGCCAAGGAACAATTGCCTTTTCAAAACGATTTTGAAAACAAAACGATATCGTTTTTAGTTTCTTTAAAAATACTTCGAGAAGTTGAACATGAAGATTTTGCATTTTATCTGTTGCATAGTGTTATTATATTACTCGGATAATCTTGCACTTACTTAAGCTATTTTTACATTATGTGTATTTGTCATGTGGATTGTCACTTTTTCGCATGTTAAATTTGTAAATATCGTCTGAACTAGGGATGCCAAACGGGAAATCCCGAAATCCCGGGATTTTTCGGGACTGACAAATTCCGAATATGTATCTGGATTTATTTTTATGAATCCCGGGATTTTTAAATTTACCAACTTTTATGTATGAAAAATTTTAATATGTATACAAATGTTCGTTTTTATTTAATTTTTATACTTTCTAATTATTCATTGTCTTATGGCCGTTTTCTCATTACGCGATTATCTTTTTTCCCAACGAAAAGCTGCACATTAAAGAAATTTGGTTTTATCAATGTCTCATTTCTATCGCAAAGCTAACCAGCACTCATGTGCCAAATATTTATTTTCCTTTTATGTATTTGCCGTATACATAATTTCAATCAGCTGACTCCCTACTTTTTTATGTAATTTGAGAGATGTTGCCAACTGAAAAGAACGTTTTTGTCGGTATAATGAGAAACCCAAAATCGTTAACGGACACTTTATCGGTCTAATAAATTTATGTTGACATTAAATAAGTCTGGATTCATACGGCTCATTTCTTATTGACATGATTCTTCCTTTTTCTTCTTTAAACTTGAATTGGCGTTCTAATGATTCATGTCATGTTGACGACACGTTTTTTTTTTTGTATAGTCATGTGTTTTATTTTTTGGTCGATAAAGTAGTTATTAACAAATATTGCAGATTTATGACTGTATTAAAAAAATGTTTAAAACTAAGTAAAGGTTTACAAAACAAATTATTTACGAAAATTTCGTTTAATAAACCTTGTTAAATTTAATAATCATTTATGAATACGGGCTTTCATTTCAAGCGTTTATACAATAAAGAAATAATTTAAGACATAAAACCATAATTATAATTTAAAATTTTTATATAAAATTTATTGATTTGTAAAGTTTTCTTATGTGCTGTTTTCACAACACCAGTGACTGAACGTGTAGTAAAATTTATATGAAAAGCACTCAGTTTTTTGAGTGTTTTCCATATAAATTTTACTACACGTTCAGTCACTTGTGTTGTGAAAACAGCACATTAAAAAAAATATACAGTAGAATCTCACAAATTCGAACCGACCAGAAATTAGAACCGGACATTTCAATGTATTGGACGCTCTGAAATTAGAGACTGAGGTTCTAATTTCTGGAAATCTTTTTTTTTGTCTAATTTCTCTATACAAGGAACATTTTTTCTTATGATTTTGAACTTAATAGGCGAAAAACCAAATTGAACGCTCTATAATTAGAACAGGGGGTTCTAATTTCTGGAATTTTTATTTTTTTTTCACTACAAATTATTTTGCTCGCTCATTAAAGTAAAAATAAAACGGGGAATCACCGAGTTATTGGTGGTGTGTATAATTCGGTCATATGCGTATGACATTTTATATGCTTGTACAAATTTGGGTCAGTTGATAACTGAAGGTCAAAGTGAAGCGTTCATACGTGTTAAAGGTAAAAAATATATACATAATATGTTCAATTAATTAAATGTTATTTAATAAAAACTGTTTTGAGTTAAAGTAAAGCTTACACAACTATTCATATCTATTACTATTTCATTATATTTTTATCATTCTAAATTCTAAATTTTAGAACGAGTTCTATTTTTAAGTGACAAAGCATCTCACATCAGCTGTTTTTAAGGCCGTTACACACTATCCCACAAAGTCTTATTACACAGGGTCTCCACGTGAGATAAGATATAAGATTTTTATATCAGCAAACGTCAAATTTAATCGCAGAGAGTATTATCTTACGTGTAGACTCTCAAATAGTGTTAATATTAATATTATAATAAATATTATGAGACAGTTGTTATGAGAAATCTTATAACAACCATCTTATAAGATGAGCTGTCAAAAATACACATGCATACATAAATATAAAACAAAAAAAGACGCATTCATTAAATTGTTTAATTTTTTAGTGCAAATAGTGAAAATCTTGTAATAAATGTTTAAAAAAACAATATTTTTAACTAAAAAAATTGAAAAAACTAAAAAAATAATAAAAACGACACAAGTTTACTCTACGAGAATCATTCGATTATGAAATCTTATAACATACGTGTTCCCCTTGTTTAAGATTAAGATTAACATGAAGAAATTTGTTCTCTCATTCTGCCGACGTTCTCTCACATATTATATCAGATATTATCTCAGGTGAAGACCCCATGTTACGTATTTTATGAAAATGCAACTCTGTCATGATAAGTTGTTTGTTTTTTGAAAATTTATAACCAATAATTAGATCAGGGAAACATTTTCATTTGATAGGTTAAGTCAAATGTACGTTACATACCAACATTTAAACATGTATATTATAAACCTTATGTAAAAATAAATTTTGACATTGACATGAAACCGCAAGAGGGTAGAAGTGACATTGCACATGACAAATACACATAAAAAGGCTATTCACGTCACAAGTTGCACTCTTGCGAAAAAGCAAAAGTGCAAAAATATAACAACAACCACGCAGACAATTATTTGTGCGTAAATAATTTTCTTTGTGGTTTTTATGTGTTTGCACTTTTGCTTTTTTGCAAGGGTGCAACTTGTGACCCCTTAATGTGAACTTAGCTTAAGACCCTGAAAATTTGCATCGTTTGTGCGAAATAATTGTATTGTTTGCGGTTGTTGGTGCACTTTTGCTTTTTCGCAAGAGTGAATGAAACATTTGACTTTTATTATTATCGTTTTCTCTCGTGCATAATTTCATATATTGAAAATTTGTTGACTTTTTAAAACGACGACCTTCTTATAGGCAAAAAATATTTAATTATTTATATTGTTGTAACCTAAGACAATCTTTATTCCCTAATTAAACCTGCAATATTAAGTTTAAGTTTTTCTATACTTACAAATGAGCTATGTAGTACAAAATGGCCCAGGCTTCTACATGTTCTCCTCTTGTTTCAATAAAATGATAATTAATTGAATGAAACATTAAAGACAATGACTTCAAAAATACTAAAACAGCCATGATGTAATGGATTTTATATACGGTGTGTCTGTAAAATAACGAGTTTTGATAAAAATATTCAAAAGAAAATAATATTTATACACACTTGCTCTTTTTGAGAATAAATACCCAAAATAGACCCGACAAAAAGAAAAGTAAAGACATCATTAAATAAAGAGCAGGCAAAGGCATCTCACCGGCTGATAAATAGTTGCCATTGTTGTTTTCCTCAATATCAACCTACGAAAAAGAAAATATTGTATATTTAAATTTTTAAAACCTAAATTAACAACAACAAAAAGTTACCACAAATGAAACTTGTTTATCAGAACCATGATAGTTTTCACAGTTATGGAAATACAAGTTATAAAGACCTTCTTCTCGCAATGATCCCACAAACATAGAGAACTGCGGATTTAAACAAATATCAAAAAACATCTTAGTTTCTTTTTATTTCCTTTAGCTTACCGACATATTATAATAATTTACACCATCAACTTTTGTCCTGGTCAAGGGCAATATAAAATTATTGCAAAAAGGATTTTGTAAATATTCATTTGAAGCATATTCTTGAGGCTGTTGTACGACAGCTGGAATTGCAGGTGGGTTTAAAAAGTTTTCCGTTGTTTCTTTTTGTACTTCAGCTTTTTTTTCGACGTTGGCATCAAGTTTTTCCTCTACTTCTTTATTTTCACCTACAACTTGATGTTCACTCGTCTTTTTGACAATCGATGATGGTTTAAAGGGTGCCACAGGTGCTTCATATGAATCGTCATCATCCATTAGTTGTTCTGCGTTAAGAAGTACTGGCGACATATTTTCAGCATTAGCTTCACCTTCGTTTGGTACTAATTCGCGCCTACGTCTTCGTGGTCCCAAAACCAGTCTATTTAAGGTTTTATGAACTTTTGACTGTCTTTTGCCGCGATACATAGGAAACATTGAGCTGTCTTTGTAAATGTGTTGGTTACGCCATTCGGGAGAGCATTTTACGCGAACTCTTTAAAAGAATTTAAAACAGAGATTGAAAATCTTTAGATTTTTTATCTTTTTTTTAATCCTACTGTTGTGAAAAATATCCACCATTATTTTGACAAAATCTTTTTAAAAGTTATGTTAAAATATTATTGACAACTTTTTTACATTTACATTTTTAAACTATCATGTAAAATCTTTCATTATAGAGATTTTATTGACAAATATAACATTTTAAATAAGATATTACAATGCTTTCAAAGTTTTAACTTACTGCAAATTCTTTAAGTCAAATAAAAAGAATAATATTTGACCACTTGTTAGCAAACTTGATGTTTCTTCTAGCAAACATTTATTTTGATGGGAATCTAAATAAGGATTCATTTGGTCAATGGTGGTCTTATCCAAAGATAGACCTAACTAAAATAATATAAACAAAACAGTGTGATATACATTTTACTATTGAATTTTTTATCATAAGTTTACCACTTCATTGCCTGATTCCGATGACAAGACCATTTTACTAAGATTAACATTTAAATGACCATTTGCATAGAAACCAAAGGTTGATAAAGCAATGTAGGGACGATCGTCTGTCTAAAAATTTCACTTTGATTAAACAATAATTTAATTTATTTACTTACTGAAAAACTTACTCTAACTTCTAAATGATGTTTACGTGCCTCCACCAGTTCGTCACGTAAACAAACCGCAATTATTAAGAAGACAAATATTGATTTGGCCAACGTCACAGTTTTCCTTAAACGAGGTTTTAACATTTTCTGTGTTTTTGTCATCTTTTGATGACTGTTTGTTATTTTTAAACTTAAACAGCTTAGCTGCACTACAATATTTTTTTTATTTTTCTCTATTTAATTTATTAAAATAAACAAACTTTTCCACAGAGTAATAAAAGAAACTTCACTTATTAATTTTTTCACACAGCTGGTTGGTTGTACAAATATAGAAACACAATGGAAAGAAACACATGAAATTTTTAATTTAAGCAGTGATGGTATTTTACACAAGTGATGGAATTGGTGGCGGAAAATTATTTAAAATTCTTTTAGGCTTAAATATAGTTTACCGACGCAGCTCCAAATAAAAAAACAAATTAATATGGTGATAGAAAATTGCAAAATATAAAGTTAAAAAAGTGTCGCAAACGCATAGTTTTCGAGTTGTCGGCATCTTAGGTTTTTATATATGTATGTATATATAAGCTTTTCCACAACCATTTTCAACGTACATACATACATACATACATATATCATTTTAAAGCTTTTGAAAATAACTTTATACAGCAACCCGAGCGAATGATTTTAATTTCTGCACTTATTTCGCGTGTAATTTTAAGCAAAATCAAAAAAGTATGAACTGATAATTAAATAAAAAATTAAAATGACACAACCGGTAACAGTTTTTTATCCATATTTACTTTCTTTTTTATTAAAAATATAATTTTTAGTAAAATACATGTGGGGTTTGTGTACATACCAGAGATCAGCAATGAATCGTTTTTTCGCTACTCATACTGACTCATGCAATTGTAAGTATAAGTGCGTAGAAATCATTTAAACTAAACTACTCTGATGCACTCATACTCACAAGAGAATTTAATATGAGTGGCTCTTTTGCGCAACAAATTCAATGGCCGTGTTATCTCACGTAATGGCGATGTCAATTGGTCGCCAAGATCATGTGATTTGACACCGTTGGACTTTTTTCTTTGGGGTTATTTGAAAGAAAAGGTGTACGTCGATAAGCCAGCAACAATTCAAGAGCTAAAGGATGAGATAATTCGGCACATTAACGGCATAGAACCTCCATTATGCCTCAGGGTCGTCGAAAATTTGGACCATCGGATGGAGGTGTGCCGCCGTGGTCGCGGCGCCCATTTGGCCGATATTTTGTTCCATACATAATTGAGTAATACCAATATATCATAATAAAATAAAATTACAATAATTTCCTAAATAGTTTGTGTTTTATTCAAAATCAACATCGGCCCTTGAAATTTAACCACCCTTTATATATACATCAAATTATAATTTCAGAAAAGTACTTATAATACTCACATTGATTCAACTCATTTAGCTGATCCATTTACCGTTTTAACACAACTGTATTGCGATTCTGTAATTAATTTAAACAATAGTTGTCATTGTTAAACAATTTAACAAGCAAATTAACGATATTGCTATTCTGTAACATTTTAAACAACACTTGTTATCGTTACGGACAAATTTATTCTACATATGTATGTATCATAAAAAATATGTACATAGTCCCATAGCTGCCTAGTGATCAAAGCACATTTTTGTTAAATTTTTTTTCATTTTTACACAGAAGTGCCAAAAATACTGAAGGTATTTTTTTAAACATGATATTTTATGTGTATGTATGGCAGAAAACCAAAACACATTCATGGGTATTGAATAACATCTACATAATATTCATGTATTTTTGTCTACTGAATGTGGTTGAGTGAAGATATTTCCTGCAAATATTATTGACCACCTGATCCAATTTCATGAAATGGACTACTCCATGGACTGGTCCGATGTAATGCAAGCATGGACCATGTCATTATTAAAAAGTGTTTGTAGTGAGACGACATGTCTTCGTTTTTTAACGACATGTTTTCGTTTTTAAACGAAGTTAAAAGTAATCCTCTTGTGTACACAATGGAGTAGTTTTAAAACTACTCCTTTATAGTCCAAAGATGGGTTATATGGTCCTGCCCTAGGACATCGTAATGTTAAATAGACCATGTTTTTTCCATACGTTTGGGTAACTTTTGGACTAGTCCTAGTCCCTTGTGGGCTACTAATACAGTATCACTACACTTGTTCTGTTTTTTAACGCAGAACTGAACACTATATAATGTTCGACTCTTTCTTGAAAATAGTTACGAACGGCATTTAGGGTTGTGTTCCTGTTCTGCTTTTATGTGAGTGGAGTAACATTAGTGAGAATATCAGGATATCTAACTTGTATTGAAAGGATGATTATGTTGGTCGTTGGTCCTTAAAACTTTAAATAAGTAAATTTTTTGCCCCCATGTTTCAATGTATGCACTATGTTTATTAAAAAAAATTTAATCCATAAAAGGGTTCTGAAATATTTAGAAAACAACCTCCCATTTTATCGGATTTGCTATATGTTTTGAAGAGTACTTGAAATTTTTCTCTTCACATACAAATAAAATATTTTACAAAATTTATTTAACAGAGGGAATGTTCAATGATATAATCACCACAAACAGCACAAAAATGTTCTGTATTATTTGTTCGTCTTTTCTTAGTAGCCATTATACGATTAATGATCAATAAAAGTGTTTTTTTTATTAATGCAGAACGGACAATCATACGTAAGGATCAGTTTTTTTTTTTACTTTGCATAAAAAAGTTTAAAGAACTAAACCAAAAATACATGAATTTCTACATACATCATTACAATAACAGTAAGATGTCCTGATGTATTCAATAAAATGAAAGAGACTTTCGTGTCGATTAATAATCCAAAAAGTGTTTTAAGAACAGGAAGGTTCGCGAAATACAATAATACAAAAAAGGGAGAAAATTATGCAAATAATATATCTAAAACTAGAAAATATATTCATCAGCAGATGAAAATACTTAAGAATCAGCTATTTTTACTTCAGAAAATGCCCGGTGGCGAACGTCATGATGATTCATCATAAAACATACCAACAATGTTAAATCATCAATGACATATGCTGAATTTTCTTTGGCGTCATACATGAATTTTTTAAGCAATTGTCCAAAATATCGTAGATGACCAGAACTGATTTTGTTCCTTAGACTTCCGCGTATTAGTGAGTCCTAACGCTAGGTCTCCACGTAGCAATTTTTTTTGCTAAGCAGAAACAATAACGTCGGCAGAACCATGGCGCAATAATTGCTGACTATATTGCTGGAGAACACGTGAAATTGCTTTGCCATAAAAAAACGTACAGAGAAATTAAATGTCAGATAAATAACAGCTGATTTTACAGCAGATTGCTAAGCAATAATTGCTCAAGCAATAAGAAGAGCAAACATTGCGCAATGGATTGCCACTCATGGCAATATGCGGTCTATACGCCGCAAATTTTATGGAGCAATCAAATTTGACGTTTGCCGCAATAAATATTGCTACGTGGAGACCCGGGGTAACAGACAATATCATCGATATTCAGACAATGTTGTCAAGTTTCAATAAACTTCAATGCTGTGATAAACAATAAAATAACATAGGTACGAACAAATTTCAGCAGAGTTCAGTTTTACATCGAGTGATTTTTTTTTTTTAAATTTTCCTAAGCAAATCCCGCGAAGCTTTATGCTTGTCTGCAGGAAAGAAACCAGAGTCTCTGGCAGGAATCGAACCCGCAACCCCGGCGCTGATAGACTAGCTCGCTAACCAGCTAGCCTACCGGGGCACAGACAATGTCGATTACTTTCAACTTTCTTTTATAAAGTGAATCTTTCATAAGAATGTCTGCAAAACTGTATTTAGCAGTGTCGTTGTCGCGTACTTTCATCGACATTTCGATATTTTCATAGAAATTGCGCCTTGAGACCCAGTTTGTCAGGAGGGATCATAGATGAAAATATCAATTTGACAAAGTCGCTCAAAATACGCCACCGGGTACTTAACTCAATGTGTATTTTATACACATACACATATACATATACACTGTATAGACGAAGCAAAATGCGAGGCTGCCAGATTTGTCCCCGAAAAAGCAAATAGACGATTTGGCAATTACAGTTTGCTAAAGTTGTATGTATGAAGTGGACGATTTTTCAGCAAATTTATCTGGCAGCGCTGATTATGAAGTTGTGTGCTTCATCAGTAGTGGGATTCTGTAAGTGCCGGTTCACACACGTCAAGTTTGACTCGTCAAGTCCTGAGTTTTTAGGAGAGAGGGGAAAAGAAATGGCATTCTCTTTTCCCTTCTCTCTTAAAAGCTCAAGACTTGACTAGACTTGACTTGACTTGTGTGAACCGGCACTAACTTTTAACAATAACAAAAGTTGTTATAATTGTCAACCTGTAGCGCGATTCACTAACTTTTTTAACGATAATCGTATCGATAAAATAAATATAACGAAATTTTATCGAATATGGTATTCAGCAACATTTTTAACGATATTCGTTGTCGTTAAAAGTCAGCTGTTACTTTTAGCAATTTTTTGTCGATATTTTAGCGACAATAATTTAAGTTGTGTTTATTTAATCGATAAAATGTATTTTATGTTTAAAATAACTAACCCTAAGTCTATACGAGCAATTTGTTTGGCAATTATTGCTGTAGCAACTATCAAATTCTGTTGCCAACACTAGATATTAACGTGTGGACTGCATAAATATGTATTTGAACACATGTTCAGCAACAAATGTCATAATACATTGCTGAGCCATTATCTTTTAACACAAGCTGTCAAAATCAATTATTAGTAACAAAAAAGAAAAATTTTAAACTTAAAAATATAAAATTTAAATACAAAATTTACAAATTAATCATTAAAAAATAATTAAAAATAAATTGGTTGCCAAAGAAAATGTATTAAAAAAATATATGTATTAAACATAGGACATTTCTGTGACGTCATTCTGCCGACGTTATTGCTTATGTTAACAAATACAAATTGCGCGTATAGACTTAGGGTTACAAACATACAAAGATATATTCATATGTATATGTATGAACAAACACAAAATCCTAAATTTAAAACAAGCAAATTAGGAACAAAAACAAAATTCTAAATGTAAAATTCACAAAAAAATATAAAACCACAAATTAACCCTTCGTTTTACTCATGAGTCTCGCCAGGCCTTTTTCAATGTATTTTGAATGAAAAAACATCTGTAACACGGGGGGTTAAAAACAATTTCATTTGTTTTTATTTTATTCTCTTTTGTGCTTTTCGTTTTTTTTTTAACATTTTGTAGACAGAGATGTTACAAAAAAACAGCTGTTAACAATCGTTAAAAATAAGTTACAGAATCACACTATCGTTACTGCAAGCGAATATTTATGACGACAAATTTAACGATTGTCGGATCGTTAAAAGTTAGTGAATCGCACCACAGATATATTTATTGTGGTAAAATTTTTTTCAATTTAGTGTCATATGGCCACAAAAAATGTCATACAATTTTGTGATAAACGGTCCATAATTTACCTTTGATTCCATATTTAGCAGCCTTCTAAAATTCACTGTAGACGCTAAAACTTATTTCCCCAATGTATTGAAATTTATGTTTTTTAATACCAGATATCAATCTGCCGAATTGGGGTTCATAGCTTACCATGGCTCCAATATAAATTCCTCTCCTGAAAATCATTTAAGTTCGGCTTAAACTGTTACGAATCATGATATTATACTTAAGCTAGTTAAAATTGCTGGAAAAAAGGATACAACTTTCTGATTGTCGGTCAATAATTTAATATATGTATGTATGTCTTTGGCTAATGCTGATGGCTGTTTTTATAAAGATAGATTAAAAATAAATATATAAGTACATACATATCATGTAGATATCACTACTGAAATAATTGAACTGTCGGTGGAGGGTATCAAAGATTTGGCACAGCCGAATATAGCATTCTAACTTGTTTTTACTAGCAATATTTTTGACAACCCGACCACAGAAGCAGTATTGTTGTAGAGTTGCCCTCACCTTCTAGCCAATTCGTCTTCGCAAGTGCCAATACTGGCAGGAATAATTTTTGACTAAATTTATTTAACTTTGGGTTATTGCATTAGAATCTTTATTTTTCGCGAAAATAACGTAAGCCCGAAAATCAAAAATGTTACAGGAGAGAGTTCTTTTTATTTTCTATGAATTTTGTCGCTTACGATAAAATTGTTCTTGCTATAAAATTGTAACGGCACCTTAAGTGACCATGACATTTTAGAAAATGATGCAAGTGTTATAAAGTTTATTATTAAAAAAAAACGAAAATTGAAAATGATGTCGCTTACGTATTTTCACCGTTAGGGCTCGATATTTACACATCCATACGTGTTTTATTTATATATTATTTGTATGTATACCTATAATAGTTTTAAACCAATAGAAGCCGATTGCATATGTTACCTTTACGACAGCAATTTGGGGGACATAAAGTTACGCTTTCGCGGGATCTGGATGTATAACATATTAGTCTTTCCCTTTGATTTACTGGAAAACAATTACGTTGACATACTCTTTGACCTCGACGTATTATTATGTTGTACATTTGACAATTTTGTGCTAAAAATAAACAAATAAAGGAATTAAAACAAGAGTTAATTTTTAATGGTAACTAACGGTCTTATGAAATGCACACTGGCTTCTAACGCAAATGTTAAGTTTAGACATTTTATTAAGTAATTTGTATAGTTCGCCCTTTATTTAAAAATTCGTAAAATGTTTAAAAACAATGAAAACTAAAGAGACAATCATCAGATACGATTTACATACATATATTTATATCTTATATACAATTTTTTTGAAAGTTAAAAAAATATATGTAAATGCTTACCTGTTGCTAAAGAAATCCATAAAACGAGTGCAAGAATATAAATATAAATTATTTTTGATGCCATGGTGTTAAACTCCATAAACTTAATGTATGTATATGAAATACAATTCATTTTTAAAAGATTTTATATTTATATAGGCAAAAAAAATAATAAATTTTTGTATTATTTCAATGACGAAAATTACATTAAACAATAATTTACATTTCTTTTATTTTATTGTTTTGTTTTAAAAATCTGTTTTAAAAACAGATTTAGTAGGTATATGGGTGATTCTCATTTTAAGTGTATATTTGGTGTTTTTATACCCTTCACCAAAGGGAAAAGGGTGTAATGATAAAACACCTTTATATAATTCTACTTTGAAAATTAGTTTTAAAATAATCAGTAGTTCATTTTTAAGTTTGTTTTATATAAATTTGTAATTCCGTTTGTAATTTTTACTTTCTACTATTGATGTTAAACCCTATAAAGTATATAAATTATGGGTCCTTATGAGTAGCGAAGTTGATTTAACGATATTTATTTATGTCACATATATGTAGTCAGGAATTGTTTGCTACTGAAATTTAGTCAGATCGGTCCGTAAATGGCTGAGATATGAGCAAAAACCAGGACTGCCTCTAATTTTTCCTATAAAATCTTATGCTGTTGTCGTTTTTTATATCCATCGTGGAAAATAACAGTTTTTGTTTGGACCTTTTTTGCGTTTTGTTAAACATAACTAGGGCAACCAAAAAAAAGCAAATGCTTATTTTTTGGTTTACAAGATAGAATGTTTTTGATTGAACACAAATTCCGATCATAAAAAAACAAAGAAAATGAGCTATATTTGTTAGAGCTTTTTTTTGCTTATTTTGGCAATATCGGCTTTTTTTAAGTTATTTTTCTAATATCGGCTTTTTTTTACTTATTTTGCCATTTTAAGATAATTTTTCATTTTTTCATACGAAAAAAAACTTATTTAATAAATTTTTGCAAAAGAAATAATTTTTGATGTGGCAACTTTTTTTTATAAGTACTAACAAATTCGACCCTTTTTGTGAAGGCGAATTCATGAATTCGCCTTTCTTTTTGTGCTGAAACAACTCTGGTTGAAAAAAAGCGTTTAAATCAAAGTAGCCAAGTTTTGACTGTCAACAAATTTACATTTTAAAATTTTCTTTGAATTGTTGAAAACATAACATTTTTAAAACTTTTCAAAGTTGTCTTAGTTCAAAAACAGATAAAATTACCTACATAACCTCTGCATTTTGGATGTAAGTATAAATTATTCTTTTATTTATAAAAACCTTTGTTAAAATGTTGTTTATAGTTTTTTTTATTTAGAAAATGCCTAAAGCCAAGGAAAGCAAATCGGTTTACTTGCGCAAGCTAGTCAAACAGTATCCAGATTTAAAAACTGATGGATCAGCTTTAGTGTGTAACGTGTGCTCAAAACCTTTATCTGTTGATAAAAATTACAACATAAAACAACATCTGGATTCGAAAAAGCACAAAGAACTAAAAGAAAGAGAATCCAAAAAAAATTTACAACAAACTTTTCTACAAAGTTCTACAAGTTCTTCGGCCGCCAATAAATTTTGCATTGATCTTTGTGAAGCCTTTGTATCAGCAGATATACCATTATACAAAATTCGACATTTAAAAATACAACAATATCTTCAAAACTATACATCATTCCATATCCCATCCGAATCAATCGTCTCTTCGAAACAAATATACAAAAATAGTTTATGAATCAACAATAAACAAAATAAAGGAAGAAATAAAAAAACATTTTATTTGGGTCTCTATAGACGAGACCACCGATGCGTTGAACAGATTTGTGGCAAACGTTATAGTGGGTATACTGCATGTGGATGAAAATATTTCAGAAAAACGATTTTTAATAAAAACAGTTGTATTAGAAAAAGTCAATCATTCCACTATTGCACGTTTGTTTGATGATTCAATGAAAGATTTTGACATAGACAAAGACAAAATTCTTCTTTTTGTAAGTGATGCCGCACCATATATGGTGAAAGCTGCAAAAGCCATTGCTGTATTTTACCCACAATTAACTCACGTAACCTGCCTTGCACATGGAGTTCAGAGTTTGTGAACATATAAGAGAATGCTACTCAAATGTAGACTCATTTATTTCAAATGCAAAAAAAACGTTCCTTAAATCTCCTGCAAGGCTTCAAATTTTACGAGAAACAGCACCAGATATACCACTACCTCCACAACCAGTGACAACTCGATGGGGAACGTGGATAATGGCTGTAAATTATTATGCCAAATATTTTGATAATTTCGTAGAAATTTTTTCAAATTTAAAATCTACAGATTCTTCAGCAGTGTGTATATGCCAGGCTTTAATGAATGAAAATAGTTTGCGGAACCAAATATTGTTCATTTCTGTAAATTTTGGGTTTTTACACGAAGTAGTAACCAAATTGGAAACAAAAAATCTTTCATTGGTTTCCCAAGTGAATATAGTTATGGACACCGTATTAAAAATATCCGGTGTTCCAGGGTATATAGGAGACAAAGTGAATAAAAAATTTGAATCAGTTTTATTAAACAATGAAGGATTTTCGGTACTAAAAGATGTTGGGGATATTTTGGAAGGCAAGCGGAATAGCGAGTCTAATCGTATAAAATATACCTCAGAGCAAATACTCAATTTAAAATATGCTCCCTTAACATCTGTAGACGTAGAAAGAAGTTTTTCTATGTACAAAAGCGTGCTGACTTCAAATAGACAGGGTTTTCTTTTCGAAAATTTATCGCATCAATTTATAATTTACTGTAACAACTCATTCAACGAATAAAGTGTAAAATAAACAATAAATTTAAAATTCTTTTTTTTATTTTAACAGCTTATTTTCATGTTTTTAAACGCTTTTTTTAAGAGCTTAAAACTGTTTTTTTAGTGCTTTTTTTTGGTTGCCCTACACATAACATATCGAGCCCTAACCGCAAAAATAACGTAAGCGCCAAAAATCTAATTTTACAGGAGAGAGTTATTTTATTTTATTTCATATACATTTTGTATGAAATTTTTCGCTTACGATAAAATTGTTTTTGCTATAAAATCGTAACGGTACCCTTTGTGACCATGACATTTTAGGAGATGATGCAAGTGTTGCCAATATAGTTATTTTTTCAAAAAAACGAAAATTGAAAATGATGTCGCTTACGTTATTTTCGCGGTTAGGGCTCGATATGTACATTAGTGTGTCCCAAAAAAATTTTTTTCATACCTGATCAAGCATAATTTAAAAAGCTTATAGGGATAAGTACATATTTTTGAGTTTTTTTTTAAGATTTTCTTAAGAGGTTTAGAAGTCGCTCAAGTCAAATTTTGGTAAAAATCGGGTTTTCCGGTATTTTTTTGAATCTTTTGCATAACTTTGTCAAGAAGCACGATTTTCTTCACTTAAATTCACTTTAATAATTTAAAATAAAAATGTCCAAGATTTATTTTTGTGTGCAGAAACTATAAGTTTTTGCAATGCATTTGCTCATTTAGGCAACCTACATTACAATAAATTTTGTAAATAACGCTTTATGACGTTTAAAATTTTTATGAAAATTAAGAAAACTATCAACCCAGTTTGAAAGATAAATTAATTCTAAATAAAATAAATACTATCAAAGTAATTTTTGGGAATACAAAATTTACAAGATTTTGTTAGTCGAGCTTAGTTCCCAATTTTTATTATTGATAAAAACACTGAAATTTATATGTACAATAAAGTAACACATAAACAATATATCGAGCCCTAATATGAGATTTTTAGAGATTATGCAAATGATCAAAAATTATCAATTTTCATCAAAAAACAAAAATCTTTAATGTTGTTGGTTACATCATTTTTGCTATTAGTGCTCGATATAAGTACTTACAATATGAAATGTAATCCCGTTAAAAAGTTTTAGATGTACCAAGGAGCGTACAAATATAAAACATAATTTTAATATTTAAATACATATTACCTTAAAACTTTAAATATATCACAGCTTAACTGATGGCAACCAGCGTTACCGTTGTGATACTAAAGTGTAGATTTGACCCTTTTTCGACGCTCGTAATACCTTTTATGACCCTTTTCTTAAATTACCTTTTTCTATCATATTTAAATTTTTCGTTGCACGCTTCGGCCCTTTTTAGAAATAGAACTAACATATTGTTTTTGGAAGCACTGCTTTAATAGCTTTTGGAAGTAGTAGTATTAAGTAGTTTTTGTCGCCAGCACCTTTATATACACAGCGTGTCCTTAAAGTGGCAAATTTGATTCTTGCCACTTTTTTGCCTCTTTTTCATAGTATACTTATGAATCATTTTAAATCAATTCATGCTACCTTATTAATATTTTTGAACTTGTATCATGAATAAAAAAAGATACGAGAATTAATGTTTTTAAGATTTCTAACAAAAGTATTTATAAAACCCAAACAAGATGCTTTTATATTGTCTTAAAATTGTTTACGAATTCAAGACATAATTTTTAAATCAGAGGCTTTTGTTACCGAATTTAAGTTTTAAAAAAATGGCAAAACGAAATGAAGCTAAATGAGGAAAAGTTGAAGTTTGAGGTCGGAAATTTAAACCATACATTTAACGAATATATTATTCGGATTTAAATAAATTCGTTGCATTTAGATTTCCTTTACACCAAAGTAAGTGGCTTTAGCTAAACGAGTGTTTCGAAATTAGCATTGCCTAAAAATTAAATTTGGAACAGACTTTGGTCTCTTAATTTGTACGAAACGGATCTGGAAGAACGAAGATTAAATAATACGCGTAAAAAGTTTTTGTTAAAATTTTTTTTACAATTTCGTAATTAATTTTTCGATAGTAAAGTAAAAATTAAAAGTAAAATGTTCCTTATCACTTAACCAACTAAGGTGCTGCATCGGTTTAAAATAGAAGGATCTTTTGCCGAAATCTTGTATTTAAAGCAAAGCTCCAAAAGAATTTATTTATTGATTTTAAAATTTTTTTTGGGAAGGTTTTTTTTTGTGTATTTAGAAATTTTTTTAAAACTTTTTTATAAATGGATATTAAAAAAATCCCTCGAAAATGTCAAAATATGCATGAATATACATTTTAAACCTAAATATGCAAAAATATGCATTTAAAAACTCAATATGCATTTTCACCAAAATATGCAAAAACAAATCGATGCAATTTTAACACAAATTTAATGAATCGGAATGATAATTGGTCGACATCGTTTTTAGACTTTCGACAAAAAAATGCATTGACATTGAAATCGCATCTCCACTTATTATAATATGTTCAATAATATTGTATGATCTTATTTTTAGACTAGGGACGTAATAATGAATAAAGTAAACTTTAAATTCGATATAGAAAAACTAGCATTTTTGTATATGAAGAACGGATACATATAAAGTATCCAAAAGCAACCATCTTGGTTATCAATACACATTATCTGCTAAAAAAGGGGGCTGGATTGGAAAAGTGGTCTTGGCACATCCCATACAAAGAAAATACAGACTTTTGATAACTGGAGATTGGTAATAGTAAAAGTATCAAAATTCGGTGCAAATATCAATACACGATATTTGCTTGAAAATAATTTTACGTATTTTAATTTAATGGGGGTAGCGAAGCGCACAGGGTTAAGCTAGTAATACCGTATCAATTATTTAAATCGCAAACAAAGCTCAGAATTATTCTTATCTTTAAATTACTTTTACTTTTTGTTCTCATTTCAATAAGTTTTTACAAAAATTGTGTTTGGCTTTTTAAAATAATTTATTGTGTATTTAAAAACACTAGAGTAAATACGAATTTGTGTGAAATCGGTTAGCGTGTAAATATGAAGAAATTTATGTTGATATGTTGGTGTTTTATATTAACAGCAATTGTAAATGGTAAGTTAAATAAAATTAAATTAAATTTAATTTATTGATTTTTATAAAGTTTTATTTTTCAGCTGATCAAACTTGTCCGCTGGGACAAAATGAAATATTTTTTTCGCTGGGCCCAAACTGTGACCGTGAATGCGTCAATTTGCATACCCCTTGTACTAAAAAGGGTGAACCGCATCGTACGGGTTGTTTTTGTCGCAGTGGATTTGCTCGTGATTCGAAAGGAGTTTGTGTGCCAATAAGATTTTGTTAATGAAAATAAGATAATTTTTTTTAACCTTACAAAAAAAAAATTATACACAAAATAAATGCACTTTTAACAATGTGTATTATCTTTTTTAAAAAACGTGACATCTGTATATTTTGAAACAAAGATTTGAGAAAGATTTACATATGCTACAAAATAAAGGCCTGCGTAAACGTTTTCGACAAACGAACACAGAATAAAAATCAAATGTATGTACACAACGTTTGTGCACAACCACAATGACACTTCCTATGCGTTACGGCTCGACGCACAATTATATATTAGTTTCCAGACCTTTAATTTGTGTTTGCTGGCAATGTGGGGAATATCTACATATTTGAAATTACCTCAATAATAATATTTTCAATAACAACTTTTCATCAGTCAAGTTTTTTTTTTTGACAACAGACTTAGAGTTTTGACAACCAAGTTTCATATCTTGTTGTTTATCTATGACATAAGTTATGAACTTTTGACATAAGACTTATGGCTCGGTTTACCGGGAGTAATAGTAACGTTGCATATTAGCAGCTTCATTTTGTTGTGTGTTAAGCAATAAGAACGATTAAAGTTAGCAGTAAGACGTAACGTCTAAGTCTTTAAGAAATAAATTGGACTTTTTACGGTAAGCTTAAGTTGCTGTTACTCCTGGCTAACTAAGCCTTTAAGGTCTAACTATAATATGCTTAAAAGGCTCATACACTTGCAATAAAATTGTTCAATTTTACGTTTTGTACAATTATATCGCCGATATGTATGTGATATTATAAAGGTGGCACAATATATTGGCAACAGTCAAAAAACTTTTGATCTTTATTGCACAACGTAAAGAAGGTGAAATGTGTTGGCAGCATTGTACAATGCAGCTTACGTTATTCCTATAGGTTTTATTCACCTTTTTATTGAATGAATGAAACCATTGAATAATATAATGGAAATAATATGGCGAATATCATATACAATAATATTGCAAGTTGCTTTAAGCTTTCATAAGCAAATGTACGAAAACATATAATCAAATGTGTACAACTGTAGATAATATACCTAAATAGCTTTTTTTTTTTTAAGTTTCTTCAAGTGTCATTTGCTTAAGCATACAGCAAAACTTATCGTACTTTCCTAAAGGAATCAGCTGCTTCTTGGTTATTTTTTGTTTGTTTTAAGACAGGTATATTCAAAATACAACCTGACCAAGTGTAAATGGCAAACTTTAAGTTTATACGCCAGGACTATTTAATATGTATTTTCCTTCACATATGGTTGCTTTCTTTATCATTAGTCTTATTGCTAGGGTATAACATAATAACGGAAGGTGCTCCATGACATGCACAAAACAACCTACAACGTCGTATAGGAAGATGCAAATCCTGAAGTCCACTCCAAGTAACCAAAGATCGTGTTTAAAATGGTCCTCTTTCAGTAATCAAAAAGAGTTCAAATGGTGCTCCACCAGTATCTGATCAATTTATTAAGTTTAAAATCGCCCACAATTAATTTCCATATGGTCACCGCCAAGCAATAATAAGGTTAAAACGAATGCATGTGCTAAATGTTGAAAACACGAAAAACTGTAAATCATTACAGTTACACGACGCCACGCCATCAACCAATGCTGTGAAAAGAGAAAACCCACGAAAGACAAGCAAACAAGAACGACCTGATTGCCCTTAAAATTAATGACAACGAGCGCGAGCTGCTTTTCCATCCAGAGCAGTTTTACGAATGGTTTCTTGGTTTCATATGGAATAATCACCCTAATTGTGTTTGGCGTATTTAAAATACGGCTACAACTGTTTGGTAATAGATTAATGGAAATAAGTTTACATTCTTTAAAATCTATTACCAAACAGTCGTAGGCGCATTTTAAAAACACCAACCACAATAAGAGTGAATATTTAAAAACAAAAAACACTGTTGCATTTTTTAGTACTTTTTTATTTTTGTATTTGTAAATTAATAAAAATAAAAATTCTCGTGGAAGTCTATTTTTTAATTGTAGATAATTTTGTCAAAGAATTAATATTTTAAGGAAATACCCACAAGAAGAAAACATTTTTTGCAAAATACAAATGTTTGCAACTAAGCGTTGAAGTTATTTGAGTTTAAAATGTATAATATAGCCAGCCAAAAGTCGCCAATAATTTGCTTAAGCATTTTTTCGTTAATTTTTGACAGTAGCTTAAGCTGACATAAGCATAGTATAGTTAGGCTTTTAAGCTTTGTACATTTCCTTCGAAATGTATGCAAGTGTACAAAGAGTATAACTATGATAAGAACTTCAAAAAAGCTTCCCTCTATTTTTGATAAAAATATTTTATTTTCATATAACCAAAGACAACAAATTTTCATTAGTTTGTTTCAAAATATTTGTAAATTTGTGGGCAACGTTCTCAGTTTTGGGGATTTATCCCTAAATTGGGGATTTTTTTCTGATTTGGGGATTAAAATTTCGTGAAAATTTCCAGTGGATTTTTTGGGGAAAAGCACTTTTCGCTGGGGATTTTTGCGGATAATAACATTATCTAGGGTTATTTTGCAAAAAAAAAACTTCACGCAACAAATAAGTTTTCTAAAATAGAACAATATTATATTGTCCTGAAGTCTAAATTTACACGTTTCATCTTTTGATGCTCAACTTCTTTTCAATTCCCTTTTAAAGATGCCAATGCCAATAACAGCGAATCAAAGAGAAAAAGGAAAGAAAAAAAATTACATGCAGCCATCGTTGTGCATATACCAACGAATAAAAACTCAATTTTCTGGTCGTTTTATGTGGAAATTTGTCTTATGTGGCGTTTGGCAGTTACATACAACATTTAATTTGAAAATTGCTTCAGCAAATACCACATACGACAAGCTCACCACTCCATATCTCGAAACCCGTATGAGGTATCGAAAAACTGATTACGCCAAATGAGAGATCAGGTCGGAAAACCTAAGGAAACGATCTTAACTCAAAACCGCAACAAATCCACATATGACATTTAAATTATCAACCGACGATATGTAGAACTCCAAATACAAATAATATTAGTTTTAATACTTAAAATAAAACAAATGAATTTATTTTAATAAATCAATGTATATTTTTTCTTTAACATAATATTATGTATACTATTTTTAAGGAAATGTGGGGATTTTTGGGGAAAAGAAAATAGCTATTTTGGGGATGAGAAATTGCAAATTGGGGATATGGCTTAAAATAAAACTGGGAACGCTTTTTGTGGGGATTATGTAAATGTATATGTAAATAAAATAATTGGAATTTTTTAACTTTATATTAAAATGTAACTAAAATTTATTATATCAAAGCACTATTTTGCATGCAAAAGACGGATGCACCTGTTTCTCGCTCGACAACAGTTACTAGGGCAAACAAAAACTCTTTGAAATGTTCTCGCTGTAAAACATATTATATTAGGTCTCGGACCATTTGGAATACACGCTCGTTGACACACTTTTTGACGAGGACGCAACCATTTTTCTACCTGACGGCAATTTTGGGCTGCGATTAGAAAAAAAAAGATATTGAAAAGTAATATAAAGTAAAATATTGATTAAAGACATTTTATAATAATTATTCAACAAAAATTTAGAAAAATTTTTACAACCTATACATACACTCAATTCACATGAGGGCTTTTACGACGTCGTTTTATCTTGATTCCCTTTTAAAGCAACTTCCAAAATCTCTTTGCGTTCATACGATGATTTTTGGTTGCATGTCTCTTTTTTATTTACAGTATGGCCTTGATTATCCGTTGTTCGATTAACCGGCAGCATCAATTAACTGGAAAATATAATTTGTTTTTGCATTGATTTAAATCACCTCTGTTATCCGAAATTATAAACAAATTATATTTTTCCTTTAAATTAGAACAATCAAACCAAATTTAAATAAACGAAGAAAGAGAATTTCCCAACGTACTGGAAGCATATTCTGCCAATTACTTTTTTTCCTATGTTTACATAATAATACATTACATATTTATATAAAATATGAAACACACCAAAAAAAATTAATAATCAAGAATGCTGCCGGTCCCGTTTGTTATCGATAATCGAGGACTCACTGTATTTTCAACCACACACCAAAAGAGACGTCGACAAAGCGACGTCGTAAAAGCCTCCATGTGAATTGCCTGATAGTAAAATTTTGTGATTGGCGTAAAAAAATTTTTGTTCCAAAGAAAGTTTTTAAAAAAATTAAATATATAGGAAAAAATTATTTAAATCTTACTTGTGGCAACAGAAACGCATAAAACTAGTGCAAAGACACAAAGATAGAATGTTTTTGATGTCATGGTAAAATCCGAAAACTTAATGTGTATTAAATGTAATTATTCAGTTCAAGGGTTTTTATATAGTCAAGGTTTGAACATATAATATAATAATATTTAAAACAGAATTAAGTTATCAATTATTTAAAACAAAAACAGTGCACAATGCACTGAATTAATTTACTTTCAATGCAATTCTTTTTTTTTTGTTTAAAAAAATCGATTTATTGTCTACTTAAAAAACACTATTTAAATAAAAACAATTGTGAATAAATTGCCTTCTTATTAATATAATATTTAAAAAGGTATATTGTTACAGTAAGGAAATTAATACTGTTCGTAATTGTAAGGGCCATTTTTATACCCTCCACCACAATTAGTTGTGAAGAGGGTATATTAAGTTTGTCATTCCGTGTGAAACTTTTTTATTATTCATCTCAGACCCCATAAAGTATATATATTCTGGATCCTTGAGTGATTCTAAGTCGATTTAGCCATGCCCGTCTGTCTGTCCGTCTGTTGAAAACACGCTTACTTTCGAACAACTCAGTAGGACCAGAGCTATGAATCAAAATGTGGAACCACCATCTAAAAAAATGATAATTTTGTTACAAAAAATAACATAAATGGTGGAACAAGGCACGGAATGAGATAAGATTTTGCACAAATTTGTTTTATTCAACTGGAAATCACGCTGTAAAATTTCGTGAATATCCGTCCATAATTTACCCTAGGCCCCATATAAACACTACTCCCGGAAACAGTTTAGTACGCCTAAAACCGATAAAAATAATGCTATCATAACAACATTTGAATTGAAACTGTAACTCAAGCTAGTTTAAATTGCTAAATAATTTAATATAGATCTAAACCTCAAACCAACCAATTTTAATGCTGATGTCTGTTTTTATAAAGATAAATTAATAATAAATAGACATCATATAGATATCCCTCCTGAAATATTCGAACAGTCGGGGGAGGGTATTAAAGATTCGGCACAGCCGAATATAGCACTCTAAGTTGTTTTTACTTGTTTACCGTTTACTTGTTTATAAATACAATAAATCTTTTGTATGATTTCGAGAAACTACTTGCCAAATTTAGTTTTGATGGCTACATTTTACTCATTAAGGCCTGATTAATTACACCGATTGGCATCTTAATACATATGAGGAAAACAATCTACTACATATATGTACATATATGGCATTAACACATATTGACAGGCTTAATCCAAATATCTGTGGTTTTCATGGGCAACCGCGTATGTCCATTTTTCCGATTTTGAGATGTTGATGCCAGATTGCCTAATTTTAAACGCTTTTTACATTTTTCTATAAATTTTTGAAAAAATATGGATCAATTCCGATTTTTTAACGTAATGACAAAGTTAAAAAAGTGCAATACCTAGCCCAAAGTTTGATCTAGAATGGTTCTTCGGCTCTCCTGAAAAATTTGTTTTAAGACATTCGCGGTTGCCCATAAATACCACAGATATATCGATACCTAATAGCGAAAACGATGTAACCAAAAACATTTTATATATTTGTTTTATGATTCAAATCGATAATTTTTGATCATTTGCGTCATCTCTAAAAATCTCTAGGAAGTACCGTTACGAAATAAGAGCAAAAGAAATTTCAAACGAATACTTAGACTTGAAGCAAAGACATTTAAAAATAACTTTCTCCTGTAAAATTTTATTTTTACTGGTTGCATAATTCTTGCTATGAGGGCTCGATATAACCAGAATTTATAAAGAAGGTCTAGTTTTAATGTTATAAACAGTTTTCATTAGAATTGTTTGCATTTGGATAGTGACAGCGGTATATGTGAATAAAGCTATGATCACTCTTAACCCCCCAAACGAAGGAGTACGGATGGCCCCTGTACCCCTTCTTTTGGATATACAAGGCCTGCTCGCTCCATTCCATACTCATATATTTTTTACACATGTTGTCATTGCGAAGCAGGCCTTCCGTTCTCGCTTCTTGAGCAGGCACATTAGGATGGTAACGGGATCAAAAAAATTATTATTTTGCTTTTGGATGTGCAAAAAAAAAAATACAAAAAATGTTACTCCTTCGCTACTCCCTTCTCATAGAAACGAGTGTGGAAGGTGTATCTTATCTTTTATACCAAAGAGCCGAGGCCTTCTATGAGGCATTCTTAAGCAGTTATATAAAAACAGTAATTGAATAAAAAAAATTTTTAAGCAGGCCTAAAAAAGGCCTGAATTAATAAAACCTGCGATCGGCAACCTATTATACTATTACATTTTGCGATTGTACGCGTTGTATGAATTTTACCCAGCGGGAAAACTCAGAAGACCTTCTTAAAATTTTTTTTGATTTAATTGCTGTTCTTATCTATCTGCTACATCCCAAAGAAGGGGTACAGAGGCCTTCCAGAAGGCATCCGTACTCCTTCTTTTTCCCGCTGGGTACATATGTTGTTGTTAGTCTAAATTTACACGTTCCATCTTTTGATGCTCAACTTCTTTTCAATTCCCTTTTAAAGATGCCAATATAATCAAACGCAGAAATCCAGTTTAATTTTTTGTAGGTACATACATACGCATTATTATTATTTATTTGTTCCTTTTGCTCTTCTGGGGAGCATTCTATTATTATTATTGCTGCATGGCAAATTATTTCGTGTATCAGTTTTTTTCCATATACTTATGTATGTATGTATGTATGTATGTATGTCATCATCAAAAGTATTCTGTATAAGAAAACATTTTTTTTTATACAGAATTCTTTTGATGATGACATACATACATACATACATATATGAAAAAAGACACGGTGCTTTTAAAAGAAATAATTTACATAACATTTTTAAATTTGTCTAACATTTTTGGGTTGCTTACTTGAGCTGCTCAATTGTGTATTTAATAAAACAGATGTTTTCATGATAACCGGCGTTTAAAAAAAGTGTAAACATATCACAAAAAATAAATTCTTAGACTAATCTAAGTAAATAACCCCCGTATTTATAAACGATTATTAAATTTAACAAACGCTTATTAAGGCAAATTTTCATACAAAATTTGTTTTGTAAACCTTTATTTAATTTAAATTTTTTTTATAAATACGGGCGTAAAGGTACGTTCAGACAGATGAAATATTTGATAGCAAACATCAAATATTTCACTAACGTAGTCTGAACACAAAATATTTTTGAGTGTCAAATAAAATAACAGCTGATTTTGAGCAAATAAAAGTATTTGTTGGGAAACAAATATTTGTCCAATGTGAACAAAGTGTGAACACACAAGATCAAATATTTTAGTAATTTTTGGGCAAACATTCATTTGATATTACAAAAAAAATGTAAGAGCAAACAGCAATAAATAACAGCTGTGGCATTAAATGTTGTCAACTTTTAAAGCTTAATTATTAAATTCCTTGTTAAATCAGCTAACGCAATTTAAATGTGAGAAAAAAAACAGTAACACAATATAATTTGAGTATGATTTAAAAAAAATTGCACTTAAAAATCAGCGTTAAAATTTTATAAACTAGTGGGTTTTTTAATTCAAAGAATATTTAAACACATACATACTTGTGTATATAAGCACATACATAAGTACATATATATTTAACCGATTTGTTATATTTTAAGACAAGATCTTCTTTTTTTGGCAAACCTAACCGTTTGAATGCAGTAAAGTAAAGAAAACTCCCGGAACGTTTATTTTTTGTGCAGAGTATATAAACGTTTAAACGAGATTCGGATAAGTGAAAATGCATTTCGGTTAAACGAACTTAGTACTTTTAAGACGGCTTTGTAAAGCTAACATATTTCATTAGATATAAAGCAAACTCATAGATAATTATATTTCAAAAATAAATAATACTGAATTATTATGATCAGGGCAAGTTTAAAATGGCACGAAAAATGGCTGGCAAAATGGCACGGAAAAGTATAAATAATGGAACGAAATTTGGCACAAAATGGCAAAAATTAACATGTTGTTATTTAAGAAACATTTATTTAATTCAGTTTTGATTGTATGGTTCAATACTATTTTTTTTCAAATTGTCAAAAATAAATAATCTCCTGTTATAGTGCAATTAATGGAAAACACTCTTTCAACATCGTAAGATGTAACTGGAGCCTAATTGAACGCTAATAGTTCAAATGGAGAAAGTTTGAGCTTAGTGTGAACATTAAACAAAATATTTTTTTGTTTCACACAGTTTGAAGCAAATATCAGAACAAATATGGGTGCGTTCGTAAATGCATCACTGCGCTGCATCAGTGATTTCAAATGGTTATATATTTATCAGTGAAGTAAATTTGGACCAAAAAATTGTGAAATAATCCACAGAAATAATAGTCACACAATAAAAAAAATTTAATTATTTTTTTATCGGCTAAAAAAAAAGTTTGCTTTTCTGATGCAGCGCAGTGATGCATTTACGAACGCACCCTATTTTTGTCAAATATTTCATTAGTCTGAACGTACCTTAAGACTTTTTGCTTTCTAAACCAAGGCGAATTCATCCCAGGTAATCTCGGTAGAACAACAAGTACAACTCGTACAAAAACCACAAGCAATTTGTTTTTGTAAAATCATTGTACAATGTCAAAAACAGAAATAAAACAAAAGTGAAACAAAGTTAATAAAAGAGAATAAACAAAATTTTGACATCCAACAGTGATTTTAGCTAAAAAAAAAGTTATCAGCAGGGCTTTTAAGACCACCTGTAATAAATTCGCCTTGTTCTAGACATACATTTTAAGTTTTATTATTTTAAAATTTATTTTTTACTGACGTAAATCTGACATAAATTGTTTAAAATTATACAATTGTTTAAAAGAGACTTCATGTAACAAACAAGTCTTGCAAGTTTGCCCATTTGCACAAATAATTATTGTAAGCGATTTCATGAAAACCCTTATTACAAAGTTTTCCATTAAAATACGTACCAAGGCCCATTAAAAAGGTCTGCGCAAGAAGCCTGATGATCATTGTTTATGTTCTTTTTAGTTGTCAAAAATTGTTTACATTTTGCTTACATGTGCATGTATACGTTTATGGTATGCCACACATACACGTTTTTTCCTTTTGCTTTGTATATGTGGTAGTAAATTTTTGACAACTAAAAAGAATCGTTTTTTGTTTTTGTACAAGTAAGCAGACCTGATAGATGGACCTTGATACGTACATTTATTTGCTAAAGAAAAAATAATCAGAAACAGAGTAAGCGATACTATTTTGTTTTTTATATTTTTTCATTTACAATTAACATTAACTTTTACACTTTGTTGGTTACATAATCAGTTTCTTTTATTACAACATATTCTTAAGTTGTCGGTTCACACCTGTTACCAGTAAGACAGCAATTTGCGGGACAGACACCTATAATTTGAAACCTTCTAGCTTTGAAACATCTAATATTTGGCAGTGCACCAATTGCAAGACAAAATAGCTGACACACTCTTTGACCCGGTGCTATTATTGCTGTTAAGATCTGACAACGGTCCTGTTGGGCTGCACGAGAAAAACGAATATAATGGAAAATCGATCATTTATTTTTTGTATACTCTTACCCGCTACCATTGTAATGCAAAAAATAAATGTAAGAGCGCAAAAATGGAAAAGCTTTAACTTCATTGTAGATAATTTTTTAAACTAATTCTTATTAAAATGTTTAAGTTTAATAAAAAAAATCATTTCCTTTTAGAGTTAAAAGGTGTTTATCGATTTTCCCAGAACATTTGTGCAAATAAAACTTATATAATGCAATTTTGTATTCAGCGAGGTTGTTAACTTGAATTAACATATTTTTCTACATTGTTATTTCTTCAGAAGTTAAGGCTATTGAATTACAGAGGCCTGCTTGCTCTTAATTAGGGGAACGATTTTTGTGCATTTTTGGTTGGAAAATATGTGCATTCAAAATTGTAGTGATAATTTTATAAAAACCAAAAGGCCAACCATAGTAAGCAGAAACTAGCTTAATCTACTGTCAATCAAGTTAGAGTGCTATATTCGGCTGTGCTGAATCTTTGACACCCTCCACCGACAGTTCGAATATTTCAGGAATGATATCTATATAATATCTATTTATTATTAGTTTTTCTTTATGAAAACAGACATCAGCATTAAAATTGGTTGCGGTTTAGACCTAAATATGTTTTTTAAATTGTTGACCGACAATCAGAAAGTTTTATGCTTTTTTGTTAGACATTTTAACTAGCTTGAGGAAACAGTTTAAGCCGAACTTAAATGATTTTAAGGAGTGGGATTTATATTAGAGCCATGGTAGGTTATGAACCAATCATTCCAAAATTCTGGTATGAAAAACATAAATTTCAATACAGCGGTAAAATTAGTTTTAGCGTTTACAGTCAATTTCAGAAGGCTGCTAAAAATGGAATTTAAGGTAAATTATGGACCGTATATCACAAAATTGCATGACTTTTAAATTATGAACCGATCTTAACGAAATTTTACAGTATCATTTCCAGTCGAATAAAACGAATATTTGCAAATTCTTATATCATTCCGTGCATTGGTACACCATTTATGTTATTTTTTGTTACAAAATTATAAATTTTTTAGGGTGGTGATTCAACATTTTGATTCATAGCTCTGATCCTACTGAATCGATTTTGCTGGATTTCAATCTCAAACTGCTAAGGACAACTAGAAGCAATTTGACACCAAGTTTATTCATTTATTATGAGTTTTTCGAAAGTGTTTTCAACAGATGGACAGACAGACGGACATGGCTAAATTGACTTAGAATTACTCAAGGAGCCAGAGTACGTATACTTTATGGGGTCTGAGATGAATAATAAAAAAGTTTCACACGGAATGTCAAGCTTAGTATACCCTCTAATTATAGTGGATGGTATAAACATAGTGAAAATCCTGCCAAATGCATTTAAAAATCAAAATCAAAAAACATCTGATGCCGTACAAAATATGTGATCAGTTTCGGACTTTGCTAAGGCAAATGAAAGTTTCATAAAACTGAATTAAAAGTAATTTTCAAGGTTTCTTTCAAATGTGCTAAATTCCCATTTCATACTATTGATAAACTGAAATTTATTGTTGGGATAAGCTATTCCTATGCGCATTTCACTGGTTGCTTAGGCCAGATCGTCAGGAAACTTCATCCAAGGATTTTAGAAAAGCTAAAGATATTTTACAAATAAAACTGTTAAGCGAATAAGAGTTATAAACCTCAGTTTTACTTGTAACAATATCAAAGCTTAAACAAAAACAACAACAATTAACAGTGAGTTTATCTTTTCTTACAGTTCCGACTACAATTGGTTGATTTTTTGTCAACTCTAAATGTAGTTGTAAGTGGGTAAAGAAAAAACAAAAATAAAAACAAATTACTTTATTTTATTTTGCCAGTTCAGTTTATTTACTCTGCCACATGCATATTAGTTATCAAAGTTTTAATTTAATATGGTTTGACACATGAATTCGTACAATTGCTTAAGCCAGTTCATGCAAATCATGGTTGGTCCTAAAGTAAATTAATTTAAAGCAGTAATACAAGGTAGCTATTATTTACTGCCCATTTCACTAAATGCGAAAGAACTTTTTTATTCGCACAACTACATTAAAAAAAAAAGCAAATTCTAAAAACGCTTTCTTGTCATCGCGAAATTATCTGCGTTCACGTACACGTATGTACATTTGCAAAAAAAAACCATCTACTGAGAGAATAAAGTGACAGTTGTCAGCAAAGAGCCTGCAAATTTTAATTGAACAAATTTTTGCCTGTAAAATCCAGTAGAAAACAAAAACATTAATTTAATATAGTAAACAAGCAAAAAACATACAATTTCCAAACAAAAAGTCTACGATTTGTAAAAAACCATTTAAAAGAACAAACACTGAATTAAAAGTGTAGCATAAACTTAAAGATAATTTTCTTATAGATATTTTTGAAAAGTAGGGATGCCAATCTCGAAATCCTGAATACCAAAATCCTGGGATTATTCTAAAAACTTAAGTCTCGAATCCCGGGATTTTTTATGCGAAACGCCGGGACACGTATGACTTCTTTTTTACCGATATAACATTTCCCGTTGGTTTCATCCCTTCCCAATTTAACTGTCGCATAGTGTTATCAGACGCCATTAATTTGTTTTAGAAGCTTTTTAAAATATAAGTTTTAATACATAATTCTTCCATATTAATTTAAAAGAATACACCTAATTCTGTTTTTTCGCGATATATACGTTCCTCGAAAACTCGCGCAAAAAAAAAAACGAGTAAAAAAGGTAGAGTATCCATATTAAATGAGGGAATTGGTTCCACGTATGAAATATCAGTTAAAATAAGATAATTTAAATTTTACACAAACATATTTTATTTAAACAAAAAACAATAGAAAAGTGAGTTACTTTAGAAAAGTAATCACAAAAAACTATAAAACTTTAAAATAAATATTTATGTTATATAAATATTATATAGTACATATATTTTTTTAATCAGTATCACTTTCTGATAATCGCATTCGTTTACGAAAGATATCACTATCATCGCTAGAAATATTTTCGAAATCATGCTCAGTTGCTGGTGATGGTTCAGTGATTTTGGTCACAAATTCCGTTATTAATCGTTGACTTCCAGTTTTTATAAGACTGTTATGTAATTCACGATAACTACCCATTAACAATTTCAGTTCACGTTGAAATTTCGCGATTCTCTCCTCATTAGAATCATGCTTGCGAAAATGATCTCCCAATTTAGCTGCCATTTGGAGTCTTCTTTAACTATGGATGCAGTGAGGGTAGGAACCCTTTGTCGTCCTCGCTAATTTCTTTGGTTTCAGCTGTCTCAAGCGCAAAACCAATAATTTCATCATCGCTCAGTGCCTTATCTAACAATAATTCGTCAATATCTGCAGACGATAAATCATCAAAGCCTTTTCCTCCCACTTCTTGAGCTATTGCTATGATGCTGTATTACTCAACCGTATTAGAAGATACTGGACTGCAACTTTTAACACAATCCGGCCAAAGTACTCTCCAACATGCGCTTCAGGTTGATTCTTTTAATTCTGATAGCGCTAATCCAGCATGTTTAATACAGTCCATAATAGAAAATTTCTTCCGCGCGTCTGTAACTTTTAAATTGTTATCATTCGTTAATTTATCTAAAATGTATCTCAATGTTTGCTTCACATAGTAGATCTTAAATGTTGCAATAATTCCTTGATCAAGCGGCTGTATTAGCGATGTTGTATTTGGGGGAAGAAACTATGTGTTTAATTTAAAACTCTCCAAATCCAGTGCAAACAACGTTTTTCTGGTAAAATTACATACTTTTTTAAATCGCGTTATATCAAATCTAGTCGCGTAAAAACAGAATGAAATATTTATTTGGAACCGCGTTAAATCAAATTCGCGTAAAAAAAGGTCGCGTAAAAACAGAATTAGGTGTACATTAAACTGTTTTAATTTGTAATGAGTTTAATTTTCTTCATGAATTAATTTTCAGTATTTAGAATTATTTATTTATTTAGCAAAATCCGCTATTTAATAAACAATTAAGGGCCATTATTACAACTTGCCAATAGTTAAAAGTCGGATTTTGTTGGATCGATAAACAGCTTTGCATTATTATAACTTCCATTTTTTATTGCTGTTATTTTCAATAATAATAATATTTAATAGATGAAAACATAATAAATGAAGGTTTTATAATGCAAAGCTATTTATCGGTCCGACAAAATCCGACTTTTAACTATTGGCAAGTTGTAATAATGGCCCTAAGTTTACAATAACATTTTTTTACAATTTTTATATGAAATTTAAAATTTTTCTCTAACATATGCATACATAAATTATATGAACTTAAAAAATTGGCTTTTTTATATGAATCCCGAAAAATCTCGATCCGTCCCGGAATCCCTTTATTTTGAAATAAAAATCCCGAAACGCGGGATTCAAAAAACCTGGTTCCATTTGGCATCCCTAGTCGAAATTCACAATCAAGTCTTAAAAATTAAGTAATGCTCTGCAAAGTTATTCTTTAACCTATTTGGACTTATGGAATTCAATTATGGGGAACTGCAAGCAACTCAACATTGAAATATTGCAGCAATACCGATCTAAGACATTAAGAATGATCACAAACGCTCCTGGGTATATGTCTAATGACAGCATTCATCTAGATTTACGAATAATATATATAATATAATAATTGATGAAATTTAGTATTAATCAGTAAGAATCGGTTCATTATTTCACATAGCCCCCATACAAACTTCTTTACGGAATAGGGTCTTATTGACCATAAGCTTTCTTCTTATGTTTATAGTAATTGTTATACCGTGTTCAGATATGGGCATTTCCAGCGAAAAGTCTACTTTTTGTCACGTAACGCCAGAAGTATTTTAAATTGTTTCTCAAAAAATTTTATATGTATAGTTTACTTTTTTATATTTTGGTGTAAAGCGCAACTAGCTCTACATTTAGTAACAAAAGGGATAACGATTGAACAACATGGTCCGAAAATACAACCTTATTTGCAATCTGGCGTTACATTTAAAAAAGTAGACTTTTAGCTGAAAATTCCCATATTTACCTTAAAGCGAGCAAAGATTTATAAATTTTATAGCTTGAAAAATAAATCTATATAAGTTCTAAGTTTACTAAAAAAGGTTTTGTACAAAACTTCTTTCTCAATTCGCAGTATTTTTCAGTTTTGTAATGCAATCAAAACCCACTTCCGTTTTTTTAACGTCACGCCAGGGCAGATTTTTGCTTATATCTGCAAATCCTTAGCGTCGACTACTTTAATTTTTTTTCTGAATGTAGAGCTACTTCATTACTTTGTATATATAAAAACCCTTTTTACAAATTTGACTTCGTCATTTAAGTTTTTTACATTTAGTGCTACAAATATCACGACACGTCAAAATGGAAATGCCCATATGCACCTTAATTGAGTTTTACGCTATAAATGCAATTATTGAGCTCAATTATCCATACAAAATTACAATTTAATTATTGCTCAATTAATACGAAATTGTTATAAATATTGAGTGATATTAAAATGCGACACTGTCACAAGTGTGTTTAGTGAGCAAAACACAACTTACTAAACAAAGTGTTTTGGTATTTGGCAACTGAAATTACAACTAAACAAAGACCTATTCATTAGGTCGGCGCAAAAGACAGATGTTAATCCCTTATTATGTCAAAGTTGTTTACATTTTGCTTATGTATGTGCATTTTTGCTTAAGTTGAATGTTGAAGTAATACAAACAGTGGCGCATTTTCAGAAATCATAACTAAAGTCGCAACTATCAAAATAGAAACTAAAAAATAGTTCATAGATAGTTATAGATCTTATTCATAATTCATAACTAGCTTAGCAACTGCTTTCAGCTGATTGAATAAATGCAACAATGAATTTGGCATGTAGAGAAAACAAAATGTCGATAATATTTTGAACGATAAATACTGTAGTTAATTTAAAAGCTTATTAAGCTATTTAAAAACAGTTATTGTTCTTAAAAAAATAAATTCAAATTTTAAAAAAGTAATGGTCATAGTTTTTACATAAATCAATTAAAATAGGGGCTTATAAAAACAGAATTGTTCAATAAAATTTGGTGACTTAAAACACATCTCTAGTTTATTTTATTTTTTATGGATGTTTTTGGACGCAGTATAAATGGCTGCAAGTGGCAAATGTAATAAAGCAAGTTTATTATTTACAAAATTGTAAGAGTATTTTGAGTTTTTTGTATTTTAAAGTGACACAAATTTGGTGCAAACATTGTTTTGTTATTCAAATAAATTATAAGATAATATTTATCAGCTGTTCTTTGTATGTACATATTAGTTAGTTAACATTTAGTTACAGCTTTACCCATGATTAAGTGTAAACTTTTTCTGCTGAAAGTAAAAAACTGTGAATAACTTAAATAGGTACTTAAAAAAGTTAACACTTAGTGCCGGTTCACACACGTCAAGTTTGACTCGTCAAGTCTTGAACTTTTAGGAGAGAAGGGAAAAGAAAGGGCCATTTCTTTTCCCGTCTCTCCTAAAAACTCAAGACTTGACGAGTCAAACTTGACGTGTGTGAACCGGCACTTAGTGATAATTTATGAATATGCGCCAATGTTTTTTTTTTATTTGTCAAACGCGAATTGAGTAAACTAAATTGTGCATTTGTGAACAGAAAGATAATTATGTCAATAAACCGAATATTGACTCAATGAAAAAGGTATATCTGAACGCGTTATTAGGTATTCAATGTTAAATATCGTTAGATATGTGGCAGCACTCTAACATGTCAAATGAATTAACGAAAGGACAAAATAGATAATAAGATAAGTAGATAATAAGAATTGAGAAGAACTGAATAAAGCCACTTTTTAATTGAAGCTTAAACGAAACGCTTGTTTTATATTGAATTATATCTTATTGCTCAACCAAGTTTTATTGGAAGCGGTCCATATTTGACCATACAAATACCACTCCCGAAAATATTTACTTTTTTATGCCTTTACTTCCTTATAAATGTTGGTTTTAATATCAATTTTGGGGACGGTAGCTTTTATAAAAGCTTCGTTGTCGGGTCGAAATTTAATGCTGGTAGTTCCAAAATTGACCACCCTACCTTAAACTTCTTTATTACTAAAAAATCATAGCTTATAATCGGCACAAAGGACTTACATATATATAAATCTTAACCGCATAGCATTATTTTGTAATGGATGCTCCATGATTGTCCATGGGTCTCCAATAGGGTGAACACTTGAAATTTGCCTGTAAATTCTGTAGTGTAGGGTATAATATGGTACCATTGGTGCCGCATGACCGACTTTACTTTCTTACTTGTGTTTAAATACAAAAGAAAAATTCAATAAATTGTTTGTAGGTTTTTTATTTATTTTGCAATAAAACCACCTGTACATCTGTTTAAAGTTATAATTTATAAAAAGACAACCTAAGCATTTAAATTGTGTTCCGCAAAAATTAAAAAAAGAAATGTGTATATACACATATTTAATGTTTATACTATGTTTAATATTAAATTTTATAAGTTTAATACACAGTCAAGCTGGTATGTATCAAAACCATTTAAGTCCTAAATACCCTTATAATTCTTATATTCTACAATATCAAATCCTTTGTTGTTATTAATGTAAGCTCAATGTCCTGAAAATGAATTACATTATAATTCTGCCGTTCCATCACCCTTGTGTGATGTTAATTGTCAGGATTTACATCGTCGTTGTCCTTTAATGTCTATACGACCAGTGGCTGGTTGTTATTGTAAACCAAATTATGCTCGTAATTTGCAACAAAGATGTATACCCAGACCTGAGTGTGGTGGATTTATTTTTAAATATTTAAAGCTTTTCTGCATTTTATTAAAAAACTTCTCTTTTGTTTTTAGCCAGAGATTGTGGCCAGAATGAAAATCCAATTGCACCCTTATTAAGGGACTGTGAAAAGATTTGTCCTACTTCCCCAACCGGTTTACGTGTGTCGATTTGTTATCGCATCCAAGAAAGGCGTTGTGTTTGTTCTATTAAATTTTGCCGAAATCGTCGAGGTCAATGTATAAAAAATATTTAAACAAATTTTAAAATTTGTTTTCCAAATTGAAAAAAAACTTAAAACCCTGCAATTACCCGATTTTTTTTAATAACTTTTAAATTTAGCAAATAAATAAATGATTGAATTTGAACTTTAAAAAAATCTTTTATTTATAAACTTTATTAAAACCATGTTACAAATCGATCTAGCTCAGTCATATAATATGCCAGACAATTCGTCGCATTATTAGAAATGCCGGAACGAAAGAATATTTTGTAGAGAAGGTTAAGTTTAAATAACATTTTAAACTTATTTGATCTTTATCTATAGTAGTTATATAATTTTAAGACATTATTCCACGGCACTTTAAAGACCGGATGAAATTAATATGACTACTAACGTCTGCGTATGGAAAAACAATAGGGTATTCATTTAATCGTGCTTTTGTTTTAATTGGTTAATCGCTTAATTAATTAACCGAGGTTTTTTTTGAATTGGCTTATAATCGCTTAATTTAGTTAATCGTTTTTTTTTATAAATCAAGTAATTTCAATAAATAAAAATGCATAAATTATTTATTATTTGATAAATCTTGACTTGTAAAAATTCTTTCACTTATCGTAGATGTTGTTGAAATCGAAAGCAACCCACAATACAGAATATCTAATCTCTCAGTCCTTTTTCAGACTTTCTCTTAACACATACAATTGTCCATTATGCCACTAGAGTCCTGTTTCGGTTAATTATATTACAAGATTGTTTGTGTTACTGTTGAGAGTTTCTTCTGTTGACAGGCCATCATCTGCCTCATCCTGGTAAAGCAAACGTTTTTAAAATAAGTTTATTTCCGAATTTTCTAAGTTTCCGTTTTTGTACTGGGTAATGGTGGGGTGCAATAACCTCACTGGCAATAACTTCACAGTGAGTTTATTTCCATCATATTTGGAAATAAGCTCACATGATGTTATTTCCATTTAAAAATGAAATGAAATCACATTTTAAAAATTTCAGATTGGTAATAACATCACATCATATTATTGTGAATGAGTAATAATCTCATATTTTTCTGCAATTGTATTAAATGAATTGTATGTATGTAGTATTGATTTGTTATTTTGTTGGTTTTGTTATAAATGGAAATAAACTCACTTTTTTTTTTGTATAAAATTACTAAAATGGAAATAAACTCACTGTGAATTTATTTCATTTGCGTTTGGAAATAACATCACGTGACTTTATTGCCATTTGAAGTGGAAATAAACTCACTGTGACTTTATTTCATGTGAGGTTATTGCACCCCACCCTGGGTAATTCCATGTCAAATCGACCATGAGTGGGACCCGACCCCTTTCGATTTTAATGAAATTTCTTTTATCCTAAAAGGAACATTTAATAATTTTCTATAGTAAAAAACAAACAAATTTAATTTTATTATTAATTTTTGCATTTTTCTAGATTTTTTTTTGAAACGCTTGTTATAGACCCCACCTCACAAATACAAAATAAAATATTACAAAAAATGATTAGCTGTTGCTTAAAATTCCGTGCGAAATAATATGAGCTGCACTTGTTTCGCACGAAAAATAAAAATGTTGCTAGAAACATTTCGCATGTTTTTCGTAATATAAACAGAGTAAAACTCTATCAACATTTTTCCGTTTGTATTTCACAGAAATTTTTTTTATATTGAGTTTGAAAACATTTCGCACGAAATACTGAACAGAGTACCAGGCTTAATAGGATATCATTAAAATCGAAAGGGGTTGGGTCCCAATCTTGGCCGATTTGACATGAAATTAGCCACTGTATTTAAAGAATGTATTGCTAGAAGGAAATACATATATTGTATTACAAAATATTTTGCAAATACATAACTATTGTATATACGATGAAACAAATAAATAAACACACAAAAATATTTATTAAGGGGTTCCATAGAAACTAATCTTATTAGTATTGAATTTGAAGCTGACAGAACAATACGTTAGTGTCATGAAATCCAATGTTATCGGTTTTTTGTTCCAACTAAAATTAGTGTCGGTTTAAAGGCCCAACCATAATGTGCTTAAGTTGGATTAAGCAAATGTGCGAATACATGTTAATTATATGAGGCCAACCATATTGAACTTAACGAAACTTTTTGCTTAGTTTAATGAAACTGTCATTTGCTTAAGCAAGGTGCGAATCTAATAGCAGTTTCCGTACGGAATCAAATGTTTTTTTATTTGGTTTTGTTTTTTTAAATACATTTGAAAGACTTTTTGTTAATTTTTGACAGTAGGTTAAGCAAGGCTATGCATATTATGGTTAGGACTTTAGGTGTCACAGAAACCAATGCTACCGGGTTTTTATTGAAAATAAACCCAGCAGCTTACAGATCTTGTTTTTTTTGTTGTATATAAAAATAGTGGTTAAAAGCTTAATATTTTATTTTAGTTTTTTTCTAAAAGTGAATAAAATTGGTAAATTGGAAAAAAAAACATTTTTTGCATGTTTCCGGTAGTCTCCGGCGGCGGGCTGCTGCAAATTCGGAAAAGTCTTCTTCTCACCTTTTTTGCAAACACCAAATATGCAACAACAGCAGTGGTCATTTTATTATTTTATAACATTAAACAACAAATTTGTTTATATTTTTTATAATCAATAAAATTACACAAATGTAAACAACAAATGCAATGCAAGTAATACAACGATGGCATTTATTTCATATGCTTACTGTAATACCATTTCTTACTTTCTTTTCTATAATTTTTCTTTATTTAAAAACACAGGTTTTTACAATATTTTAGCGCAAAAATCATAATTTACAAAATTTTCAAACAAAAATTGTAAACACATGAGCCAAAACATCAAGCAGCTGATTTAAATATCGGTTTCATAAGTATTCGAAAATAATAAATCCGACTTGTTTTGATGACACAAAATGAAACCAATATTGGTTTGCAAAACCAACAATGAGCAAAACTGCAAAAAATTCAAAATTTTGTTACATCGACTGAAATTAACCGGTTTAGTTAGTAAGCGATCAGTTAAACGGGTAGTAATTAATCGAATTAACCGATTAACGGTTAACCGAATGAATACCGAAGTAAGCACCAAACTCAAGTGGCACTTCTAGTTCCTGGCGAGATCAAATAATTACTTAAGATCCAGAGCATGGTGAAATTACTAGAAGGTGGCAGCACTAGGAGTTGTTGTACAACAATACAACAAAAACAGGCAAATTTGTTTGTGTAAAATAGTCCATTATGTCAAAAATATGGATTTTCACCACACCAAAATATTATTGTTTTTATTTAATGAATCGTCATAAACCTGAATATTAACATCGAGAAATTTTACAAAGGAATGAAGTGGAAGCTCCCCGCAGTTTAAATGAACTATAGGCGAAGTTTTCCCGGTAACAAAAGCTTTTAGTTTGGTTTTAGGCAATAAAGACCAAAAGCAACAGTAAGGTAGTAGCCAAAAAGGCAATGTTAAAGAAGACAATTTTACATGACACAAATATCAAGAACAAAGAATACTTTGAAATAATTATTTAAGAAAGTAATGGCTTTATCATGGAAAGCAAAGCTGACTAGCATATTAGACAAGGGATTTCCAATGAAACGGAGGACTTAAATAAATTTGCCTTTACACTATCTCAAATTTGACTTACGATGATTAGCATCCCATTAAGGGATTCTCTCAACATTCACGACTGTCGATATGAATTTGTCATGTGTTCACATTGTTGGTAACACTTTGCATGGCATTTTTAGGTGACATATAGATGCGTCTACGTCTACCCTTTACATGCTCCTCTGGCGCACCGGTAATAATAGGTTTAAAACTTTAAAAGAAACCATTTCTTAAAAACAATCTTTTAGCATGGGCGGGTGATTTAAAGTTGTAGTTTTTGGTGGAAAAGTTATGTAGCGGTACAACGATGTTATTCATATTCCACTTTAGCTGTTGTTGGGTGGTTCACAAATCAACAAACCCAACCAAACCAGTTCACATACACAAAATTCTCAAATTCACTTACACTACACTTTCAATTTTGTGTTTTTATCTAGAAGAATAATTTTTATAATCTTTTGTGTATTTAAGTGGCATTACATCAAAAAACAAATAAATGATTTTGACATAATGAAAGTTCACCATGAATTGAGCAAAAAATAATAGATTCCGTAGTGCTGCCACCTTCTAATTATTTCACCATGATCCAGAGCATTCTAACCTCCATTGCAAAAGTAAACACACCACTAGTAGCGAATAAGGGTACATATACTAAGTTTGTCATTCCGCGTAAAACTTTTTTATTACAGTAGTTCCCGCTAAAGTGCGCATCGAAAAATGGTTAGTTTTCTACGCATTTAAACGGGGAATCATTTAACCGATAACCCTAATAAATGCTCAATCAACGCATTTATAAAAACCTCGGCTAATAATAAATAAAAACTCAATAATCATTAAAAAGTACTTTTTTAGTTATAAGGGAAAATAAAATTTATTAAATCTAGTTCTCATACGAAATTAAATATAATATTAAAACTGAAACTAATTCAATAAACATTTTTACATAAATACATATCTGTGGCATTTTGACAAAACATCTTAAGTCGAAAAAAATGCTGTAAATCATACGAATTTTCATTCAAAATACATTTTTGTAACGTTTTTAAAATTTAGTTTTTAAACAAAGTTTTTATTATTTAATGTTCGAACACTGTAGCTCGTTTCTGTATTTCTCGCATTGTAAAATTTACCGCATGAAACCAGTGAATAATTTTTACGCGTTGTGTGATAGTTAAGCGATCTATCTTCGTCAATGTCAGACTTCCAGCTGAAAAGAAAAAAAATTGGTTTAACAACTTAGTTTGACAGATGTCGAATTCCAGCCGTATACTCTTGAAACCACGAAATGGATAACCCGGTTCATATAAATTGCCTATTGTTCGAACTTAATTTTTTTAGATTTTTATTTATTTTCAACATTTATTATTTTTTCCAATTTATTTATGAGCTAAATTTCAGAATAAATTCGAAAAAAAAATAAAAAATGTTGAATGTAATAAAGTAACCTTTGAAAGGAAAAAGGAATTCCCAGTTTCTATTATTTATTTTCTTTAATCCGATTACAATTTAAAATTGTTATTTTTCCCTAAACAAGTCCCACATATTAAAAATAAATATTGACAATAAAAGTTACAGAATCCCACTACTGATCCAATGAAAAGTTGCTTAGACATTTTTCAAAAAACGATGAAGTCGTATGGGATGCCAAACTTAATTTCATCATACTCGTAATTTTCATCACACATGCATTCACACTATCAGACTTTTACATTTTACTTGAATTTGTATTAATAATAGTGTAAACATGCCTTTAACAAAACGTAGTAAAATTTAAAAAAGGGACATTTAACATGATACTTAAATAAAAAATTCACGAAGAACATAGTTCGTCAAAAAGCAAATTATAATTGAAGAAAAAGGATTAAATAATTCAGAATAAGCACTAAATATTTTTTTAAAAAATAAACACCAAAATAAAATTGCAACAATTATTATTTTTGTTAAGATCATTTTGTTCCTCTTCTATCTTTTTTATTTAAATTTATATTAATTTGTTTAAGCTTGTGTTCTTTTTTATATAAAGGGTGTGTGTGAAAAAGTAGCAAAGTACTCATGGGGTGTGTGTGAAACGGTAGCAAAGTTGTATGGTGAATTAAAATTGTCAAAAATTTCTTCGCTAATGTCAAAATTTAGGGCCTGTTCGTCGATAACGAATGAAGACTTCGTTCGCTTAAATAACATTTAAAACAAAAACAAATTATAAAATATTGTTTTTGTTTTACATGTAAATTAAGCGAACGAAGCCTTCATTCGTTATCGACAAACCGGCCATTATACTAGCACCCAGGGCTATTGAAATTTTATTCACCTCAACAGTGTCAAAATTTAACTTCCATTAGCACTTTGCTACCGTTACACACACACCCTTTGGTTGTGCTCATGGAAGTTAAATTTTGACACTGTTGAGGTGAATAAAATTTCAATAGCCCTGGGGGCTAGTAGTAATATTGACATTAGCATAGAAATTCTTGACAATTTTAATTCACCATTGAACTTCGCTATCGTTTCACACACACCCAAGGCCCATCTATCAGGTCTGCTTACTTGTACAAAAACAAAAAACGATTCTTTTTAGTTGTCAAAAATGTACTACCACATATACAAAGCAAAAGGAAAAACGTGTATGTGTGGCATACCATAAACGAAAACAAACTTATACATGCACATGTAAGCAAAATGTAAACAACTTTTGACAACTAAAAAGAGCATAAACAATGATCATCAGGCTTCTTGCGCACACCTTTTCAATGGGCCTTGCACACACCCAAAATATTATTTTTATTTTAACAAAAAAAAGTTTTTTTAATATTAGTACCTTAAGATCCCAGGAAAAACTCTTTGATTTTTAGTAATAGGCGGTAGTTACTTCAAACCTTACATGGTAAGTAGTTGTTATTACATATGTCATTATACTGCAAACGTCAATAAGTACTTACTAGTAATGACCTCAGCAACTACTTATTACATCTATTAATTTCACTACTGAATATTTGCTTACTAATAATCGGCTCAACCTATTAGTTGGGTTGTTTTCAGCACTGAATATTTACTTACTGGTAACGTACTCAATAACTACTTATAAGGTTTAATAACTAGTGATTTTTTGGCTTCTGGTAAGTAAATTGTAAGTACTTACAATTCAACTTACTCCAGAGTTCGCCAAATAACTTTATTTTTTGAAAATGCTATAAAAAAACTACTGAATATTTTCTCAAATTTCTTTTTTTATTTGAAAGTACAATCCTTCCGGTTAATAATAGAAAATAACAAAAATTCGTTCAACATGGCCCGATAACGATCGCCATTGACTGTAAAGGCCACTCCTTGTCCATTTTCGAAGAAAAATGGCGCAATTATGCCTCTGGACCAAAATCCGCACCAGTGACTTCTTTTGGGGGCAACGGCTTTTCAATGTATGCGTGCGGGTTTTCTGTGCCCCAAATGCGATAATTTTGCTTGTTTACATATCCGCTAAGATCAAAATGAGCTTTATCTGAAAAAATGATTTTTTTTGGCAAAATCGGCATCTTCTGTAAGTCGATCGCAGGCCCACTTAGCGAAGCAAAAACGCATATTTCCCAGCGTTGTTCTAGCGTATACACAACCATATTCGTTTAGCGGAAGGATAAAACTAATTATCTGTCAAATCAGACATGAGCTAAGTGTTACCATTCACTAAATAAGCACTAGTTGAAAAAAACGTTAGATGGCGGACCCGTTAGTAGTTAAATAATAACTAGATATTTTTCGACTTCTAGTAAGTGTATTGTAAGAACTAATTTCTGTAGATACCTCGAACAAAAATAAGTAGTTATTCAGCTGAAAAATTAGTAGTATTTACTTTTCTCCAACATTACTTGCAAACTTACCAGGTAAGTAAAGTCGAATGAGAAAGAATTTATTTTAATAAAATTTATTTTTGCAAGATGGCGTCAGTTTTTACACTTAACCTTCTTCCTTGATTTTTTTTGGAATTATGAGTTGACATAAATACGTTTTCCATTCCATGCCTTTAACATTAGCTGAGCAATAATTAATATTTCTTTGTTATTCTGCCGACGTTATTGCCAAGTTACTGAGATATTCTTTGTGAAAAGGTTTAAACGAATCCGCCCTTATATTATGTAATGTATGTTATGGAAATAAAAAATTCGTTTAAAAATAACTTAAAAGTTTTTTAAAACAAATAATTGTACAATCAATACCGGAACTTCCGTAGAATTCCACAAAAATTATTGAACACATTTGAATTTCTTTTAAATACTTCCAGTTGGCACATGGCGTGACTTGAAATTTTTTGTTCCTTAACTTTCTTTTTCTGCAAACTCCCAAAATTTTCTTTATCTTATGAATACTTAAAGGTCCTTTCTTGTGGCCTCCCATGGTGTTAAATAAATACACAAAAACAACAGAAAATTTTATTTATTTTTAGTAAGGATTGTTTTTTTTTCATGTTTGAATACTTTCTATTTCCTTCTTTTTGAAAATAGAAATAAAAAAAAAAACGTTAAAATGTTTTACTTTTTTGGCACGCATTTTATTATTATTGTTTGCAAAATAAAGAACGAAAGCAATAAAATAGATGTTTTAAGAAGGGTGTGTGTGTATGGTTTTATTAAGAATTTACCCAGCGGGAAATCTCGGAATACCTTCTTACTTTAGGCCTTTTTAAAGACCAACTTAAAAATGTTATTGATTCAATTACTGTTCTTATCTAACTGCTAAAGAACGCCTCATAGAAGGCCTTGGCTCTTTGGTATAAACGATAAGATACACCTTCCACACTCGCTTCTATGAGAAGGGAGTAGCGAAGGAGTAACATTTTTTGTATTTTTTTTTTGAACAAGCAAAATCAAAATAATTACTTTTTTTGATACCGTTACCATTCTTATGTACCTGCTAAAGAAGCGAGAGCGGAAGGCCTACTTCGCAATGACAACGGAATGTATGGAAGGGAGCGAGCAGGCCTTGTACATCCAAAAGAAGGGGTACAGAGGCCTTCTAGAAGGCATCCGTACTCCTTCTTTTTCCCGCTGGGCGAATGTGTGGTTTTGTGTGTGTGCATGTGTATTTTGTTTGCCTCTTATTGGCATATTTTTACAAACGAATAAAAGTTTAATACATTATGTATTCGCATTGTGAAAGTCAAGGTTTTTTGTTAAAGCTTTTGGGTTTAGGTTATTTAAATTGTACTACAAACACAAGTTTGTAACTACAGAGACATATGACTGTATTTCTGTACAAACATTGGATCAAGTGTCTCCAAGTCTCCACTTTTGTCAATTCTTTTGGTGACATTTCAGTGACACTGCCAACAAAGCGTCTACATTTAAGACGGCTGTAAAGCTACAATTTATCATCTTCTTTTAACGAAATTTATGGTCGCATTTGGATTTAATAAATTGCCTTTCCATAATATACTATTGAGCCTCTGGTTCCAATGTAATCATATGGTAGTCTATAGATCTCAGGTCAGTGGAGGGTTTTCAATAACGAGCATATCATAAATGTCTGTTGTAGAAAGCATTGTCTGGTCTACAGTTCGTCAGCAGTTCTAGCGACAAAGGCAATAGTGATTCAGTACAGTGTCACTGGTGACACTTACTACAGGGCACGATTGCTTTTACATAACAAAAACATACATATGTATATGGGTATTTCCAGTGAAAAGTCCACTTTTTGTAACATAACGCCAGAAAGTAATAAAAATTGATTTTAAAAAAAATTGTATGTGTATCATCTACATTAAGTAATAAAAGGGATATCATTTAAACAACATGGACTTAAAATACAAGCTTATTTTCCTGCTAACGTTACATTAGAAAAAGTAGACTTTTCGGTGGAAATAACAGTGTTTCTCATAAGAGTACGAAGTTGTAATTTTTACACATTAATTTGTCATTTGTCGCTTTTTTTGCTTAATAATGTAACGATAAAATAAGCTCAAAGAATATGAAACCCAACAACTAATGTTGACAGCAATTTTTTTGTACATATTTATTGCCGTTAAATTATTTTGCAATTACTGTTAGTCCATTTTCGTTGACAATTATTGCGAACATTAACCTCAAATTGGGATGTCAATTAAAAAAAGGCAAAAAAATAGAAGCAAATTGTGTGGAAAAGAAATTAATTTTGTTAAATTGGAGCAAATTATTATTGTATTTAAAGAATTAAATTAGAGAATGAAATAAACACTAAAATAAAATTGCAAAAATATTTTTATTAAAATAATTTTTTTCTTATTCGATCTTTATTATATAAATTTATATTAGTTTGTTTTAGCTTGAGTTGTTTTTTATATAAAAATATAAATAGAAACTGGGAATTATTTCCTTTCATAGGTTACTTTATTATATTCAACATTTTTTATTTTTTCGAATTTATTCTATGAGCTAAATTTCAGTTATGTATTTGGGCATTTCCAGCGAAAAGTCTACTTTTTGTCACGTAACGCCGGAAGTATTTTAAATTGTTTCTCAAAAAATTTTATATGTATCGTTTACTTTTTTATATTTTGGTGTAAAGCGTAACAAGCTCTTAATTAAGTAACAAAAGGGATAACGATTGAACAACATGGTCCGAAAATACAACCTTATTTGCAATCTGGCGTTACATTAAAAAAAGTAGACTTTTAGCTGAAACTTCCCATATTTACCTTAAAACGAGCAAGAAGTTATAAATGTTACAGCTTGAAAAATAAATCTGTATTAGTCCTAAGTTTACTAAAAAAAGGTTTTGTACAAAACATCTTGTTCAATTCACAGTATTTTTCAGTTTTGTAATGCAAGTCAAAACCCACTTCCGTTTTTTTAACGTCACGCCAGCGCAGATTTTTGCTTATATCTGCAAATCCTTAGCGTCGACTACTTTAATTTTTTTTCTGAATGTAGAGCTACTTCATTACTTTGTATATATAAAAACCCTTTTTACAAATTTGACTTCGTCATTTAATTTTTTTACATTTTGTGGTACAAATATCACGACATGTCAAAATGGAAATGCCCATTTTTATAAAGCTTTTTTGTAATAGTCCTATTCCTTTAATTTTTAGGAATGACTTTATACACTACCAGACTATTATATTGTATCTTCTTGTTACATTTTACCTTAGCTGTCCTTTGGATAGCAATGAAGTATATTGTATGAACAGAACAATTTACAATTATTATACACCAGCAGAATGTAATGCATTTTCTGGCCCGCTACAGCCTTCGTCAGCATTCTTTGTGTCACACTGGATAGTGATACTTTATAAATTGAATGTATTTAACTCAACTATTTTAACAAATAGAAACTGGGAATAGGACTATTACAAAAAAGCTTTATACAAATACATAACTGAAATTTAGCTTATAGAATAAATTCGAAAAAATAAAAAATGTTGAATAAAAATATAAATTTTATTTAAACAAAAAAAAAAAAAAAAACAAATAAACTTAATAATAATAATTAATATATTTATGTAATACAATTAAATTTTCAAGCTTGAGGTCTTTTTTTATTTTATATAAAAAACTTGCGCCAATATTTTTATTTAATTTTTTCTTCTTATTTTTCAATTTTCTATCCCCCTAGGTACTTTTTTTTTTTTTTTTATTTGGAGCTGCGTCGGTAAACTAGATTTAAGCCAAATTTTCATAAGTTTGTCAATTTTTGTTAAATTTGTTAATTTTTTGTTAAAAAAGAACCCTGAAGAAGGCACTCAAAGAAGTGCCGAAATATTGGTTAAAAATAAACGTTAAAGTTTTTTATATAAAATAAAAAAAGACCTCAAGCTTGAAAATTTAATTGTATTACATATAATAATAAAGGTCGAATAAAATACATAAAATATAAATTAATATATTTACATAAAAAACGACCTCAAGATTAAACAAATTAATATACACTTAAAAATTAAGTCGAATAAGTAAGAATTTATGTTAATAAAAATAATTTTGCAAGATGGCGTCAGTTTTTACACTACACCTTCTTCCTTGATTTCTTTAAACTTATGAGTTACCATAAATACGTTTTCCCATTCCTTTAACATAAGCTGAGCAACAAGAATTATTGGTCTGTTATTCTGCCGACGTTATTGTCAAGTTGCTGAGATATTTATCTTTAGTGTAGACCTAGGGTTACTTATATAAGACATATCGTTACTTTAACATAGAAAAGCCCTAACTAATATTTTCCTTACTTTACAGGAGAAGGAAACAACTTAATAAAAATTATAGTCTTGTAGTCGCGATTTTTTTTAAAACCAGTTTTTTATTAAATTGCTTAGAGAATTGAACAAAAAACTGCGTTAAAAAAAACCGTGACTGCAAGACTATAATTTTTATTAAGTTGTTTCCTTCTCCTGTAAAGTAAGGAAAACATTAGTTAGGGCTTTTCTATATTAAAGTAACGATATGTGCATTATTATCATAAGCTTTTCCTTGCAATTGGAGAATAAGCTTAAAGAAATAATATTTTATTTACTTTTGTTTAGAAAAGCTTAAACAAATTTAAAAAATGCTAAGATGTTTTAATAAATATTAACATTTTTCTTATTATGTTAGTTTTTAGATTTAATTTGGTACAAACTTATTTTATTGCAATTAAAATCATCTTACCAAATTTTATTAGAATCGGTCCATATTTTACCATAACTCTCATACAAATAACTTCCCAAGAAATATTGCCCGGAACGAAGTTTATTTTCTAGTGTAATCAATTTCATTTCTTAAAATAAGAAAATCCAAAATCCAAAAATAATTTCTTGATTTTAGCTTATTTCGTTTGTATTTAGTAAAATTTTTTTAAATAAAGAAACATTTTGCTTATACCAAGACACACATGAATTTATAATAAGTAATTTTTGGCTTGGACGAGATCCATTCAAAGTTGTTCTTGTTCAAGCCGTATTTAGAAAATAATTCTTTCCGTGCGGTATTAACATAAAACTTAACATTAATAACTTTTGCGCTATCTACTATGTCATGACAAATTTTGGACCCATATAAACCCCCATCTTACAATCTCATATAGATGAATATGTATATCTAAAAAAAAAAATATGCACGCATAGAAAAAACTTGGTTGTGGTAAACATATTCTAAGAGCAACATATTATGACAAGATTCATGTTTGTAGTCATCATATAACAAAATATATTCGTAATATAACATCATAATATTTTTCCCTATAAAAGACAGCAAGTAACGTTTAAAGACAAAACAATTCTTAGATTTGAAATTCCAATGATATACTGGAATTGCCAGTAGCGGCAGAATACGAATTGAAAATGGGAAAATTTTGTTTTTTTTTGCTAAAAGAAAATTAAATTTTTATTTTTGCCAAATAGTGTGAAAATATTATTGAAGGTGTGTTAAACATCAAAATAATTTTCGTGGGAATACAAAATTTAACTCAAATGATTTTGTTATTCGTGCTTAATTCCCAATTTACATTCTTGATAAAACACTGAAATTTATCGTTGATGGGAAAAGCTATTCCTATTCGCATGTTTAACAATAATTTTTCTGTTTAAATAATCTCTTACATATTTGTATATTGCGGAAAATTACATTTTTTTGCTATCAATTCTGTGCTCGTTTACTAGAAATTCTAACAACTTTTACTACAATTGGAATTTTTTTTTACTTTTTGTATTGAAAACTTTTAACTACAACAAAAATAGTAAATTTTAGAAGTTCCCCCTAGATCTGCTCTTGAATTTGATTGATTGCAACTCATTTTAGATTTCTTTCATTTGAATTGCTAATTCTTTTTTCTAATTCATTTGAATGAATTCAAAATCAATTCAATTCAAATGAGTCTGTAAATGAATTGCAATTCACTTGAACAAATTCATTTGAATTGGAAACGAATTGAAATTCATTTGAATTGATTCAAATTTCATTCAATCCATTTTTTGTGTGAAAAGAATTAATTCAAAATTTGCTTGTTCACTGCATGAATGATTCACGAATTAATTCAAATATTAATAATTAATTTGCAGCTCTGGCAAATAACATTTTTTTTAATAAATGTGTCAGAAGCTAAAAGGCGCAACTACAACAATCCAATAATAGAAAAAACAACACGCATTTTGTTTGTGTAAAAAATTATAAAGATGTCAAAAACAAAAGCTGTTGTTTGTGTAAAAAATGGAAGAAATGTCAAAAGCAATTGCTACAAAAACAATTGCATGAAAAAAATACAACTCTGCAAAAAATCAGCAGCCGTTTCGAGCAGACCTACAAATTGGACCATGGGCCTAACTAAATAAAATAAAAAGTAGAGTACATTTGTATTGTTTGAAAAATTGATTTCCAAAATTTACGATGCTAAAAAGGAAGTTGACATCACGCGAAGCCAAGTAATTCATATAATGGCCTAATTTTGCCGATAGTTAAAGGGAGGATGTTGAATTAAACTTGCTTGTTATCACTTGCCGGCTGCTAGCAAGAAAATAAAATTTGGCATACAAATACCTTAATTAGAAACTGGAACTAATAAAAGCCGTATGAAATCTTTATTTAAATCTAATTATCTTTCCACGCCCGTTTTACATAAAAATTATTTATTTAGACAAACGTATGTATATTAAAAATGTTTAATTAACCAAAGTTCATATTTATCGATATTTCACACGCAGGGAAATATTGTTGTAGTGGACGTAAAACTAGACATGCTCTGCGTTAAAGATATTTTAGCGTCTACATTTCCATTTAATAAAGAATTGTGCCGTCTTTCTGCTGAATGGTATTGTAATTTTTTAACCTTTTGCCTAGAGTGCAAAATTTAACCATTTTTGTCTCACCAATTTAAAATTTTTTATATCTGATGAAAGTCAAAATAAACCAACTTTTAAAATATTGCTTATTTTAGTCTTTAGTATGTTTATAACGCCGGATAATAAAATTCCCCTTTTTCCCATTTTGTCCCATTATACGATATTATACTCAAATGAACTTTTTTAAGCTTAAGCTAAATCAAGTCTTTACTCTGTGGAATTTTTAAATAAAATTTACCCAACCTACTTTTACTCCTTTAAACCCGATTTTCAAAATTTATTTCTTTTGTTACATGCGGCAATATAATATAGAAATTTATAGGATAAAGACTTTCAGTTTTGACTATTTTATTCCTACCCGACTTAAAATTGCAGGAAAATATGACCCATAAAAATTTCGCTAGAATACTCTATCTTCATACCAAATTTTCTCAACATCGTTTCAGCCTCTCGAGCGTGGTATGCTCATTTAAATCTGCAGTCGGTAAAATCAGGGCGCCGCGTTTTCTCTTTTCTCTTTTATTCTCTTTTGTACTCTTTTATTACGTACGTGACGTCAGCGTTAAGGTTATGCGACTAAAGTCGCATTTTTGCCCCTTTATTCTAAATCCCTTTTGTGTAATTTTGTGCCCCTTTCGCCCCTTTTTGAACTAAATGTTTTATTTTGGCAATCAATGAATACAGATAAACCTTACAGCTTTGATATGTTCGTATGTTTTACTTTATCACATAGAAGAGCATCCGCCTAATTTTTCTAAATTAGCTTTATGAAACAATAAAATAGGTTGAAAGAAGATACCTGGCAGCCCATGTTGAACTTATTTATAAATAAAGATGTATATTTTCAAGAAAATATATACATATGTATAACAACTAATTATTTTTTCTTTTTATTAGTAGTGTTAAACTATTACTTTTAAGCTTGTCCTTTTAACACGGTGGTATGAACAAAAATCGAACCACTACTAACTTCTCCTAATAAGAAATGGAGGGTTCAAAGCTGAACCGAACCAAGTCATAAAATAAAATGCATTTATGTATTTCAAAACTGGTGTGAAATTCTTCGCAAAGTTTAACTCTATCGAGTTCTGTAACGGACTTAATCAAAAAGTTTTTCGTTCCAAAGGTAACGGTAGTAAACCTATGTCAAAGGCTCCAGAAATTAATGGAAATTCACTTACTCAAACTCAACATATTATCGAAGATTCATTTTTGACTTGGTTCGCTTCAGCTCTGAGCCCTCCAAATATCTGATCTAAGTTTGGGCCGCCTATCTCCCATTATATAGACGCTATCGTGCCAAAGTCCGTATTTTTTATATTATTATGAGCGGTTTGAACTATGACAAACAAAATAAATCATTTGTTGTAGCAACAAAGTAGTAACAACCAAAGTTGTAAAACAGGGCAGTATTAACAAATTAATTTAAAGTAAGGGTAAAATGTGAAATATATTTTGCATGTTTTACATCAACATATTCACAAAAGAACTTAAATTTTTTTCCCACGGTTGTATTTTTTTTACAACCGAACACAAAATGGAAAAGTTCGTACGGGTTAACTTGCAAACAAGACGTTTATTTTCACTGTGCATATATACAGTCGAGCTTCAATGAAGCTCTCCATATAATGAACAAAGTTCAAAAATTAGTAAAATGTGAGTTCAGTACATCAAGGGATACATACAGATTTATTATATGGAAGTTCGACTATTTCTGTACTTACATGATGTATTATTTATACATAAGAAGAGGTTTATTTTTTGTATCGGTTATATTTTCAGTGAAAATAACTTAACAAATATAAAAATTTTCTTATTTTTAAAGTTGCCCCTTTTTTTTCTCAGAATTCCCCTTTTTGTTGCACTTTTCTTTTGAAAATCCCCTTTTTGTGACCCTTTTTGAAAATTTTGATCGGCAACGCTGCGTACGTGTGCACACACATTGAAGAGAATTTAACAACATTAACAACAACATTTGTAAAATTCATACAATCGCAAAATGTAATAGTATATGTTGCCTATCGCAGATTTAAATGAATGTCACTCATAAACCAATGTATTTAATATGGCCTCATGTAACGAAAAATATACGCATTTGCGCCATCTTTTGTGGGAGATCGAAAGAAGATCAATTACTATTACAATATTTGCATGAATAGCACAGAAAGAAAAACACTCGGGATAATTAAAGTTTTTTATTATTACTTTAAGTACAAGTCGTACTCAAAAACTCAATTACGAATAACACTAAAATGTACTCAAAATAATCCTTAATGGGATTCCTTTCGAAAATCAATCGCGGAATTACTTGAAATAATTATAAAATTCTTAAATCAAGTAAAAAAAAAATAAAAATTTTCGTTGGTAATGCCACTCTAAGAGTAAAATTACAAAGTGAGGGTTTTAATCTCATAAAAATTATTAGTCTCATCTCTCAGCATTGCATTGTGTGAGTTTTTGTACATTTACAACAACACAACACAAGTTTGGAAAAAACGATTTCCTTGTTGTGTGTAGAAACAACAAAAACAACAGAGCAAGAAGAAAAACATATATTATTTTCATGTTTAATCCTCCGGCTTACGCATGTTTTGAATTCTCATGTGCACAACGAAGGGTTAACAAGTCAGTTTGAGCTCTTGCTTCTCATTTAGTTTATATATTTGATTAAACATGTACATACGATTTTTGAAGAAAAACCAATATCGTGCAGACTATTGGTGTTTAATCATTCTGTAAGGTGTAAAACGGGTATGCAAATCAATCATAATAACTTTTTTTTTTCTAATTTTTTTTTTGTTTTTTTTCAAGCACGAATTTAGGATAAAATCAACTTTATAATACTTAAATCAACCGCATTGTAAGATTGATTCAATCTTAGTTTAACTTAAATCAGTCGAATTTTCGAAGTATTTCAAGTACAAAATCGGGATTGAATATGGATAAATTTAGTATTTTGCGAATGAAAAACCGTACTAATATCAATCTTTCTGTACTTGATTCAAGAAAATTCGTACTCACCGTACTATTAATACCGCTTCGGATTGATTTGAGTACGGATGGATTGATTTTTCTTTTGAGTGCAGATTTTTTTGTTTAACAAAAATTTAAAAGAAATTCTTACAATATTTACAATAAAAGTGATTTTTCATAAAAAGATTTCGTGAGATGCTGTATTATTATTATTATTATTATTATTATTACTTATTAATTTTTCTTTTTTTGTGAGTAAGATTTGTTTAGTTTTAATGTAAAAATGACGAACCTTCATTCATTTTCATAAAAAATTTAAATGTCATCATTTTTGTTTTATTATTTTTTCATATTTGAAGATATCTTTTTTCTCAAAACATTATGGTTTCACGCTGGGTATGAGTTATATTTATGTTTTTAGTAAATGGGAATATTACTCATACGTTCCCAGTATGTGGCTTAAATATAAAATTGCGGCAGTATTGTCCTCAATGTTAATTAGGTTAAAACAGATACTTTTTTATAAATATCTTTTTAAGGTTATTAAGATACGTGCATATAAAAAGTCTAACGAAATCTGCTTTAACTTGCAAGAATCTTAAAAAAATGTTAGTATGGGAGCAAAGATATAGCAAAAATGGGGTGAATTTAGGGATCTAACGAATACCTACATATAACGATATATTGGCGATACGTTAGATTTTCCGATATATCGGTATTGGCGATACTTTGCTGTCCATACAACGATATCTTTGTATTTTTTTGGAGTATTTTTGAACAAAAAATTAAATTTTCTATGCTTCTTTTTTGTATACCAACTAGGAGAAATAGCACATTAAAAAGCAGAGTATATCAAAACAGAATAAAGAAGTTGTTTGATATAACATATGAATCAACGGAGATGGAGAATAGTCCCAAAATTTAGAAGCTGACTTAGTATTAGATATAAATAAAAGATTTGAGGATTTAGAAAGTAATGAAACCTATTGTTTTTCTACAATTCTTGACCCTCGATACAATTCCCGAATATAGAAAAAATATCTTATTGCGATACGTAACATGTCTTTGAAGCGTTTGTGAAAATATTTATAAGCGAATCCGAGGAGGATGAGCCACTTTGCATCCTGTGCTATAATTCTGTTAAAGAAGAAGTCGAGAGATACTTTAGACCCTCTATTATTACAATGGAATATTATACCCAAACTTAAGAAAAAGGGCAGACATTTCGAAAGTTTTCAAATTAGTTCTTTCGCACCTGAGAGACTTTTCTCCACTGCAGTTCTGGTTCAAACGGACTTGCGATATCGCCTTTCTCCGCAAAAGTTGAAAATACTTTGTTTATTTAACAGAAATCTTATTAATGTAAATTTTAAATATTAATAATTAAATTCTTACGCTAATATTTTTGTAATAAAATTTCCTATTTTTTGTTTATTTTATCATGAATTTAAATTTTATTCTTTGCTCTTCAAATTTTAAATATTAATTACATTTTACACTGCAATTTTGTCTAATAAAAAAATAAATCTACTTGAGTTTTGTTAATTCAATATGCGAATCGGTATCAGTATCGATATCGGAGATATTTTAGTTTAAATATCGGTATCGATATCGTTTCGGCAAAAAGGCGTAACGTTTTTTTGACCCCAGCTCACATATAGACCCAATCTCCGAATACCGCATAAGATCGTTGGAATAACTCAACATTTTTGTATCATAACGGGACATACAATACTTAAGTGGTGTAGGATATAAATAATTTAGCACATTAAAACTAAATCTTATTAATGAAAAAATTTCGACTCCCAAGAAAACTTTTGATAACAAATATGCAAGTGGCAGTGCAAAAAACTAAACTGGCAAAAATTAAATAAAGTACATAATGTGTTTTTACAATTAGAGTTGACGAAGAATCAACCAATTGTATGCGCGATTGTAAGAAAAGATAAACTCACTGTTTGTTGTTGATGGTTTGTTTAAGCTTTGATTATTACGGGTAAGACTAATTAGTGTTTATAATTCTTATTCGCTTAACAGTTTTATTTGGATAATACGATCTGGCCTTAGCAACCAGTGACATGCGTTAAAGAATAGCTTATCCCACGAACAATAAATTTTAATTTTTCAATAGTGGAATTAAGCACATTAAAACTAAATCTTATTAATGAAAAAAAAATTTTGACTCCCAAGAAAACCTTTGATAAAAAATGAATGACTAGGCTATCTTTTGATATGTTTTTCTGATTTTTCAAACTACTATTTTTTGTAGATTTTACTTTGTTTTTTAACTACTTTGTCTTTTTTATAAAATTAGCGTTTTTTCAACATATTTTTATTTTTCGAATTTATTCTATGAGCTAAATTTCAGTTATGTATTTGTATAAAGCTTTTTTTTTTTAGTTTTAGATCATATTTATTTGTTAATTTCAAGATTTTTGAATGTGGACTTAATTCTTAGCATTCTTTGCAACCGTGCACAACTTATTATTTCCGGCGACCAGAACTATGCGCTGGTCAAACAATTTTGTTATCTTTGAAGTATGGTTGCACCAGATGGTGGCACAGAGTTAGATATAGAAGCTAAGATCAGACCAAAATCTTAAGACTAGCTCCACATGTTCAACTCCAACGTTAAATTCGCCCTGTTATATGTGCGCACCGCTTGAAGGGTTGCCAGGGTTGATACCTATCGATTACAAACCATTGTCAATCGTGATAATAACATTGCGAAGCAAGCGATGCCTTGGAATCCGTTTACCCAAACAAGAAGAACAGTTGGCAGGCCACGGACAACTTGGTGACGTTCCACCGAATCCGAAATTAGATCTATTATCAACTTAGATATTTAGCTCAAAAGCGAGTGAGATGGGAGACGGCTAATGTTGCTCCAGTGGCAGTTAAAGGAATAAATATGTGACCTTCTCCGGGAAGAGGGACCTAGTGTGTAAAAATGAAGTTTTGAGAAAAACGCATTTCATATTATTCTACACCCTTTTAGGTACCAGAACCCACTCTTAAGTCCAATTCGTTTTTTGACACAAAAGGTCCCTTTTCTCGGAGAAGGTCACATATACATATATAAATTTTTTTATATTGTAGCAATATTTATAATTTTACAAGAATTTAGTAAATTTTTTTTTTGATTTAAACAATGCATAATTGAAAACGTTGATTTTTTCGCTTATTTTAGAAAGTGTATATTGGTTGTTTAATTTAATTTTTACTCGTTACAAAATAATATGTTTCTTGTTAAAAAAAATTGTATCATTTATAAATCGACTATTTAAACAAATATAATGTGAGAATTATTTATTTGTATAAGCTATTTTTATTATACAGGGTCCGCCAAATAACTTTTTTTTTTGAAAATGCAAAAAAAAATACTTAATATATTCTTAAATTTCTTTTTTTATTTGTAAGTACAATACTTCCGGTTAATTATGGAAAATAATTTCATTCGAATGGCGGCCTCGGCTGGCCATGCTGTAGCCTACACAATCGGTCCAATTTTTACGCACATTATCGATTGTGTGCAGCTGTATTTGAACAATGCCTTCACGAATATTGTCCTTTAAAGCGTCAATTGTCTCTGGCTTGTCGGCGTAACACTTATCTTTGACGGCAACCCCACAAATAATAGTCCAACGGTGTCAAATCGCAGCTCCGAGGTGGCTAAACGACATCAGCCCTGCGGCTGATAATGCGATTTTCAAAAACAGGGCGCAAAACATCGAGTGTAGCTTCGGCTGTGTGGCACGTAGCGCTGCCCTGTTGAAACCAAATGTTGCCAATATCCTCCTCTTCAAATTTTGTGAACAAAAATTCGTTCAACATGGCCCGATAACGATCGCCATTGACTGTAACGGCCACTCCTTGTCCATTTTCGAAGAAAAATGGCCCAATTATGCCTCTGGACCAAAATCCGCACCAAACAGTGACTCGTTTTTGGTGTAACGGCTTTTCAATGTATGCGTGCGGGTTTTCTGTGCCCCAAATGCGACAATTTTGCTTGTTTACATATCCGCCAAGATCAAAATGAGCTTCATCTGAAAAGATGATTTTTTGGCAAAATCGGCATCTTTTGTAAGTCGATCGCAGGCCCACTTACGAAGCGTTGTTCAAGCGTATACACAACCATATTCGTTCAGCGGAAGGATACAACTAATTTTCTGTCAAATCAGACATGAGCTAAATGTTACCATTCACGAAATAAGCACTAGTTAAAAAAAAAACGTTAGATGACGGACCCGTTATTACCAATTTTTTTTTCGAATGTGTTCAATGAATACATTTTTAAATTATAAAGTGATCTTGCAGTAGACCTTCAATATTATATAAAGATATGTATGTACATGTTCTTAAGAATGATTTTATAGACTACCAGACTTGTTACATTGTTCTTGCTTAAGCTATACTTTGGTAAGCAATGAAGTAAATTATGTATTTGCAGAAAATTTTACAATTATCAGATACCAGCAGTATGTAAAGCACTTACTTGCCCGCTACGGCCTTTTTCAGTATAATATTTTATTAAAATGAGATAAAATTTAGTTTAATAAGACTATACAGAAAAACCCTCGGGATAAATGTAGTGCCACGCCCATAATGACAAGAATTTTCAATTTTAATGGTGTTTAACATTATTAGATAAGCACCGTTCAAATTGACAGCTTTTTGAAGTTTAAACGTTTGGGACCACTTGGGGTCAACAAGTGCAATAAAGGGTTAATCTCCATTTTTGCACGGGTTTGCCTTCGTATGACTTAAGGGTATATTTTTCTCTAGTTTCATAAAAATCGACACAAAAATTTCAAATATTTCGTAATCTTTCCTTTAGAAATTCCAAATATGTCAATATTCGACCTTTGACCTTCATGATTTTAGTGTTAAAGTTTTTCGATTTGAGTGATCTGGACTATAATATTCTAAACGGGGTTACATAAAACTCATAACAGTAAGGAAATTGGGCTCATTTGCCAAAATATGACAATAAAACACAAAATTGAAATCGAAAGTACGAAAAAACTGTGGGAGGTATCGACATTATTTTTTTACATTTTTATTCCCTCATATATTCTCAATAAATCATAATGTGATGATTTAAAACTTCGGAAATATGTTTAACCATACGCACAGAAAAAAATTAATGTAAAATCGTCTAAAAAAAAGTGTGTTTTTACCGTTTTCGGTAGTGATTTTGCAGCATTGTTATTTCATGTTAATTTAACATGATTTTACAATAAATGGCGAACAACATTTTTTTTCTTTTAAAAAAACTATAATTCATGTTAATTTAACAATGCAGTAAAATTAGAGCAAAATGTCATTTATATTGAAATGACAATCCGAATCACGTTGAATGAAAGTTTTTTCAAGTTGAAACAACGTGAATTCCATGTAGAATCAAATTGGTTTGAGTGTGATATAACAGTGTGAAGAAGCTTCAGAGACAACATATGCATTTATTTAAGAATAATTCAAAACAATTACCCCTGTAGTAACACATGTTTCAGTTATTTTGTATTCTCCTTTGTTAACAGAAGCATCAGAAGAATGGCCCGATATGGGGTTCGTCACTTGATCGACTTGATGCACTATTTAACTAAATAATTTTTATTAATAGAATACGGGAATTGTCTTCTTTTTATAACATATTTTAAACATGAAAATAAAAAAGTGTACATACTTAAGTCAATTTAACAAGATAAACTTTTGATTTTAATATAATGTTATTTTAACAGTGAGTAATAATTAATAAACGTGATTTAAGGTTATTTAAATATTTTTCATTTAAAATTAATATAAAATAATGATAAATTTAAATAAAGGGCATACTTTTGCAGAAATTTACTATGATTCTCAATCAACATTTCACCATGTTAATTTAACATTGATATTTTTTTCTGTGTATTTTTTTTTTAAATTTTAAAATGTAGTTTTGAAACTGCCGCGATTGTTAAAACAAATAATTATTTTTGGACATACCTGCGAATAAGTTAACGGCATTATTAAAATTAGCTTTATTCAAATATTTCTGTAAATATGTTAATTTTATTCCTACATTTCTTGTTCAGGTGGCCTGAGCGACGTTAATGGCCTGGCGAAATTTTAATAATTTCAACATTTTTTAATATCTCCTTCGAACGATAATTACGTACACATTTCGATTCTTTTACCTTTAAAAGCAAAAGTAATTATTGAATGGCAAAATTTTTACAAAAACTGAAAAATATTAATTTGAAATTCTAAATTTTCATAGTTGTTGGTTTAATGTAAATCTTTTCAATTAAATTTTTAAATATGAGACTAGAAGCAAGCTTGTTCAAGTAACATATCGAGCCCTTACTGCGAAAATAACGTAAGCGCCAAAAATCAAATTTCACAGGAGATGGGTTTTTTATTTTATTTCATATACATTTTGTATGAAATTTGTCGCTTACGATAAAATTGTTTTTGCTATAAAATCGTAACGGTACCCTTTGTGACCATGACATTTTAGGAGATGATGCAAGTGTTGGCAATAGTTATTTATTAAGAACACTGAAAATGATTTCGCTTACGTTATTTTCGCAATATGTTGAAAATTTCATGTCGACCAATTTTCTTTTGCAAAATTTTGTTGTAAAATTAATAGCATTCAAGTTACAGTTCATCAAAATCAGATTTTCTGTGAAATTATGGGTTTTTATCAAATTTTAGCTGACTTGGGGCACGTCTTAACGCCACCCTATTCACATGAATTTTTTTTTTACTAAAATTCACCAAACTAGGGGGGAGGGGGATGGGGTGAGGTCGGTTTTGATAATTGTTTTATAGTTGAAATTCTGTTAGGTGTAAAACGGGTAATTTAAATAATCATAATAAAATTCTCCTTCTTATTTCACTTTTGGTTTATTTTTAGTACGAATTCGGGATTAAATAACATGATAACGTTCGCATAGAAAATAACATTTAAAACAAAAACAACTTTTAGAACGTAAACGTGTGACATCGTGGAATTGGCTGTTAGTTTTACTTAAATCAATCTCATTTTAATAAAATATTACGACTTTCTTGGTTTTGTTTTCTTAACAACTGCCAAAATCTAACTTTTCAAATTTGTAGCGGAGTTCAGTGTTTGATGCGAACGGTATTGCGAAAGGGTAAATGCAAAATATTGTGCTTTTGTTTGCAATCCAACAACAAATTACGCGGAATTCCAATGGTCGCGTCATTACTTTTGCCCAATACTAAAACTATATATGTAGCATTTTTTGCCACGTGTACTGCGTTTGCATTCCTGATACTCGAACAGCTGAGTTTTGTAAACAATAATTTAATATAACTAATGCTGGGATAAAGCTTTCTTTTATACTTCTTCTTGATTGCTTAAACCATTTTACAAACGGGTCCGCCGTCTAACGTTTTTTTTTTGGGTCCACCATCTAACGTTTTTTTCAACTAGTGCTTATTTCGTGAATGATAACACTTAGCTCATGTCTGATTTGACAGATAATTAGTTTTATCCTTCCGCTGAACGAATATGGTTGTGTATACGGTTGAACAACGCTGGGAAATATTGCAATATTACTTTGAACATCATGGTAATGTTGCAGAATGTGTGCGAAAATTGCGTACGGATTTTGGAAGAAGAGAAGCACTGTCAGCTCCGTATGTTCGTTATCTTGTGAAAAAAGTGAAAGAAACTGGCATCCTCATCGATAAACCAAAGCGTGAAAAGCCAAAAACAGTGCGTACACCCGAGAATATTGCTGCTGTGGCAGAAAGCCAATTCACCGTCGTTCTCAACAATTGAACATTTCGGAGACATCATTGAGACGAATTTTGCATAAAGACCTTGCTGAGGCAGCCATTTGAATGAAATTATTTTCAAATAAAAATAAAAATTTAAGAAAATATTCAGTAGTTTTTTTTATAGCATTTTCAAAAAAAAAAAAAAATTATTTGGCGGACCCTTTACCTTTTTTTTAATTTTAATGACCAATAATTCTGTATTAATGCTGTTACCAGCATTGCAAATTTTCTTAAAGTAGCGCTCACTATCAATGATAAAATTATTGCAATTACAAACAGTTGCAACCTTAAACACTCTTAACACTGAATACCGCTTGTATGTTTGGTAAAGATATATGTAGCAATTGCTAAATGCAGTTTTCCCATTAGTTTTGCTTTTTTTTTAATAAAGAAACATCAATCTGTTTTTTTTAGTTTTTTCCGACTTTGCTCTTTTTTTAAAGAGAGACAATGGGCACGTTCATAAGACGTAGCTGTTGAGCTCAACTGCTAGAAAACTGTTGACAACTGTTGAGCCAAACACTTTCGTCTTAGAAACGGCATTATATGTATAATAAAAAATTAACTGCTGATAAATATAAACAATTGAAAAAAAATAGAAGTAATAATAAAATTTATTAGTTTAGCTAAAAAGTTTGGATAATACAGAATTGATATCTGAGTTTCAGCTGTTGAGGTTGAGCACAACATGTTGACTTTAGGTAGCTAAAAAATTTTATGATGGATTAAATGGCTTCAAATACCCAACTGTTGTGTTGAGCGGAAGTGCTCAACTATGCGTTTCTAAGACAAACACTAAACGGTTACACAACTGTTACGTCTTATGAACGTGCCCAATGTCTTCTATCTGCTCCAATTTAGTCAATTTGGCTCTAGTTTTGAAGATTATAAAAATTAAGAACAATTGTGATTTTAAGTTGAACTGTTAATTTTTATTTGATCTTTTTAGTTAGGGATGAGTTCATTAAATTATTTTTACTGAAGGAAGGAATTTTGCAACTTGGATTTTTATTAACATTTAATGATAATTTTCTTAACTGAGCTGTAGCTCTTACCTGTGTTGAATTAACATGTTTCAAGAACCACCACATTCTCATCATTGAATTCTTTGCAGAATTCACCACTGCGGTGCCAGCCAGCGAACAGTCAAACATCAATCTTCAACCAATGCTATTTGAGGGTCGAAATTTGATGTAATTAATTGTCAACTTTTCAATTTATTTACATGTCTCTTCCTTTTCTTCTGTTTTTTCGTACTCTTTCTGTCAAGACTTTGTCTTGAACACCTGGGTACATTTGTTTAATTAATTTTATGTTGTAAAATTCCTTCCTTCAATAAAATAATTTAATGAAAATTAAATTTTATGAATTCAAGCCTAACTAAATATCAAACTTTTAAATCAAAAATTGTGAGTTAAACTTAAAAATCACAATTGATTATAAACATTTATATTAGTGTGTCAATTTGAAGCCCTTTTAAGACTTTATTTTGCCGTTGTATTATTCTTTTCAGTATTTTAAAGGATTTTAGTATTTATTTAATTTTTTCCGACTTAGGATTTTATATCTTCAAATTTTATTGTTTATTTTGGTTAATTTTTGAAAATTTTAAGTTAATAATTAAAACATAGTTACCAGATTTTTCCAAAACGAAAAAGTTTTTTGCTCCAACATTTTGTTGCTATACAAATTTTTTTCCAACTTGTAATTTACAATCTGTATGACACTAAGGAGAAAAAATCGTTTAAAATAATAATTTTACAAAAAAAAAACATTATTGTTTACTTCCCCTACAGTCTTTGTAATTTTAAAATTTTGTTGACATTTGTTGTTGTTTTTGTAAATACCAACACAATAAAACAATAACATCAACAACAGTAACAATAAATAAGGTCCTTCAATGAGTACGAGCGTATATTATCGTAAGTAGCTCTTGGAATTAAACTCAATTCTTATTGTGTGAATTTCAAGAGGATCTCCTTGATAGTATTTTTACGTGACTGTGTGTAAATGTATTGTTTACATAGAGAGGAAACAGTCACCTTGAGTTTGAAATGATTTATTTATTTTTAAGCCCTGTGCTTTTTGCCATCCAGCAGTGTTGCCTAGTTTTATTTTGTTTTGTTAAGAAAATCTTTATTTACTGCCAATTTCACGATATCGAAAGAAAACATTCTTTCGCACAAATACATTTCAAACAAAAACAATGTTTTAGATTTTGATTTTGTTTTAAATGTAGTTGTGTGAAAGAATGAGGTTTATTCGCATTAAGTCAAATATGCAGTTACTCTATAGAACTTTTTAGGTCATTTGCATTCTAATAAATACTATTATGAGAAGCATGTATAGTATAAATTTTAAACACTCATACATATAAGAAGAAAATTCAATTCTAACGGTTCACAATTGGGCTAAAACAGGTCTATTCACGGATTTTTATTGTTTTTTTTTGAAGTACCTACAAAGCTAAATCTACTCGCTTAACGCAATCCAAGCCGATTTTTTCGCATAAAATTTTTTCTATTCAAACAAAAGTCTTTAAATCTGGTACATACACTTTCTGGAATAAAAACAGACGCATTTAATAAAGTCGGTCGTACCCACTGCCTACCGCCCATGCAATTGAAATCGATTTTTTCGCATAAAATATAAAAATAAAGATTGGAACATGGAACGCTCAAACTCTTACTGATTCATTAAGACTTGAACAAGTTTGCAGAGAAATTAACAACAATAATATCAATATTCTCGGACTAAGTGAAGTTAGACGGTTGAACAGCGGCACAAAATGGCAATACCTGCATATTTTCTGGCAACAGTGAGAAACATATAAACGGTGTTGGCCAAATACTTTTCACAATGGCAAACAAAGCACTCATACACTATACACAAGTATGTGACCGTATCATTTCGCAAAATCTCTGTGATACAGTGCTACGCGCCAACGGATGTAGGCGTTGAGTCAACTTGAAGCTGTTATGTTTGGATGGCTCATGTCTCAAGCTAGTTATAAAAGGTTCTGAAAAAACCAGTAAGCGGCGAAAAATGTCAGTGTTTGTCGAAACTCTATGGAATTTCCGAGAAAACATTAACCTCCCAGTAAAAACGTCGCTTCCTTTTTTTAAAAATAAATAGCTTCTTGAACTCATTAAATAGCATGATACAAATACAGAAGGTAGTTCCACTCTCTCATTTTATCGCCATATTAACGTTCTGACGTTTATGGGAATTATCGAAATTTATGCTACCATATTTTATTAAATAATCCAATTTTTCTGTTTTTGTTTTATTTAGTTTTTGAAGTTTTAAAAAAATTGAATAGTAATATTCAATTAATTCACAAAAGATAAAAGAAAATTTATATTACAAAACTTTTGATATTTCTGTGAATAAATAAAACAAAAAAACTAAAAAATATATATTTTAATAAAATTAAAAAAACTGCAGTTTCAAGAAATATGGATTTATAAATGTCAGCCGCCGATTAATATATTTTAAAAAATTGTGAAGCTCGAAACTTCGCAATTTTAATTATTTTATTTCCCGTTTTCCCGGGATTTCTATTCTCTAAAAATTAGCATCTGTGGATTGGTTGCGGATTAGATCAATTACAAGAAGTGAGTACATATTTAAATCAATGTCTCCTGATGCAATAAATCTACTAAAAGCAGAATGGGCAGTGCAACAGTTGATAATTATTACATTAAGTGAAGTGAAGAGTTAATAAATTACATTAATTCAAAATAAGATGCAGGCAGTAAAGTTTCATTGTCCATTAACAAGTCTTAAAAATATTGCGACATATTCATATCCACAAAAACAAACAATCTTGGCAAAATGCGATTAAAATTTTCAAAATGTACCGATTTAAAGATATATTTTGCTATAACTTGGGTTCAGTTTGAGATATAATACGAGAAGGTGTGAAGGAAAACTTTGCTAAAGTTACTTGAAATTTTTGATTTTTTGAGATATGACTATGATGCAATGAAGGAGCGATATGTTTATTAGGTGATAAACACAAATTTTTTAAATTTGTGTTGGTTTATATAACAGTGAAGTGCGGGGAAACCGAAATAAAATAACATTTTGGAGACTCGTGTAAGATTCTACAACATACAACTTGAAAAACCTTTACATTCATTTGACTGATATAGACGTTGTTTATAAAAAAGAAAAAAATTGATTCTGATTGTGAATCCGATTTGTCCACCCTTGGTAAAAAATGAACGAAATTTTTCGGTTACGATAATTCGTAAATAAAATCAGAAATATACTTTTTGAAGACTTACTAAGCGCTTTGAGTGTGTCAGAAAGTTATTTCCTAAGCCGTTAAAATGTTATATATTTATTTAAAATATTTTATCTATTTTGTTAATTAACTTTTTGATCTCATATCTCGAGAACCTCAATTTTTATTTTGTTTTTATTATTGTTTTATGAATAAAATTGTTATGTTTATGTTATCCTTTTTTCTTGTATCTAGAGCATAATAATACGGAATAAAAGCATAATAATAGGTAATAAAAGCGTGAGGTAATAATAATTCAAATTCCTATTTCAATCTTCAATTTATTTTTTAGTCTTGAACCATTTCTTTTACTTTCTTTGTAAACAAGTTCCCTTACGTATTTTTATGAAAGTTTTTTTCATTAATTGAAAACAAAATTTACTTTGTATTATTTATATGGAGTGGGATCCCATTTAAAAAAATTTCCGCTTTCCCGGGAATCGAAAAAGTCCGGGGAAAAAACTCTAGTATGTACGTACATAATTATATCCGTTTTGATGTTAAAAAGTTTGTGCTAATGTGTGTAACACATAAAAATATTGGCTCTAGAGTCCAGACCAGTTAAATGTGCGAGCTATTACAAGAGAGCTTTTGTGCTTTCACACCGACGAGAGCACTACAGCCAATCGGATCTGGGTGCTTTAAAATCTATTTACCGCAAATGCAAATATCAAAGTATGTGTGTTTGGACGTAACTGCTCTAGACCCGTAATCACTTTCAAAATCGACCTAACGACGTCCGGCTGGCTATCTGTCCATGTAAACATTGTGCGAAAAATTGTGACGTACAAAGTACACAATTTTGGAGATAATATTTTTTTTTATATACATAAATATTAACTTACACAAGCCTTACAAATGATGGAAAACGGTTTTTAATTTCAATATAAATCATCCTACCAAATTGTATTAAAATCGGTGCTTATTTGCTTAAAGGTTTCACAAAACCACTATCGAAATTACATAGCTTTTAAGTCAATGTATTGGGATGTATAATGGTAGTGATGAACAATTTGGACATGAGAATTTTTGTTAAACGCTAAAATATCATGAAAAAGTGTTATGCTGGTAGGTTTTGAATTAACCATAGGTTTCTACAAAATCCCGCTTCATAAACCAACTTTTTGACGAAAAAATCTCATATATGGCACAAAGAACTCTTCACCCGTATCGTGGTTAGCGAATTATAAATACGCCTGCGATTTTTTGGTAAAGGATTAAAGAGAACCTGAACTTATTTATATTACCAAACAGTCGCAGGCGTATTTTGAATTAGATAAGGGTGCTTAAATATTTGAATCATAATTAATTTTGTTTCGTTAGGTCCATGATTGCCCAATAGGATACACTCTCGAACCTTTATGTGTCACTTGTTAACTTGTTTAAAATTTATTAAGTAATAATTTAACACAGACTCAAATCTAAATAAGATATAAAAAATTTGTAATAGAAATTACACATTTTAACTAAAAATTTCCAAAAAAAATTTGTTATATTTTTTTATTTGTGACAACGATGCCACCTGCTTTTTCCACCATGGTTCTTTTCTTCTATAAATACTTATTATTTTGAATGTATGTATGTATGTATGTATGCAGGTAAAAATATTGACTTACTCTTGAGTGCGTTAATTTTAGGAAATTCATTAGTTCTTTCAGATTCTTTCAGCGCTTTAATGTTTCTAGAAATTTAATTTCTCCATTGAAATTAAATATTTCTAAATAAGATTTTGCATTTAAAAAAATATTAAAAAAAAATAATATATTCAGTTTAAAATAATGCAAGTTATAAATAAAATACAGTATTATAACAAAAATTGAGAAATAATAGAGAACATTATGTTTATTTACCCCAGTTACGACATTTGAGTTAAGTTTTTTTTTCGTTTTTCGATCATAAATGTAGCAGCTTTTCTCTTGCTTAATTCTCTAACATCTGTAATGTTTCTTTTCGCGGAGATTACGCCTTTTTTATACATACATATGTACATATATTTTTTCATATACAAAAAATGTAAATGGATGTATAATTATAAATAACATAAATTTTTTTCTGTCTATATTTTTTTTAAATTTTTTTAAAAACTAAAGTTGAAAGAAAATAAAAATTACTTTAATTATTTTCTTCTAGATGACAATTTTGGGTCATTGCTTAACTATTGCCTTAGGTGATATCATGGTACAACTACACAAGCAAGGTAGAAAAAAAGAGGAAACTTTTCGTTGGTAGTGTTTCAATCACATTTAACTTATCAAAGTTTGTTGTAGACACTACAACAGCACCATACAAGTAGTTTAAAAACGATTTGCTTGTTGTGTGTAGAAATAACAAAAACAACATAACAAGACAAACACACATTATTTTCATGTTTAAAAAGTAAAATTAAGAACTCTTGCTTCTCATTTAAATTATACTTTCAGTTATATATATATACATTTGGGGGATTCACAAGGTGTCATAAAGTCATAAGTCTTAAAATAATAACATGAAAATATACGACTGTTGTGAACATAATTTAGTGTGCTATTTTGAATTTAAACCAGCTGATTTAAAACAAATATAAAAAATGTATATTTACCTTAAATCAAAATATTTTTTTACTATAATCCGTGACATAATAAATTAAATTAGATCTTTCCTGACTATTTTCCATTTGTCAGACGCAAGCCACAAATAAATTTTATTTTGTTTGTTTACCAAACATCAGAGTCCTAAGCCGATCTAATTTTACGCCGCAAGTGTTTTGTTGCTAAAATTAATAGCCGCAGGTTAAATTCGGATATTAGCCGGATAAAACTATACCATCAACGGCGACGGATACAAAAACTAATGCGGTTTGGCTCATCCGCTCAGCGCAGGTCTCTTCTGATTAATTAGGACAGCACAATAAACATACCAAGCAAAGTTCTATTAATTTAAGACACTTTTTGTTCACAAAGCAACAACAATATTTGTAAACCATTGTAAAATGTTAGAACATTATGACAATACAACGTGATAACACACCTTGTGAATACCCCAATTAAGTTTTTAAAGTAATAACCATATCGGGAATGATGCTGGTATTTTATAATTGAAATTTTGTAAGGTGTAAAAAGGGTAAGTAAATTAATCATAATTAAATTTTCCTTTTAATTTTATTGAATCAAATTTATAATACTTGAATCAAGCGCATTTTGAGATTGTTTCAATCTTAGTTTTACTTAAATCAATCTCATTTTCGAATCATTTCAAGTACGAAATCGGGATTGAATATACATAATTTAAGTATTTTGTGATTGAAAATCCGTACTTTAATCAATCTTTCTGTACTTGATTCAAGAAAATCTGTACTGACCGTACTACACAGTGCAACAAGAAAAAAAACCATATACGGACAATAAAAAGCCATAAAGTACAAAAAAAAAAGACCCGTGTCTCCCAGCTTTGCCCAAAGTCATGCACTTTTTTTTATGGGCCCTTAAAGATTTAGGGCCTCAGTGTCATTTTTGCAAATAAAGTGATCATTTTCTCAGGCTCATATCTTGCAAACCGTTCGGAATTTTGATTAACCCTCTGAGGCTCTTGCCATAAAGAACAACAATTGTGAACATATAAAAACAAAAAAACTTAATCTTCAAGATAAGAATCGCAAAAAACTTTAAACATTTTTATTTTTTTTACCTTTTTCCCCCTGTTTAGGTCCATAGGTAGCAAACCGTTCAAGATTCAAGGAAACGATCAACTACAAAAATGTACCTAAGTTTTTTGCGATTTTGATCTGGAAGATGAATTTTTTTAGATTTTATATGTTCACAACTTTTGTTCTTTATGACAAGAGCTAAAACTTTGTCTCAAAGTGTAAATCAAAATTCTGAACGGTTTGCAAGATATGAGGCTAAGAAAATGATCACTTTTTTGCAAAATGACACCGAGGTCCCAAATCTTTAAGGGCTCATAAATTAAAAATTGCATGACTTTGGGCAAAACTAAAAGACACGGATCTATTTTTTTTGGTCCTTTATGTTAAATTTTTATCCATATATGGTTATTTTTTCATGACTTAAAAAATTACACGCAGTGCTTATAATACCGCTTCGGATTGATTGGAGTACGGATGGATTGATTTTTTTATAAGTGTTCTGGACGAGGAATACCGCACGAGGGTTTACACAGATGGGTCAAAGATGACTTGTGGTGTCGGCTCTGGGGTCTTCTCGGAGGAACTACATGTGAATCTCTCTTTTCGTCTGCCGGATTGGGCTAGCGTATTTCAGGCTGAAATATTGGCGATCAGGGAGGCATGCAGAACGCTATACGATAGGAACATCAGCGGCAAAATTGGCATCTTCGTCGATAGCCAGGCAGCTTTGATGTCACTGGAGTCATATAAAACAACATCCATACTCGTCAACCAGTGTAGGGAAGAACTGTCCAGACTGGGCAGTCTATCTGACATTACCTTAATTTGGATCCCTGCGCATAGGGACCATTATGGCAATGAACAAGCGGATGGGCTGGCCAAATCTGGAGCCGCTCTTGATATTTCACAGGCTGTGCCAGTCGCAACACCCCTGGGAACTATCAGGAGCGAAATCTTCAGGCACTATCTGGATATGGCTGACGATAAATGGAGGAAACTGGATGGCTGTAGGGCTACCAAGGAAACGTGGCCCACATATGACATAGGTCGCTCTGAGCGACTTCTCAATTTCAGTCGGAAGGACGTGTCAAGACTTACGTACGTGCTCACTGGTCATTGGACGATCGGCAAGCACGCTATGAGACTCGGCCTCCCTTTCAATGAATGCTGCCGCAGCTGCAGGGAACCTGGAACTGAGGAGACAGTATTTCATCTTCTATGTGATTGCCCGGCGTTTAACTCTATACGACATGGACTGTTCGGGAATTACCTTCTACAAGGACTCTCGGAGATATCGCGGGTGGGACTCAACAGCCTGCTGAAATATCTCAACGCAACGGGCTGGCTCTAGCCACCTCAGCATTGCCCCTGGGTCAAGTTTTGATCGGGGGGCTCCGATTTCTTGACGAGTTGTGTGGTGTCAAAACGGAGCCACCGTCGGCTCTACTTGTTGCGCGCCGGGAACTGTGCGTGCTACTACGTTAACTAACCAACTGTACCCAACAAACCAAAACGGTTTGAAAGAACTTGTAGCAAGCTTACTAACATAAGCTTTAAGCTAAGAAGAGTGTTGTCATAACTATTAAAAAAGGCTTGCTAGGGTATTCATTAAATCGGGCTTTTGCTTTAATCGGTTAATCGCTCGATTAATTAACCGAGGCTTTGGTTTAATCGGTTAATATTGCTATTGATCGGAAACACCAAGAAAGCCTCGTATCCATAAATCTCTTTTTGTTGTTTTTTTGTATATCTGGAGAATGCCAAAAGCCAAAGAGTTCAAATTAGGAAAAAGCAAAAAAAGTAGGCACACGCAAAGAAAAAACATGGTTGTGGTAAACATATTCTAAGAGCATCATATTCAGGAGTGTCATAGAATCCAAGTCGGTTTTGCTTTTTGTCGGTTTTGTAAACCAATATTGGTTTCATTTGGTGTCATGAAAACAAGTCGGTTTTGTTTTTTTCGAATACAAATAAAACCGATATTCGAAAAATCTGTTCTATGTTTTGGAGCATGTGTTTACGACTTTAAATGCAATTTTTGTTTGTTTTTAATAAACAGAAAATTATAGAAAAGTAAATAAGAACGGTAATACAGTAAACATATAAAATAATTGCCATCATTATATTATTTGCAATTTGCTGTTTACTTTTGTATGATTTTATTGTTTTGTAAAAATATAAAGCAAATTTTTTAAAAGTACAAAAAAAATTATTTATATTGTTTGCGACGAAAGACCTGCAAAGCTGCGCAAAAATTCGAAAAGTTTGCAAAAATCGCGAAAATTTGCGAAAATTTTTAATATTTCACACAAGCCATAAAATTGATTAAAAGTCCCTAAAACTATAGGGAATGACAAAAATTCGTTAAAAATTGTTAAATTAGCGGAAATTCGCAAAAATTTGCTAACATCGGCATGATAGCAAAGTTTAATATATATTTAAAATCGTTAAAGCTGTAAAGAACCAGAAATATAACAGGGAAAAAACGCTTCTATTGCGAACATGACTAAAATTCGCAAAAAATTGCAAAATTGGAAACAACCCCTAAAATTTATTTAAAATCGGTAAATTGGTTTAAAAAAACCAAATGTCGGAAAATAGCATAAAAAAGTTTGTAAAAATTCGAAAAGTTTGCAAAAATCGCGAAAATTCGCGAAATTTTTAATATTTCAAACAAGCCATAAAATGTATGTATATAACAAAAACTTGCTATTGTTGCATATTTGCTGAAAAAGTGAGGGAAAGACTTTTGCGAGTTTGCAGCAACCCGCTGCCGGAGACATGCAAAAAATACTATTTTAACAATTTTATGTACTTCAATCTATGCAAAAAATCTTACTGTTGAATAAATAAAACAAAAATATTAAGCTTTTAACCACTATATGTATTTCCAATAAAAAAAACAAGAGCTGTAAGCTGCTTGGTTTGTAATCAATAAAAAACCGATAATATTGGTTTCTGTTACACCTAAAACCGACAATAATTTTAGTTAAAACAAAAAACCGACAATATTGGATTTCATGACACCAACGTATTTTTTTGTCGGTTTCAAATCCAATTCCAATAAAATTGGTTTCTATGACACCCCTGATTATGATAAAGTTTATGATTGTAGATTATTATTGAATCATATTATGACTAAATATACTCGTAATATTACATCATAATATTTTTGCCATAATCATATTATTATTATGTTAATTATACATGTTAATCATAATAAGTTAAGAACTAATCATATTATTGTCATGTTAAACATAATAAGCTAAGAAGTAATCATATTATCATCCCCAGCTAGCATTTTGTATCATAATCTGATCATTTAGGAATCAGCTTCAAGGGCAACATACCCGTATATGAGCTCATTTATCAATCATAAATGATACTCTCGTTGTGAGAAAATGGTACCCTACCGCCGAATCATAAATATAATTTATTTTGACTTTCATAAAGCTTTTTTATAATTTTTATAAATATTTTTTAAAAATTTTTTATAAATAATTATATTAAAGTAAAAACAGTTAACAATAAAGCAAAATTAAAATTGCAATATAAATAATCAAAAAGTAAATAATAAAATCATGAATAATAACTACAATATTAATAACAATTCTAATAAGGAGCAATTCCATATGAAAACGATCAAAATTTGCAAATTTTTGGACGACCCCTCTCCGATTTTAAAATAAATAGTCTCAATCGATTGCCCAGCAAAAAATAATGTACCATGGCATCGTGTTCTTTTTGAGTGCATAAACTGTGTTAATAGCAATTTCCTTGCTTTGAATCCACGAAAACAAATGTTGTACATTTAAGATCTGGTCAGTATATGGACTTTGCAAACTTGCCTTAGTCGCCATGCGTTTTAGGGTTCCCCCTAACGCATCGCATGGGCCCATACCGTGGGAAGTCGCGAAAAGGTGCCACTCGACTTTGCAGTTTTGTTCTTCTTCAATTATGCAAAGATTGTAAAAATTTTTTTTATTCTTGTACTGAGAAGCCGCGCCGCGCCGTCTGAGAAAAACGTTACTTTGCGTTCCGTGTCTGTCTAATGCCAGCACGCATTCTTTTGGTCGTAGGATGGCAAACTTAGAAAATCCCACTTTTTCTGCTGGGTATTTCTCATTGAACTGATGGTATGCTTCGGATAGATTACATAATAATAATCTGCGCTGCTTGTGTACTTTTTCTCCATCTTCACGTGTGATAACATAGTCACGTGTACCTGGGCAGGCGCGGCTGTTGTGATCATTGCAGTAAAAATCTTGAATCAATTTCACCGTTGCTTCGCTGAGGGTCCTTGAGCCAAATTTCTTGGTGGGAGTCGCCAATATGCCCTTCTGTCGAACTAATTCTTTGCTTCTTCTCGCGATGTAAAAAGATGTTTGAAACTGTTCAGAAATCTTGCGTATAGACCATGATTGAGGCAGCACAGACAAAATGAGATATTTCTCCGGAAAAGTGGTCGCTAAATTGAATTTTCTTTTCAACTGCTCAATCATTTGTTTGCCGTCATCAACGTCATCTGCTTGACTGCATTCGTTATCAGAGCCTTCATCAAATATTGTCGCGATTGCACTCATTACCTTGCTTTTTTTCTCTTTCCTGTATGTTTCACTTCGCAACTTTCTTTTTCTAATAGGCGTTTCACCTAAAGTGGTAATAGCCTCATTCAAAGGACTCAAAGACATATTGACCATCGGAATGTCTGCCTCACTATCAGATGAAACATTTTGTTCACTTGTCATTTCACTCTCGGATTGTGGCTGCATTTGTTTCAATGCATTTGCTTGTTGAGACAAATCGATTTTACACTTGGGGCAAATGAATTCTGCTTCTTCACCGTATTGTATATTTAATTCATTCATGTATCGCTTCGAAACACCAGTTAATTTTAATACTTTTATCTTTTTCGAACGATGTCCACTCTTGTTAAACGGATTGCAGCAAAATTTATTCATTTTACTTTAAATTGTCTTTTTTTTGTAAAGTAAAGAGTAAAGCTTTACTTTACAAAAAAAAAACACTTTAACACTTTCACGTTTAGTATTCAACTGAAATTTGACTCAGAGTGTGAGAAGTATTTATATTTATTTTTTGGTAAAAAATAGGTAAAAAAAAATAAGCGATATTTGCATTTCTTTAATAGGAAAATTTGCGTGAACTACTGGTCATAAAATATTTTTTAAAGAGGGACTTAATTGGTTACTGCCAATAAGCCGACCACAGGTCATAAAATGTTTTGCAAATTTTTTAAATTACCAGGTAATAAATATTTCGCCATATTTATGGAAAATCCGTGTTTTATGACTTGTTTCTGCACGTGCCATTTTAGGCGAAATATTTATTACCTGTTAATTTAAAAAATTTACAAAACATTTTATGACCTGTAGCCTCATTCGGGTTTGGTGTGCCATTACATTTTTAATAAATATTGTAATTAAGTATAAGCAGCAAAATAAGAAAGATTTTTTCTTCATAAATGTATTTTTAACTGTAAAATAATTTTTAAAATGTATTTGTAACAAGGTGGTCTCTTAAATGCTCTTCTCCTGTCCAAACAAGGAGTCGGGGCCAATTTTTTTATTGCTGATTCTTAAAGCAAAAATTATGAGGAATCAAAAAAAAAATTAGCCGGAAAATTTAGGATCTTCTGTGGAAAATCGGAAAATTTAATTTTCATGGGAAAATTTAAAGGTAAATTTCTAAGAAAAATTAGGAAAATTTTATTTTTCAATTAAAGCCTGATTCAATACCTTTCCAACGAGCTATCACTCGTTGCGATCGCTTTAGTAGTTTTTTTAAAACAACTTTCAATTAGGTCCCTTATGAAGAATTCTTCAATTTTGTCACATGACAGTGGTGTACACCACCACTAAACCAGTCACTATAAAAAAAAAAAAAATATGTAGGTACATTATTTTTTGCTGGGCAATCGATTGAGACTATTTATTTTAAAATAGGAGAGGGGTCGTCCAAAAGGTGATCGCTTTCATATGGAATTGCTCTAAGATAAAATCAATTAAGAATAAAGTAAAATAAAAGTTGAAAAAAATTATGTATGTAATAAAAAGGAAATAATGAAATCATTAACAAAAACGTTTAAAAAACGAGAAAGAAATTAATTTAAAAGTAAATAATACAATTATATAAGTAACAATAAACTAAAAATAAAAGTAGAAAAAATAAATTGAATTTAAAAGTAAATATGGAAAAGATAATCTATAAATACAATAACTATTCACGTTTCTGCCTCTTAATTCTATCTGTTGCATGCATAAAATATTTTTGAAGTACACCATTCATATCTTTATCATTACAATTATACTTGTGATGAAAGACATCTAAGAAGAAACCAAATTATTATAATTACTGGTAATAATATTAATACCTGTGAACTCACTCTTTATTGTTGTAATTGAAAATGATTTTTCCGCACTTGGTTTCGTGGCAAAATGTTTCCACAATTGTCCTGCGTTTTTGAATTTTCCGCACTTGGTTTCGTGACAGTCCCCTTCCACGTATATGAGGAAGCTAGTTCATCCGTAAAAACTTTCCGCACGGCGGATCTTATAAACTCTGCAGGTCCATCACCTCCTGTCCTGTCCTGTCCTGTAATTGAAACAAAGCTTATATTGAATTTAATAGCCCATTTTGCCAGCTCGTCGCACAAACTAAAATCATTTTGTTCACTTTCACTATTGCTTTCAAAACTGTCGTATTCACTTTTGCTGGCAGAAGCGTAATTTTCAAAACTATTAAAAATGTTTTCACAATTGTCCTGCGTTTTAATTTTTTTATTATCATTTATTGATAGTAAATTTTGGGCTTCTTTTTTAGCAATTCTTTTTAATTTTTTGGCTGACATCACTTTCGTTTTTTTTTTTAAACGTACACAGATTTTATTGATGTATTATAGAAAATTAATGTTTCCACTACGACAGAAGATTCGAATAAACAGAAATTTTATACAGAATTAAAATTTTCTCTATGATTTTGACGATACGAATGAAAGGAAATTAAAATTTTTAAAAATATTAAAAGTCAATCGCTCAAGTGATAAATCAGTTTTAAATTCAAAAAATGTTAAATGATTTTTTAAACATATAAATGAATCATATATGAATCCTTTTTTAATCGTTCAAGTGATAAATCAGTTTTAAATTACAAAAATTTATAAATCATTTTTTAAACATATAAATGAATCATATATGAATCCTTTTTCAATCGCTTAAGTGATAAATCAGATTTTAATCATCAAAACTGATCTGAAAAGAATCATTTGGATGATTTTATCAAAAAGTAATCAGCCAAATGCTAGCTGGGCCATGTTAATCATAATTAATATAGAAGCAATCATATCAATCAATCATGTCATAAAAATATAAAATAAATTAAAACTTTTTTGCATCTATTTTGTGGCTTTTTACAATTTTTCTTAATGTGAATCAAACAGCGGAGTTCAATATAAGGCTTGCAAAAGACCAAATTCAAAATCTGCAATACCTAGCCCATAGTAGGATAAAGAATTGTTTTTCGGCTCTCCTGAAAAATTTGTTTTTAGACATACGCGGTTGCCCATGAAAACCACAGAAATATCGTAACACTTTTATAAAATATAACGAAAACTCTGTGTGTTTTCTTTTTGGATTCTACAAAAAAATTACGATATTTTGCATTTGCACTATTAAATCACTAATACGGAATAAACTCCGCTAATATTTAAATTTTTTTAATTTCTTTAAACATATTTTTTTATGGGAATTTATCTTTAAATTGATTAACCGCTCACATATAAAATAAATGACACAACTGATACAAAATTATTTTACAAATGGCGCTAACATAATATTATTAGAGTAAAAATAGTTTGATTGCATCTTAAACATAATATGATAAATGCATAGAAAGTTATCATGTTATGGCTATTAAATATCATGATATGGTTGTGAGTAATATAATATGTTTAGAAAGTTGTCATAATTTAGTTGTTAGAAAAATAATTATTTTTCGGTCAACAATACTCAAATTAATAATTGCGATAAACATTGATTTGTTTACAGTAACTATAATATTGTTGATATTAAAGAATTTGTGTACGACAACAATATATTGTTACATTAAACATAGTGTTGTTGCCGTAACCATGCCCAACCATATTTTTTCTCTGCGTGCAGGAACGGAGAAGTGGGCGTCGTAAAAAAATTGATTTATTTATGTTTAAAGAATGGTATTTATATAATTTTCTGTTCTTATTGCACCATGGTATAGAGTACTTGATAAATAAAGTATTATTTCCAATGCGAAAAACAAGCGTTGTTTTGTGACAGACTGAGCGACGTATAAATGTTGAAAGCTTGAGGTTCGGCTTATCTATTGTACATCGCTGGATTAGTTTGCTTGAAAGCCTTCTATACATTGAATACAAATTACCCTTAAAGTGGTAGGCTTAATGGAGGAAAACAAAGCGAATTCAAAAAGAATTTAAAAAATTTTGATTTGATAGCCGAAAAACACGATTTAGTGCGCGGCCATCTGAAGTGTCTCGTGACCATGCAAGCAAAAACGAAAAATTTTAAATATGTATTTGCGCAAAACACAAGAAGACTTTTTTCTGAATTATATCAACGGTACAAGATGACCCCACATTGTATTAAGCTACATCCATTCTGTTTCTTTAAACTACTTGATTTTATCCACTCTTAAGCATTCAAAAGGAATAGCTTCTCTGAATTGATTCGTGAACAAAGTGCCTCTCGCCCCACTGTACAATGATTTAAACATTTATGGCATATATGGCATTTTCTTTTCTAAAAAAAATGTTCCATATATTCTTCCATATTTCTTGAACCGTCTTATTTTTTGGTTTTTCAATTTTTATGTTATCCTTTTTTTCAGTCTTAATGCATTTATTGCTACTAATTTGAATTTCTGGTTCAATGGAATCATCTAGTAAACAAATTTTACAGAGTTCCTCTTCAAACTCTACTGATTTTCTTTTTGACCCAGAAGTTTGGTTATTTTCTACGGCTATCTTTTTTCTTCGCAAGACTGTCTTGTACCTTTCTTCACATTGCTTTGGTGTCTTCTTTAAACAAAATAAGTATATTTTTTTATTTTTCCTGTAATATACGTACTAATATTTTGCTTACCCTGAATCCTTTTGTATGAAGTAGGAGATTCCACAAATTCCTTATTTTGAACACCATTAAGTTCCATTTTTGGTCACTATTTTATTTTTAAACTTTTTTACGCTGTTTTTATGTAAATATGGCGGATATTTCAGTTAATTGCAAATTTATTGTCATAAATGATCAATAATGTTAACGTTTATGATAAATCGCTTAAATTTCATTTAAGTATACATTAATGGTAAATGAATTATTATTACTATTTTTTGTGTTCTATTGATATCCTTAAATATGCATTACTTTACGAGTGCGCGGGTAATATGTTAAATGTTCTAACAAATTAAAATTCAAGATTTGTTTTTAGAAAAGAAAAAGTTACCTTTTTTATTTTAATCGTACAAAAGAAAAATTCATTAGACCAAACAAATAAGTAAAAAAGTATAGTTCACCAAGCCTGATCATTTGATACCCTACACCACAGTATTTAAAAATAAATTTTCGACAATGTACCCTATTTGGGACCCACGGGCATCCATGGATGCGCCAGAATTAAATTAATTTATGAGTTTAATGGTGTTTTCTTTTCTACATAAAAATACCACATGTTAAAAGGTGCATGTATAAAATGTCTTGCCGAACATGTAATACTGCAATTTTGTGTTTGACAAGAACAAAACACAAAATTGGATCGCCCTGTTTTTAACAGCTGACAAAAAGGTTTGTTCTTCAATATATAAAAAAATATGTACATAAATCAAAAAGTGTGTTCTTCAAAATATAAAAAAAATTTACATAAACCCAAATATGTTAATATAGATTGATAATAAATAAATAAATTAATGAACAAAATGAATGACGAAATTCCAATTTCTTTAGTTTAGTTTTCATAAAATATGTAAACAAGAAAATATCTTTGCCAAGTTGCCGATTTATTAACATACAGTTTTTACGATTTCTTGATTTGATGTTTTTTTCAAAAACAATTTTATAACACCGAACCCATTTAAATTTTATATCACTGACAACCTACCATTAACAATGTAATGCTTTCTTTTGTTTTTATTATAAAATAATAGAAAAAATAAATATTAATAACAGCCGTATTCATAAACATTTTAAACGTCATTTCAAATCTGTTTTAAGCAAAAATCGTTAAAATTGTATTCATAAAAGATTATTACCTTAAAAATCCTATTTTAAACCTTGTGTAAATAAACGAATTTTAAAATTGGTTCGACCCTTGTTTAAACCTATTTTAATATAAAATTTTTGCTTTTTGCTGTGTGTTTATGGTCATTTTGAACATTTTGCGAGAAATTTTTAATCAATAGGTATGTATACATATGTATATATTATTATAATTTATACATGAATAATAAAATTAAATTCAAAAATATGTATGTTTGCGTGTATATTATAGATGTACTTCCCAATTTCACAAATTAAAGCTCAAACAATTATTAATTGTACAAAATGAACTAGTGATGTGTAAACGATCAAAACAAATAAAATAAAACTCGTTATTTGAATACTTGGCTGAAAGGAAAAGGAAAAAAAATTTGCCACCCGATTCAGAATAAAAAAAGAAAAAACCCATAATTAAAATTAATGGGGGCTGAGGGCCGTGGGGCCCTTGGACCCAAAAAAACTGCCCCGCCCACTTAGTGATATGTGTGGGTACTCAAATAAAGGTAATTTGCTCACGATTTCAAATATGTATTTTGTTTTTGTATTCGCATATTATTTTCCTCTCTTGGTTAATTTGAGTTTTTTTTAGGTAAAGAAAAGCTTTAGTTAGCGAAGCCGGTCTTTGTAATACCATAGAGCAGAAAGCCCTTCAGCCCGGCCGAAGGCCGGCTACACAGGAAAGAATTATTTAGCACATTTTTAATTTCAGAGGGGGTTCAAATTTGTTTTTTTTTTCGTACGCCCCGTAAACTGCACTTTTGCCGAATACTTTTTTATCAGCAATTAAATCATCATCTAAATTGCACTTTTAACAAATAATTTTTGAACTCTGTTTATTTTTTTAAATAAAAGAGAAACTATCGTACAATTATTCATTTATAAAAAGCAATTTTTTCTCACACACGGCAAAAAAAATTGTAGATACGAGTACGAATATGAATTAATAACCACTGTTTTGTATTATTATGATTCAAGTGACAAATAAAAGAGATAGTGCTGCCAGCTTCCAATCAAAAAATAACGTAAAACGTTTATTAGTTAAAATGCAATGAATATGAATTTTAAAAAAAGCTTTTTTAGGCTTAAAATGTTTTTTAACTAAAATGTATCTAAAACATGAATTTAGATTTTTTTATGAATACGGCTGATACGCTGCCCTTTTATAGAGCAAAGAATTTTTAAGAAAGGAACACCAAATTGCTTTTTTTTAAATAAATGTGACCTTTTTTGTAGAAAAACAAATACTATAAGATTCATGTAAAAATGTTTTGTGCCGAATATTATTTAAACATTTTCATGTATATGAGATTTTTTGTAATTAAGTGATTTTAGGGAGGTGTTTATTTAGAACCCATTTTAAATTAATGAGAAAAAAACGGCAAGATTAATAATACTAAAGCAGAGACAAATTGAAGAGTTCATAAGGACATCCAAGAAGTCGTGTTATACACACGAAAACGATTCTTTGAGTAAACAATAAGCAGGGTTTAAAAAACTGCATTTTTAGTTGGTTTGACAGCGACTGTTTCCATTTAATGAATCAGAAGTAAAAGCAAATTTTTTTTTTTTTGGCTAATGACAAATAAAGAAGTGGACGATATGGCAGTTTTTTTACTTTGACTGCATTTTTTGAAAAGTACATATTTAAAAAGAAATTAAATGTTTACTATACATGATTGTAGCAAGTAGTTGATGCGGTTTTCGATTTTTTATTTATACAAATTGCATTTGGTGCGGAACAAGGTTTATATTTCTAACTTAATGTTGACAACCACGTGGTGATAGGTAAAGTCTTGGTAAAAATGAGCCAAAACTCTAGTGTATATACATACATTTTATATTGTTTTTAATTGTAATTGTAGTTAAAAGAAATGTTGTTGGTACTAAACTCAAAATTTGGCTGCTTTTAGTCGTAATAAGTTGATAACACTGCCACCCACTTACGAAAATAATAGCTACTTGCTGTTGGCATCTTTGCTGTGGTCGGGGAGGGAAAGTGCTGCTGCAACATTAAGTTATGTTTGGAGAAAAAAATATTTAGCTATGTTGATGTCGAATTCATCAGGGTTTATGGTTTTTGCACTTTTTAACAAGTATGTACAATTATTTATTTTTTATCCCTTATCCTCTAACTTTTTACTTGTGTGTGTGTGTGTTGTTTCATTTTGCACAATTAATAATTTTTTGCTGTTGTGACTTTTATTTTTTTTTCACAACTTTTAACAAAACCAAAAAGTAATGGACCAAATTTAAGTTTATTCTAATTTTATGACCGAGGAAAAAAATTTAAATTTTAGAAGTCAGGATAGGGAATATAAGTTTTAACTTGGGCGGTATTTTGTTTTTTAATAAAAGTTATTTTTTTTATTAATATAAAATTATTCAAGTTTGCTTGGATATACAGTAGTTTTGACTTAACTGCACTAAGTTAAAAATGATTTTAAGTGCACTTTCTATAGCTGCACATTTAAGATAAATGCACAACATTTTTGGAATTTTAAAATTATTTTCACTCAAAAACTTCAAATTAGCCGCTCTGTGACTAAATGTTATGTCCACAAGAATTAATATCATATAAAACAATGTATTTTTCATGTACATACCCACAAACACAGGTAATAATAATTACATTTAAACATAAATGAAATTATTATTACCAACAATGAGAAAAGAATAAGTACTATAAATTCCAACTAATTATGTCTGGATTAATTCCGGCAGTTGACATAAATTAATTTCACACATTGCTTAATTTTCTTAAAGACAGGAAATTGCAAAACAACGTGCCAATATTTCTGTCTAAAATTTCTCAAGAATTATTTGTGCACTAAATTAAATTTAACTTTAATTTGAACTTTTTAATTTTTTCGCTTGCTTAATTTCCTGCCCTGCAGTAAATTAAAATGCATGTATGCACTTTATTCTTTTCTCACATTTATCATTTTCTCACAATAATTTTAATAAACTAAAAATATAAAAACAAATATAATTAATAAAAATGTTAGTAATAATTTTACCATCAAAAAAGACGCGTGTTTTAATTACTCCAGATTTGTTATCTGAAAACGCGTGAATATAAATTTTTTTTTTTTGGGTCTCAAGAACCCAAAGGACGTTTCTACTAAACTTGCCAGAATACATTTTTCTGTAATTAATCATTAAAATCCTGACGAAAGTGCATTTTGTATACCTGTATATGTATTATATTTTTGGGCAGCTTTAAAACATTTTCATATAAAACATCAAAGTTAGCTTCACACCTAACAAAAATATTGTGGCCACTTTTTCATATAAATATTCAATTATATAAAATTTTAATAAAATTTCAATTTATTAATAAAAAGGTTTTCATTCTTCTTTGAAGCACTTTACTTTAGCTGCACTTTTATGCAGGTTACCACAATTGCGTACCTTAAATGCATTTAAGATAAAAGCACTTTTAATTTATCTGCACAAAAAATCGTGCAAAGGAGATGTGCAGCTAAGTCAAAATTACTGTATGTTTAAGGAAACTTTTTGCTAAGTTTAATGAAACTGTCATTTGCTTAAGCAAGGTGCGAATCTAATCGCACATTCCGTACGGAATCAAATGAGTGACTTTTTGTTAATTTTTGACAGAAGGTTAAGCAAGGCTATGTATATTATGGTTAGGCCTTTAAGGTTAGTTAAAAGGTTACACGATAGAACAACGTGTTATTATACATAAAGGTAGTTTTAGTACCAATATTTTAAAATAAATATTATAAACATGAGCAGAAATGAATTATACCTTCTGCAATATTGTGTTGTGGGTAAAAAGAACAACAACATAAAGAGTTTTCTGTAAACAGATCATAGCTGTTAAGTAATGATTACTAATCATAATAATTAGTAATTAGATTATTTTTTTTTGAAAGGTGAAATAATGATTATATAACGATTATTTTCAGAATCGCACGATTACTTATTGATTACGATTACAGATAATCGAAAAATAATCAAGATTAATAAAAATTACGAAAAAATAATCAAAAATAATAAGAAATAATCGAAAAATAATTTGACTACTTTCGAAGATTACTTTTGATTGTTTTTGATTATTTTTTTTTTATTTTGCGAAAGTCTACTTTTTTTAATGTAACGCCAGATTGCAAATCAGGTTGTATTTTCGGACCATGTTGTTCAATCGTTATCCCTTTTGTTACTTAATGTAGAGCTTGTTGCGCTTTACACCAAAATATAAAAAAGTAAACGATACATATAAAATTTTTTGAGAAACAATTTAAAATACTTCTGGCGTTACGTGACAAAAAGTAGACTTTTCGCTGGAAATGCCCATATCCAGCATAAGATGGTAAGTCGCAGAACAAATGGTATTCTTTTGCATTAAATAAATAATCGTTGAAATTTCAAAAAAAAAATCGTCGAAATTATTTAAAACGTCGGAATTTATAAAAAATAATAAAAATATAACGAAAAATGATTATAATTTAATGCAATAGAATTCGTTTTGTACTTGTGAAAATGAGTTTTATATTAATTTTTTTTAGACATTCGATAAATGCTACAACTTGTGGAAGAAGTGCAAGTGGCCAAAGTTGTCGGAAATATTTGAAGAGCACCTGGGATGATCGTTGCTTTTACTCGTTGTTACTCGTTGGAACTCATTGCATGACGCAGTTCAAAAACTACTTTGCTACAAAAAAAAATTAAATAATCTGTGCAATAAGTTGACTTTACCACATTTTTCTGCAAGAGACATACAGTACCGGGAAATGTACAATTTGGTAATGGAACCAATTGCAAAGGCCCTGGACTTTCTTCAAGGAGAAAGCAACGTTAATTATGGTATTTTTATATTTTGATTCTTTAAAATATAAATTTATATTAATATTATTACAGGATTTTTAATACCAACTCTTGTGACACTGAGCAATAGGCTGCATAAGCTAAGCTGATCCCAGAAATTGCAACAGTTATCATCTCTTATTTTAAAAATGGAACAGAGGTTAAGAGATAGGTTCCATATTTCATGTTGAAGCCTGGGGCAAATATTGCAATTTTAGCAACAGTGCTAACTCAAAGCATTAAAATCAAATGGGTCAAGGTGTTGCTGAGATTAAGTCAGGAATTGCCAGAATTAACTGTCTAAAATATAACCAGCATAGTTTTAGAAACACTTTACAGTTTTTACGCCAAAAATTGTAAAGCATTTAATTTTGAAAGAAAAATTAATAATGTGTCGACTATGCCCGATTTTTTGATTTCACTGATGATGGTGAGCTAATGCGCACATTTATTTGGTTTTTTACTTTAAAGATTTGACTTTGCAGATGATGAAATTGAAGTAAGTTCTTCTCCACAAGAACAGATTAAAGTTGACCAACGGTCCGCAATAAAACATCAGCTCTTCAGCTATTTAAATGATAATGCAAGTGCTGACGAGATTTACCAAAAATATGATTTACTAAGGGATGCATTTATTTTTTTTAACACGCCCTAAACGTCTGCAGCTCCAGTTGAACGACTGTTTTCATTTGCCGGGATCGTCAACAGTCCAAGGCGCCAATCATTGTCTGATTTTTCTTTTGAAAAATTAGTTGTAATGAAGGCCAATTGTAAATATATGTAAATTATAAGACTTTTTTTTTGTGAATTTAATGTATTCTGAATGTATTTGTTTTCTTTATTATTTTTCCACGTATTTTTGTTAATTAAGTAAGTACTTAAATTGTTATCGGCTGTTTTGTTATTGAAGTGAATAAACCTATATTTTGTATACAAAAATTATCTAATTTGGTTTTATTTGTTCAGAATTTTTTTAACGTTTTTAATGCAAATTTTTCAAAATAAAATCTTTGTATAAAATGATGCGCATGCTGAATTTTTAAAAAATAATCGAATATAATCAAAAATAATCCTTGAAAGTAGTCAATTATTTTTTTGATTACTTTTGACTATTTTTGATTATTTTCTCGTAATCCTAACTAATCTTAATTATTTTTTGATTATTTGTAATCATAATTAATTAATAATCAGGAATTGTTAAAAAGAGAATTATGTAATCAATACCATTATTTTTAAAATTTAATCTAATTGATTACTAATCGTAATCCAAATTTAACAGCTCTGAAACAGATTGCGGTCGATTGGGTAGTTTTAAATTATAAAGTGAGTGTAAATCAGCTGCTTTTTTCAATACAATTAAGATAATTCGAAATACACTTAGGTCTGTTTTTATGCGGTTTTTTTTTATGCGGATTTGAATTTATGCGGTTTTCAATTCGATTTTTTTATATTTTTTTTTTGTTGTATTAAACCTTTTTAAACGTTGGCATCACTTCTGAATAGTACTTTTCAAAAATTAATGACGAATTATTTAAAAAAAAACTGCCGAAGATTTGTTGAATGTTCCGACTTTACCAACTGCTAATGTGTATGTTGTCTTATCTAGCGGTTTTGGTCTAATTTTTACTCCCAGATTTGAAGTTTTGCGGTTTTTTAACTTTTCGGAACGAATCATCCGTTTTGTGTGAAAATGGAGTCTTTTTTATGCGGATTTCATTTATGCGGTTTTTTTGGGAACGCATCTACCGCTTAAAAAAGACCTGAGTGTAATTGGAATAATACGATTTTGTTTGTTGTGCTTCATTACCAGTTTTTATTTTTGATAGATGCACTGAAATTTATTGTTGGAGGAAAAGCTAGTTCCTGTGCTAGTGAATGAGATTTACAAAAACACTCAAAAAGTCTCATTTGCAACGATATCAAAGTTGCAGCAAAACACCAACAAAACAGTGACTTTATCTTCTTGTCACAACATTATTATTTGTTGGTGCTCTTAAGAAATGCGTTCTTAAATTCTCAAATCATGTCACCCCATTTTAAAACATCAGATATCAATGTGGCAATTTCGTTTTATATTTTCTTTATGAAAAAATAAAAATGCTTTTAATTTTTTTTTTTTTTTTGTATTTTCGTCTTAGCAAAAATTTTAGACACATCTTCTCTAAACTCACATTGTGCTCATCTTTACCTTGAAGGAGTACCAGCATGTGTACTAAGTACAAAGTTCTGGAAATATGGATGACTAGAACTTTAATGATGAATTGCCATTTGATAAATTCTCTGTGAACTAAGTTGTTTTGGTTGTATTAAACTTTTTTCTTTTTTATCTAAAAATTTCTTCCATTTTTTCGGAGTTGTTGTTTTTTTTCAATTTCATTTTTGTCGTCTGGTTGTTCACAAGGAATGTGCGAATAAATGATACATCATGCATTAGGGGGGGAAATAAAATTGTAAATAATTTTCCATTAACTTTATACTTGTTAAGTGTATAGGAGTATTAGAGACAAGAATAATAAAATAAAAAAGTTTTTACCCACTTACAACAACAATTCGAGTCGGAAAGAACCCAACCAATTGTAGGGGAATGTAAGAAAAGATAAACTCACTGTTTATTGTTGGTGTTTAGTTTTTGCTTTGATATTGTTACAAGTAAGACTTTGAGTGTTTATAATTCTTATTCGCTTAAGGGTTTTATTTGTATATTATTTTTGGCCTTTCTAAAATCTTTGGAAAAGGTTTCCTGATGAGCTGGCCTAAGCAACCAGTGAAATGCGCATAGAAGCTAGCTTTCCCTCAACAATAAATTTCAGTGTATTTATCAAATATGAAAAACTGGGAATTTAGCACGTCATACGGAAATCGTATTAATAATAAATTTTGTATTCCCGAAAATAACTTTGATAAAAAAGTTTTATTTTCTTTAAAAATTAATCAAGTCATCATCATTGTTAATCCGACACCACCAAAGGTGGAGAGGGTATTTTGCGTTTGTGCTGATGTGTGCAACACTTAAAAAAAGAGTTCCAGCCCCACCTTTTTAGTATACTCATCGACACAGCATCTCATTTTGAATCGATGTAACGTTGTCTGTCCGGCTGTACTGCTGGCTGCCTTTCCATGTAAACCTTGTGCACTATGTCAATTTTGATGGTGATGAAATTTAATAAAATTTGGTAAATAGGTACTTTTACTGAAAACGGTGAAAGTTATACAAGCTTCTTTCTGGAATAAAGTATTTGTACCCAAAAACTATGTTCTTTTATTGGTATTTCGATTAAATTTTGCTAAAACATATTTTTTGCATAAAAAATCATCTTACTAAATTTTTTTGGAATCGCCCTTTTTTTAAACTAAACCTTACCAATACCCATTTTGGTTTTATTTCTTTTATAACTTATTTAAATTTGCTTTAGTTAAAAGGAAATTTTTACTTACTGAACAAATTGTTTTCTTAAAAAAAAACACTGACGAAAACTTATTCTCATTGCTTATAAATAGGGATGAGGTTTTTATGCACTAAAAAACCGATAATATGCGCTTAAAAATTCAAAATATGCACTAGAAATAAAAAATATTCACTAAAAACTTAAAAGATGTCTATAAAAAAATTCAGTATATTAATATACTATTATTATATATACCATATACTATATTTGAATAACAATTGTTATTCAAATATCTACATTAAAAGGAAAATTTTGTCTTGTACTTAAAGAATGCCAATGCATTTTGAAAATTATTTCATTTTTTGAATCCTTAATTTTTTTGCTAAACGTTTTGGATTTTTGTTAATCATCGGTATCAACAAGCTCTTCTGGAATCTTAAATTACTCAAAGTTTTTTGAATATAATTCTGAAGCACCTAGCCCCATCTTGTTACTAATGGCTGCACTGATAGGGGAATCAAGGGAAACATTTCACTAAAAATTGCAATAGTATCGAATTGTCTAATTTCCTCTGCAACGCGGTATAACCCATGTACCAAGCAAATTACTTGTAACAGTTTTTGGTAAAATATTTTTACAAATTGGAAGCCTTAACCATGTAAGAAGGATCTTTTGTCGAAATCTTGAAAATCTTATACTTAAAGTCAAGCTCCAAAATAATTAATTTATTGATTTAAAAATTTTTTTGGAAGGTTGTTTTGTGTTCTTAAAATATTTTTTAAGGACTTGATACAAAAAAGTCAAAAATTTGTTTTTAAAAGTTTATTAAAATTAATATGTGTACATATATTATATTAAAAAAAAACTAAACAATAAGGTTAAATGAAATATAAGATCAGTTTAATATAAATTAATTTTTTTAATATAATTTAATAATTTCAAATTTAGCAAAATAGAACAGTCTTTCTTCTGCCATTGTTGATCTGACCTCTCTCTCTCTCGTAGCATTAATGACGAGTAGGGCAAGTTTTTTATGGCATAAGCCATTTTTGGCATTTCTTCAATAATTTTTTTAAAAAGCAATTTTTGGTCCAGCTTGCCAAAGAATACCTTTTTGCATCCTATCTAACTGAATAATGCAAACATCGTTAGAAGTACTTTCAATGCATCTGCTCAAGCCTCTTGCAGTACCAGTACTTTTTCAGTATTTTCTTTTTTTACTGATTATTGAAAAAAAAATCAGTATTCAGTAAAAAGTACTGATTACTGAAAAAAAAATCAGTATTCAGTAAAAAGTACTGATTACTGAAATAAAAAAATCAGTATTCAGTAAAAAATACTGATTACTGAAAACAAAAATCAGTATTCAGTAAAAAGTACTGATTACTGAAAACAAAAATCAGTATTCAGTAAATTTTACTGACTTGTGTAAAAAAATGCAGTAATCAGTAAATGATTGATAGTAGATACCGTCTGCCTTAAAAATAATACATACACATTGTATGAACAGTGGCGTGTTTTCAATTTTTTTAATTATTTAAAAAGGAAATGTGTTACTGTAGAACAAAAATATTATCATAGTTAAAACAACAAGTTATTTTAATTTACAATGAAAAAAATGTTCAAGCCGATGCAAATAGTTTAGAGAGGCCTGTCGACGATTCAAAGGAACCCATTCTTTTGATCGCATCACGAAGTTGATAGGCACAATCAATAAAGAATTTAAAATACCCATTGACAAAATTGTTTATACAATAACCGACAATGGATCAAATTTTATAAAAGCTTTTAAGGAATTCGGTGTTGATTCAAGTAAGCGATAAATATTTATTTCAAATGTGATTATATTATTGATTAGCTGTTATTCAGCAATATGCAATAAAAATGATAGGGATGAGGACTCTGGATCTGATTCGGATGACCAAGCAAACATTTTAGGCCCCCATTTCAACCTGTTAATCTAAGGTTATTATCATACACTTAATCTTTTAGCTACAACTGATTTTAATAAAATAATGGACACCTTAAGTCAATATATAAAAGCAGGTAGAATTGAAAAAATTCATACTACAAACAGCTTCAATTTATTTTTTACTTTTATGTTTATAGATGTACACAGATTTGGAACAAATGCAATAGACCGAAGTCTGCAGAAGTCATCAGCGGAGTTTTAAGCGCCAATTTGTTGACTCATGTATAACAAGGTGGAACTCTCTTTATGATTCCGTAAAAAGGTTGTTGCAGCATAAAGATAATTTGCCGGAACTTTCCTACCGGATTTCTATCCCCACCATTCTTGCAGACGAACTGGAGTACTTGGAGGAATTCCTATTAGTAATGAAACCTATAGCAGAGGCAATTGACTACCTTCAGGGAGAAAAGACTATGTACTTCGGATATTTTGTCCCCACCATAGTTTCGTTAAGGGTAAAATTTTTGCGTTTAGAACAATCAAATTTAAAATACTTAGCTCCATCGAAAAACAAAAAATGAGAGGCTTTATTTCTAAGATTTGAAAAATATTTCAAAGTACAGCCAGACGCTTGGGATGCTATCATTGCGGCGGTAACTATACCTGAAATAAAGCTCCGATTTTAAAATACCTCAATTGGAAACGGCTACATCAAAAACAGAGGAAGATGTAAAAAAATGTTAAATACATATCTAATAAAATACGGAAAGATTCCGGATACTGAAACCCGTATTGTGCCTCAAACGCCGGAAAATTCAATTTTTAGATTTTGGAGAAGAAGGTGATGTTAACTTTTGCACCTGATTTTCCTTTGATACTTATATTAATATGTATATTTAATTATCCAATTTTCTTAACCAGATGATGATGTGCAGTCCAATTTAAGCGATGTGGGAAATTATCTCGAGGAAACAATTTTATACTTGGCCGAACGGGATACAACAACAAATTGCTTGCATAAGCACAATGCAATAAAAAACGTTCTTATAAAATACAATACCCCACTACCCTCATCTGCACCTGTAGAACGACTGTTTTCTTTTGCTGGGATTGTGAATCGCTCTAGAAGACAAAAACTTAGCGACACAAATTTTGAAATGCTTGTGCTTAGAAAAGCGAACATAGCACAGCATGTATTCACAAATATGCACATCTAATTTTTTTTTCATTGTTAATTAAAATAACTTGTTGTTTTAACTATGTTATTAAATTTTTTTTACCCAATAACACATTTACTTTGTAAATAATTTACAAAAATTAAAACACGCCACTATTCATACAATGTGTGTGTATTATTTTTAAGGCAGCCAGTATCTACTATCAATCATTTATTGATTACTGCATTTTTTGGCTCCACGAAAAGCCCCCCAATGAAATAACACCCAAACGAGAAATGAAATATTCCCCAAATTTTTTTCATACATTTTTGGGTGTTATTTCATATGAAATAACACCCAATTTTTTTGTGCCTTTTTACATTTTTTTTGGGAATTATTTCATTCCTCATTTGGGGTTTTAAAATTATGAAATAATCTCCAATGAAATAACACCCAACAAATTTTTAAAATTCGGGGCTTGTTTCATAGCGTGTATAATTTGGGTGTTATTTCATTTTTTATTCGGGGGTTATTTCATTTTTAAAGCTGTTGGTTTTTGGGGGTTATCCTTGCTGAAACTGACTCTTTTATGAATTTTGGGCATAATTTCATTTTTGTTGCCGATGGGGTTTATTTCATTGGGGTTTATTTTATTTTCATCATTGGGTATTATTTCATATGAAATAACTCCCAAATATTGGGGGTTGTTTCGTTTTCGCTTTGGGGTTTATTTCATTTATTTTTCGATGTTATTTCATTCACTGTTTTTGGGTGTTATTTCCTATTTTTTGGGATTTATTTCATTGGGGGTTATTTCCTGTGCGTTATTTCATTGGGGGGCTTTTCGTGGAGCCCATTTTTTACACAAATCAGTACTTTTTACTGAATACTGATTTTTTTTTCAGTAATCCGTACTTTTTAATGAATACTGCCTTTTTTCCAGTAATCAGTACTTTTTACTGAATACTGATTTTTTTTTCAGTAATCAGTACTTTTTACTGAATACTGATTTTTGTTTTCAATAACCAGTAAAATTTACTGATTACTGATTTTTTTCAGTAATCAGTAAAAAAAAGAAAATACTGAAAAAGTACTGGTACTGAAAAATGCCCATCTATGGTTAATATATAAAAACAACAGCAATTTTTTAACTGGAAAAAATTTCATTACAGAAAACGGGTATAAGTAATAATTTCATAAACTGGGTGCAAAGCTGAAAACCGCTATAGCGCAGGAACGGTAAGATCGAATTCAAAAATATTTGTTTCTAAGTTATTAGGAATTAATTGATCTTTCAAACTGCATTGCTGGTTTGTTTCGTTTTCATACAAATTTTAAAAGTTATAAAGCGTTATTTACAAAATATTTATGGAAAAATTACGAAAAAATTATAATGACGGGTGCATAAACGAGCAAATGCATTGCAAAACTTATAGTCTTTGTACACCAAAATAAGGCTTGGGCATTTTTCTCTTAAATTATATAATTAAAGGGAAATAAATCTTGGTTTTTGACAAAGCTATGAAGAACTAATGCGCAAATAATATTTATTAATGTTAAGGGTTTTCATGATATCGCTGAAAAATTCGCAATCTGTGCCTTATAACGCCCTCGTAAATGAACTGTCAAAAATTGTATGCGAATTCATTAACACAATTTGCCTTACATTTTTGACTCGTAAGCTTCCGCTGTTCAATTGTGCATTTATACAAACAGATTTTTTTAAATGCTTTCCGTCGGTTTCAATGAAATAGTATGAAATGGGAATTTAGAACATTTAAAAGACACCTTGAAAACTTAAAGTGTTTTTAAATCACAAACAATAAACTCTTGCAATAATTTGAGCAAATTTTTCTTTTGGCTTTCTTTATGCCTTTTTGATAACAACTCATATTGGGAGGATTCCAACCAATTGTAGTGGGGAGTTTTAGAAAATATGAGCTTCGATATTATTAAAAGTAAAACTGGTGCTTATAATTCTTATTTGCTTAACAGTTTTATTTGCATAATATCTTTAGTTTTAGTAGCAATCAGTGAAATGCGAATGGGAAAAATTTCAGTGTTTCTATCAAGAATAATAATTGGCAATTAAACACGACAAACGAAATCTTGTTAATTAAACATTTTTTTTGTATGGACGTTACTTACAAACAGACATTTATTGTTTAAAATTACACAAAAATTATGCAGGATCCCAATGAAACGCGTCTCGCAAGTTTTCCTATTTCATGAAAACCCTTATTATTTTTTTAATAATAAGTACATACTGCGTGTTTAATTCATTAACTTTACTAAGATTAATTGTATTATTTTGTATAAAAATTTTGTTATTTTTTTTTTCAAAAAAATAAACACAGCTGTTGTTGGCCTTGGCTAGACTATTATATGCTCGGGCTTACACGACTATGCTTTTTTATTTGTTATACCCTTCACCACAGCTGCAAAGGGTATACATATTACAGTTGTCATACCGTATGTAGCCTCATTTTTAGGTACCAACGCAATTAATATTGCACAATACAATCGCCTGTTTATATAAGAAGGTGCCACTATAAGTTGGATATAATTAAAATCTTTTGGTTTGTTTTGCCAAAAAAAAAAATATTTAAACATGTGTTGACAGCATTGTACAATACGCACATGTCGGTGTATGTTTTATATAACGCCCATATTATTGATCAGTAGGAGCAAAACGACCAAATTAATAGCAATAAAGTACTCAATAATATTTTATAGTCTATGAAAACCTTTCGAACATATTTATAAAAAATATTCTAGATCGCTCTAAGTAGCAAAATTGTTTTAACGAAATTAGTCTTCTGGACTTCTAGACTTTTGTGCAGTGCGGAGTTTTACATATTAAATATTTCTTTTCCTTCTTTTCGATACTATTTTTGTTATCCAAAATGGAATATAAAATAGTATAATTTTTAATTTATGTTATATATGCAAATTGTTATATTTATCTGGTTTATTGGCCCCTAAAGGTCGATTCACCCATGCGTTCCGAACAATATTTTTGTCCGGAGAATAATTTTTTTACAGAGAGTGTTCTGCAGAATGATTCACCCATTTCGGAAAATTTGTCCGGACAAACAAAGCTACCATACAGATGTAAACGATTATACAAAGTGGCAGCACAGTTACCAAATTATTATTTTTTTTAATAAAAGTGTGTTTAAGAAAATGGACGAAATGGTTTAAAAGATAGATAGGGTGACAGAAAGTGCCAAATTAAAGATTTTTCGTTTACTTCCTAAAAGGGTCCAATTTCAAAAAAGTACCAGACACCTATCCGCTTGTTTTTCTAAGCAAAATGGATAAGTTTTAATTTTTTATTGAATCCCTTTTAGTTTTGGAGATATAAGGTTGCCGAATTTAAACGTTTTTAACCTTTTTATCCCCTAAATATTCGAATTTCCAAAAATTCCGTTTTAGTGGATCGATTTGGGGAGAGGCCAACCTTCGATCCAAATTTCAAGTTTTTAGCTTCAGGCGTTTAGGCTGTACGATGATGAATCAGTCAGTCAGTATGTCCGTAACGTTACAATTTTATATACATATATACATATATATGTATATAGATTGTTAATAAAGAAAAAACATTTCTTATGTATCACATAAAAAACATTTTTATTATATTTTTTTATTTACATATATTGCAATATTTTCTTTTACACCCATTTTTGTTTAATTTTTTATTTAAATATTCAGCACAAAACGAAAAATGTTATAACACTAAATACTTATGTGGCAGCTCAATTCAACTTTTATATACAAATTGAAAAAAGTTTTAGTTCATTTTGTTCGGAACAAGAATTAAAATTAAACCAATTCAAGAAAAAACGTACCGAACAAAATAATTTCTCGCTCTCAAAAGTAAAACGTCAAACTCAACATAAAAAAAATTTTGCCCGGACAAAAAAATTGTTCGGAACGCAAGGGTGAATCGAGCCTAAGGGCTTAAAAACTCAAGTAAATAAATAAATTAACCCTTAAGCAAAATGATTTTACACAAACGAACCACAGGGCCTGGCTGGGACTTCTTGTATTTTGTATGGAGCTTTTTGTGGCTATAGCAAAAACTCACACTAACGAACCCCTTGGGTCTGGCTGGGAGTTGTATGGAGTTTTATGGCTATAGCAGGAACATTTTGTTGTCAAATAGAATAATTTTTCGAAAAAAAAGGAAAGACAGGATTCTTATTTTAATACGTTTCGTTTTGATTTTATTTACTACAGTAAAAATATAACAGGGTTGGGCCTGACCAGGCCCTGGTGGATACAATATGCACACAATTATTATATGGCCAATTGCCACGCCCACGGTGTTTAAATTTACACTTTTTTCTAATTTTCTTGTAAAAAACACTTTGATTGAGGAAAACATAAAGTTTCGTTCTAATATATTTAATAATTATATTAAAAAAACTGGAAGAAATTCAAAATCTCCTAGGCAGGACCTGGTGTTCGCTTAAGGGTTAAGTAAATAATTTTTCAATATTTCGCCTTCCATCGGTAAGCATCATCAGGAAAATCTTTACACAAAACAGAAAAAATACAAATAAATGTATTTTATTATTGTGAACAGAATACAAGGATAACATGACAATAAACTTACAAAACAATGAGAAACAAAAATCAAAAATTAGAACTTTAAAGGTTAACAATATTGCACAAAATTATCTACTTTGTTTTATTTATTGTGTAAGTATAAAGGCCCAACCACAATGTGCTTAAGATGGCTTAAGCAAATGTGCGAATACATGTTAATTATATGAGGCAAACCATGTTGATCTTAAGGAAACTTTTTGCTAAGTTTTAGGAAACTGTCATTTGCTTAAGCAAGGTGCGAACCTAATCGCACATTCCGTAGGGAATCAAATGTTTTTTTATTTTGTTTTTGTTTTTTTTTAAATAAATTTGAGAGACTTTTGGTTAATTTTTGACAGAAGGTTGAGCAAGGCTATGCATATTATGGTTAGGCCTTTACTCTTTGACAAGATTTCTATATCGGTTCGGTAGTTCATTCTCTCTTCTTGTTCGACTTTGTTGATGTCCCCGTAGAAATGTCCTCCTGAAATAAATATTACTTTTGTAATAGAGCATTAAAGGGTATACAAGATTCGGCAGAACCGAATATAACTTAGATATTCTAGTTGTTTTAAACATACATTATTATGCCCTTCACCTCAGGTGGAAAATATTATATATAAGTTTGTCATTCCGTTTGTAATTTCTACAATATTGATCTTAGACCCTATAAAGTATATATATTCTGGGTCCTTATGGGGAGTGAAGTTGATTTAACGATATCCGTCCGTCCGTCTGTCCGTCTTACGTTTAATATGTGTTTTCCGGAGACTCCAGACATGAAAGCGGCTAGGTTGTTTTACATTTATGTCACATATAGTCTACCATCGGTTGCTATTGAAATTCAGCAAGATCGATCCACAAATGGCTGAGATATGAGCAAAAAACCACGACTACCTCTAATATTTTCCAAAAATCCCTTGTGGTTGTTGTAATTTTATTACTTTTTGCTGTATATCTGGGGAACGGCAAAAGCCAAAGTTTCCAAATTAGGTACACACATTTAGGTAGCCAATACACACCATTCTGCAAAATGTGGGTGGGATTGGAGAAGTGGGCGTGGTACCTCCCATAGATCTCCCCGAGTCCAAGCTTTATAACTCAGCTAAACACGTCGGTATATAATTCTGTCAAATCGGTTAAAAAATGGCTGAGTTATAACCAAAATACTGATGTGATGTTTCCAGGTGACAGACAATTGATTGTGTAGAAAAATTTATATGAAAATCACTCGGTTTTTTGAGTGCTTTTCATATAAATTTTACTACACAATCAGTTGTTTGTCACCTGGAAACAACACATGTATTCCCAAAAATTACTCATTTTTATTTTTTATAATTAAGTTTGTTAAAATATAAACAAGTGTATATAAATGTATATAAATTATTCCTTAACACGCCGGTATATAAAACAATCAAATCGGTTAGATACTGGGCAATTTATTAGCAAAATACTCCAAAAATGGGATAAAAAACATCAAAATTTTTATACAATCCTACATTTTTGGGCTGCAATATGACCTATGGAAACGACTTATGTATCAAAACATCGGCAATTTTTAGTAGAACATATTTCCCAAAATATTTGTTGTTAAAACACAACATCCGACATAATGTGGACGGCTTGGATAAGTGGGCGTGGCACAAAATGTAATTATTTATATCTTAAGAATGGTGTTCGCATAATTTTTTGTTCTTATTGCACCATGGTGAAGGGTATATAAGATTCGGCACAGCCGAATATAGGACTCTTACTTGTTTTTTAAATGTTTATTTTTATCCACAAAAATAAATTTAAGAAATAAACCAAATAAAATACCTACGCAATTGACAAAAAGATCTTATGAGTAAATAATTAATAAGTATTATTGTTTAAATAACATGTTTTCTTAAAGTGGCGTTTTTTTTACATTCACTACAGGTGGAAAGAGTATACATATATAAGTTTGTCATTCCGTTTGTAATTTGTACAATATTAATACTAGACCATATAATATATACGTATACAAAGAAGTTGATTTGACGTTCATCTGTCGGTTGAAATGGGGTTTTCGATTACGCCATATACATATAATGGGGACTAAAGTCTTAAGTTGGAAATTAGCTGCTTCATTTTGTTGTATGTAAAGCAGTTAAAACGATTATTGTTAGCAGTAAAATGTTACGTCTCAATATGTAAGAAATAGATTTGTCTTACTTTTTTACGGTAAGGTTAAGTTACTCCCGGCTAATTGAGCCTTGTTCTATATTTATGTCACATATGCTCTTTAAATTCAGCCGGAACGTTGCATAAATGATTGAGATATGAGCAAAATACCACAAATATCTCTAATTTGTACCCTTTTACCTTTATTTTTTTCCTAAAGCATCTAACTACTTATGTTCGTAAAAATGCCGTCTATGGGTTGCGGACTGTATAGCTGGCGCTTTAGGATACGACGCTAAGTCTTTACCACCTGGCGCGATTCCAGAGAGCAAATAGAGCTAAGGAAGGTAAGGATACTTAACCAAGTGAACGCACTCTGATTTACGGAAATAAAACTGTACTTCCCTCTTTCGATTTTTCAATTGTTACAAGTTTTCCTATATTAATTCTTAGTTTTCTAATTTATAAAGATAATTGAAACTCAATGAAATTGCATTAATTTCCTTAAGCAAGCGTTGAGAATAAATACGTCTGTTCTCTATGGCAGTAAAAAACGAATCCACTCGGCAAGTTTCTCATGCTAAAGTAAAAAAAACTTATCGAATATACATACAAATTAAAAAAACACATTAAAAGAAAAAAAAGTAGAATCAGTGTAATTGCATATGACATGTTACACAGAAAATCGCATAGAATGCATAGATGTATCAACGCATGAAGCTGAAGGTCCACACCATGCGTTTATGCGTCTGTCCTTTTTATGCATTTGACAAAAATGTTGAATCAGTGTAATTGCATATGACAAGTTACACACCAAAATGCATAGAATGCATAGACGTATGAACGCATTAAAGTAGGTTTACTTTCTACTTTTGTATCCGTCGCATGTGTGGTGAATAAAAGTCAGCTGTTATTGATGGCCATGGATGACAAATCATATTTTATTTTCAATGTTATCGATAAATATGTTTGTGTGGTGGATTACTTTTTACTATTTTTTTGTATTAAAAAAGGTTTTTAATAAGAGAAAAGCTTTCGTTATTAAGATTGTATAAACTTTAAAGAATAAAATACATTAAAATTAATTTTAAGCACAATTTTACCACGAACAAAATTTGCCATTCTAGTTATCGATTACTTTTATGTTCTGAGTGTCATCTTTGTTGTGTTTATTATATTTTTTTTTTTTTTTGAAAAAATGCCATGAACTGAAAACTTATTAATACCGTGAAAAATCACGAATATTTTTATAATAAAAGCTTACTTTCCTATGAATTCTTTTAAATAAATTCTATTAAAATATCAATTACACTTTCCATTTTTGGCAAAATTGCTTTTAATTGATAAACATATTAGCACAACAGCTGATTAAAAAAAAACAAATTTGGCGCATAAAACGCATGGCATGTAACTTGAATTTAGAAACGCATAAAATGCATAGAAAGTATCATACGCATCTACGCATGGTGTGGACCTTCAGCTTTAGAGTAGGTGTACTTTCTACTTTTGTATCCGTCGCATGTGTGGTGAAAAAAGTCAGCTGTTATTGATGGCCATGGATGGCAAATCATATTAATTTTCAATGTTATCGATAAATATGTTTGTGTGGTGGATTACTTTTTACTATTTTTTTGCATTAAAAAAGGTTTTTAATAAGAGAAAAAGCTTTCGTTATAAAGATTGTTAAAACTTTAAAGAATAAAATACATTAAATTTAATTTTAAGCACAATTTTACCACGAACAAAATTTTATTGATTACTGTTGTGTTCTGAGTGTCATCTTTGTTGTGTTAAATTTTTTTTAAAAAATGCCATTAACTAGAAACTTATTGATACCGTGAAAAATCACGAATATTTTTATAATAAAAGCATACTCCTCTTTAAATTCTTTTAAATAAATTTTATTGAAATATCAATTACACTTTCCATTTTTGGCAAAATTGTTTTTAATTAATTAGCACAACAGCTGATAAAAAAACAAATTTGGCGCATAAAACGCATGGCATGTAACTTGAATTTAGAAACGCTTAAAATGCACAAAAAGTATCATATGCATCTACGCATTAACGCATGGTGTGGACCTTCAGCTTAAGATCGCTCCAAAAATATTTTACTGCAAATCAAATTCATTTTGATATTGGTACCCATTTGACCGTACCATCCATCCGTTAATAGCTTAAACTTCGTTTTCAATGATAATATTATGCGGCCCTTACACGTTGCGACTTGTTGTACAATTTTATCAAGTTGTTTAACCAATTGTTGCATAAGAGGTGGTTCTTCAATGGTTGAATAAAATCAAAACAATTTGATTTTCCAGTATTCAACTCAATTGTACGACCAGTTGCAGTAAGGAGGGGCCGCAATAGTATAACATTAAGTGACCGTCCCTAAAATCTATATATTAATAGGGAACACAGAAAGAAAAACACTCGGAATAAATTAATGTGGTGTTTTCACAACACAAGTGACTGAACGTGTAGTAAAATTTATATAGTCTGGGCTCACATTATGAAAGTTTTCTTTCAGAAAGTCTGAGTTTATTGGTGAGAGGGGAAGAGAACATGCTTTTTTCTCTCCTCTCTCACCCATAAACTCAGACTTTCTGAAAGAAAAATTTCAAAGTGTGATCCCAGACATAGAAACACTCAAAAAACTGAGTGCTTTCATATAAATTTTACTACACGTTCAGTCACTTGTGTTGTTAAAACAGCACATGACTGTCTGTTTTTTTTAAAATAAAATAAAAATTTTCGGTTGGGAATTTATATTGAAACAACTATAAAAAAACTCAAATTAGTTTTTGTTTTCAATTAAAATTTTTAACGAAAATGTTTAGTTTAGTTTGAAAAACAGGCAGTAAGTTTTTTTACTTACTTTTATTAAGAGTCGTATTCAAAAATTCAAGTACAAATAAGTCCGAATTCACATTATACGATTTTTGTCGTTGCGCTTATTGTCGTTTCCTCTTTGAAGTCTGTCTGATGTTTACACTGTATGATTTTTGTCGTTACCACTTTTTCTTTTGCAACCGAACAAGGCGAATTCAAACGGTAAGCTCATCTCGTCAGCCGTTCATCAGCTGTCTCCACGGTGAATTAAAAAAAATCGTAAATGTAAAAATATAAAATTGTTTTCAGAAGAAGAAGTTGATTGAAAAGTGCTAAAAATATTATTTTTATAATAAAAAAATTTCAAAACTGCGAATTATTAAAGTGAATTTAATAATTTCTTTTACAAAAAAGTGATAATTTTCAATAAAAAAGTGTTGACAGCTATCAATTATATTGCACTTACCTTTTTAAGTTCGCCTTGCAATCAAACTTCAATACATTTTTCGTCAAATGAGAGAACAATGAGAGAACGAATGATCGAACAAAATGAATCGAAGAGAACACTCGCTTGTGTACCCCTTTTAATTCCTCTCTCCCCTCTCGAACCATAAGGTAAGAATCGCAACGACAAAAATCGTATAATGTGATTGGGCACTAACACTAAAACGTTCTTAAAACAATCCTTAATGGGATTATTTTTGAATCGCGGAATTTCTTAAACTAAGTATAAAATTGTAAAACCAAGTAAAAAAAAGATTAAACTTTTCATTGGTGTGCCACTCTAAAAGTATGATTACAAACTGAGCGTTTTAACAAGCGTGGGCTTAGGGTTACGTTTTTGAAGTTGATATTGTGACGACAGGAGGGACAGACGATTTAAAAATGACCTGTTATGGATTCAATTGATGGACTTTCATCTGTCTACGAATAGTTGTTTAGTGGCAGTCAAGAAGCAAAGTTGAAAAGCTTTAACCAAATACTACTATTGATGTGAAGTAAAGTTTTGTTTTCTAATTAATTAACTTAATCTAAAAACTAATCTAGACTTAGCATAATCGTGTTTGATTGAAGAAAATAAACTATATCAAATTAAAATTCCACATGTATTTGTATGGGAAGTGCCATGTCGAATTCATCAATCCCGCCCACATATTGTCGAATGCTGTGTATTGGTAACCGAGATCCTTTCACCTAATTTGGAAACTCCAGATAAACATACATAAAAACAACAGCAAGGGATTTATGGGTCGTGATATTTTGCAGATATCTCCGCCATTTGAGAACCGATAAGGTTGAACTTCAATAGCAAACAATTCCGGACTATATGTGATAAAAATATATAAAAACCTGGTCCACCATATCTGGGGTCATCGGAAACGCATTTCAACAGACACACGGTCAGACAGACGTCGTTAATTCAATTTTGCTACTCATAAGGACCCAGAATATAAGTACTTTGTAGGGCCAATGATCAATATTTTAGAAATAACAAACGGAATGACAAACTTATTACACCATTTTACCTTTGGTGAACGGTATACAAACAAAAAATGTCGTATTTTAAATACGTTAATGAACAAACAAGACATATTTTATTTGTTTTATTTCTTTTGTTAAATTTTGTTCAAAATATTATTATATTTTCTAACGGGAGTCAAATATTTAAAGCTAAAAAACAAATGCGTTTTAGAAATAAGTATGTACATTAACCCTTAGATGTCTACATGGCCTGGCCAGACCATATTTGACATTCATTTGCAATTTCTTTTTTTGTAGCAAATGTTTTAAGAAATGTTTTAAGAAAGGCTATGAATTGTACAAGTAAGTTGTCCTGAAGCGAATAAAATATATTTGGAATCATTTGGATCACAAAAACCCACCCACAAGAAAAAGTTCGGTAAGTGTACCGCATGGTCTGGCTGGACCACAGGTTACTTTTTTTTCTTTTGTTGTGGGATTGTTGTTGTTTTTCAAAAACTTTTTTTTTTGTCGCCGTATTTGTGGTGGGGTGGTACCAGCATACTTTATTTGGGTCGGCGTTACGTCAGCGGGATTTGCTTCGTGGACGTTGCGAAAACTTTGTTTTTAACTCAGCAACCTCTTTGACAAGTAAGCATATCTGTTATTCTTGTGCTGAAGATACGTTTTGTGGCTTATAAGTGTTTACTTGATATGTTGGCTTCATTTCACCCTGCTCCATATCTCTATCTCAATTTAAGCGCGGTCAAATAGTTTGGAACTTTAATAGTGGCCATAAAGTTTAAAAGCTCTATCGTTAATAGTTTTCTAACTAAACTGTGATTACTATGTAATTAAAAAGTAATTTCTAACATAATACTAGCATTGAACTTTAGATTTAAAATATGCAGATCAAATGTTGTCATTCTTTATTACTGTCCGTAATCCGCAAATCTACAACCCTTATAGGGTTAAGGGTTTAATTTTTTATATAAATGCTTCACATAACACTATCGATTTTAGTTAACTTACAATTTTAGAAATGAAAAGATCTAAACTAGTTTTGTGCGTTCTACTGTGTTGTTTTCTACAACTAATGCCAGCTTATGGCGAAGATCTTGAAACTCTTCTTAGGAAGTTTTGTAAAGACCATAAAAATGATACAGCCGTGGGTGTGCAAGTATTTCTTGACGTGATAAATAACAAGGAGGTTCCGCTGGGAGAAGTAATTACATGTAATTACATACTATGGGAAATTGTTAAGGAAAACAATCAGGAATCGTATCCGGTTTGTGTGCGAGCTCAATTGGAAACATTCAACTATTTAATGAAGAAAGATTTTCCAGATAAAGCAGAGTTTTTACAAGAATTCAATCAAAGAATTTTGCAAATTGGAAAAAAATTTCACACTTTAGGTTGGAGCTTACAAGAAAGTGAGATTTTGAAATTAGAAGATCTTCCGAAAAATGTTATGTATACATATTTCGCGGACAAGTGTTGTCTTGAGAATAAAAAATATTCAAATTACATTTATACAGCTTATACCGAAAAAGTAAGTAACACTAGTCGCTATATTTGGCTATGGCACCATAATCCAACGATGGATAGTCCAGGCTATATAAAAGTTGAAATTAAAGGTTATCATTCAACACTTAAGGTGCATCTAAGGGGTACTTATTTTAACACGTATTACTATATAATGCAGGACAATAACACAGTTGCCGGTTGGGATAAAAGTAATAAAGATGCAATTCCTGCAACTGCCACTTGGAGGATTGACTTTATAGATAGTGATCGTGTGAAAATTTATCAAGATGGCTTAATAATGTGCGCTGCAGAGCCTTATTACGGCCCAACGAGGCGTAATGTAAGAGTTCGCGATATAAGTAATGTTTCTTCAACAGATCCTGAATGTTTATGGCGTTTGGGGGCTTGCAATTTTTAATTATTTGGGGCGATCCAAAAAATTCTTTCCAAACAAACATATGTCTATCAACACATTAATATGAATTATCTATTTTTCTTTTATGTTATACCGATTAATTAAATAAAGAACTTAAGTTTAAAAAAAATATGCAAGTTTATAAAAGTCGTTCCTTATATTTGACTGCTTACTAATATATTTTAAAATAACTTTATTATCGGTAAGTCAATTATATGTATGTATATACAGCTGTTAACCACTTATTAAACGATTATTTACATAACATTTCTGATACATAATAAGCTTTAATTTTACATTTATTTCAATTTTGTTTCTAGCTTAAAAATAAATAAAAATTCATTCAAAAGATTATTCAGTCCATAAAATTTTTTGTCAAAAGATTACGTTGTCCGTCCGCAATTTGACTGCGACATCTAACTAGAAAATAAAGAATTGAATTCAGTTTCTTTTCTTATGTTTTTTTTTCAATATTTTGTCGTAAAACCCTTTTGTTTTATTATTATTCTGTACATCGCTCGACACGTTAACCTCATCAAAACGGTTTTCCATACTTGTTATATATTTTGGGCTTGAAGCTTTTTTAATCACCCCACATTTGTTCGATGGGCTTCAAGTCTGCCCTTGATGATGGCCACATTATCCGCAAATACTTTTAAGCTTAGCCGTGCCATTTGGAGCATTATCCGGTTAAAATTGTCATATAACAGTCGAAGTATTCTCACGCCACTGTAGCATAACTTCATTTAAGATCTCGACGTTTTTGTCTTTATATCAATTCTATGGATTGGACAAATACCGTACCAGTAGAAACATTCCCATATTATTAGGGAGACTCCAGCATGTTTTACGCTAGGTAGAATCTTTGATACTCTCCACCGACAGTTCGCTTATTAAAGGAGTGATATCTACGTGACATCAACTTATTATTAAATTATCTTTATAAAAACAGACATCAGCATTAAAATTGGTTGCGGCTTGGAAATATATTAAATTATTGACTGACAATCAGAAAGTTTTATGGTTTTTTTTTTTATAAATTTTTAATAGCTTGAGTAAAATATCATGATTCGTAACAGTTTAAGCCGATCTTAAATGACTTTTAGGAGGGGAATTTATATTGGAGCCATGGTCAGTTATGAACCAAGCATCCTAAAATTCTGCAGAGTGATTTTTGGTATTAAAAAGAAAATTTTCAATATATTCCCAAAAACAGCGTTAACAGTAAAATATGTGATCTAAGTTAAATGATGGATATTATATTACAAAATTCATGACATTTTTTTCTGGCCATATGAAACTAAGTTGGAAGAAATTTTACCACAATAAGTTTATCTGCTACGGTTTTAGTCGTATTTAATTAAATTGCCAGAGTGGGCTTTTTATGTAGTATATTATGGACCGATCATCACGAAATTTATTAATGCTATTTCTAGTCCTATAAAACTATGAAGTATTCAATTCTATTTCGATAACATTATAAATTACGATTTTAGGCCTACTGAACTATTTTCCGGGAGTATGGCTTATATGGGGCCTATTGTAAATTATGGACCGATCTTCACGAAATTTTACAGTGTCATTTCTAGTCATATAAAACTGTGACGTGCCAAATTTTGTTCTCATAGCATTACTATACCCACACCACAATAAGGGTCCTGGACCCACCTAAAAGTATAACGATGTCCGTCCAGCTGGCTGGCTGGTTGCCCATGTAACTTTGTGCGCAAAGTACAGGTCTCAATTTTGGATATAATTTTATAAAATGTGGCTTACAGGTTCTAATTGGCCCAAGGACCAAGCCTATTGAAAATGGGCCGAATCGTAGGACTACGAGGGGAGATAGGAGCAATTTCTGCCTCGGAGAAACTATGAGACCGATTGGCCTACTAAACTGTTTTCCGAGAGTAGGGTTTATATGGGGCCCAGGCGCGAATCCAGCTTGAGTCTAAGGGGGGGGGGGGGGGAATTTTTTTTTGTACAAAAAAGTAAAACATTTGTTTATTAAAATTAATATGTGTATATTTTATCAAAAAAACTCAACAATAAAGTTAAATGAAATATAAGATCAGTTAAATATAATTTAATTTTTTTAAATAAGCAATTTATGATTTCCGTGTGAGGCAAATTTAGATAGTACAGTCTTTCTTCGTCATTGTTGATCTGAGCCATGTTTTTAATGGACGACGGGTGGGAAATGACCTCTCTCTCTCTCGTAGCATTACTGACGAGTAGGGCAAGTTTTTTATGGCATATGCCATTTTTGCCATTTCTTCAATTATTTTTTTAAAAGCCAATTTTTGGCCCAGCTTGCCAAAGAATACCTTTTTGCAACCTAGAAAACATTTTTTAAATAAGTTTAGCGAATATGAGGCAAAATCTAACTGAATAATGCAAAAATCGTAAAAAGTACTTGCAATGCCTCTTGAAGTTACAAACGAAAAGGATTTCTATGAATGAAAGCGTTGGCTTAATTGACAGTGCTTAGGAAAATAATACAATATGTCAGTAAAAAAGATTTTGTTGAAAAGTTTAAAAACGTTTTAGATCGTAATACGTGTGGTAAATTATTCAATACTCCTGAAAAATCCATATGGCTCGGCATTTCAATTTTAAAAAAGTGTTTTAATCGATTTTCTCACAATTTTGTTTTAATGAAAGTGAGATGAATGAATTTATTGACAAAGAAATCGAAAACGCAAAACGCAAGAATTTTAAACGTCGTTTTTTAATAAGATTTTCCTGATAAAAAAATTGTATGACAAATATTATAAAAATATTTCTTTATTAAACAGAATTTTATAACATTAATTGGATGAAAAGTTTATTAAAAACAACTTCCAAATTCTTGCGTTTTGCCCCCCAGTATTTTTTTTGACAATTTGAAGAAACATACTATTGTACTTACAATAAAAACTTAATAAAATAAATGATTCTTAAATAACATGTTTATTTTTGCCATTTTTTATACTTTTTCGTGCCATTTTGCCAGCCATTTTTAACAATTTTTCGTACCATTTTAAACTTGCCCTGCGGAGGAGCATTGAAACGATAATTTGAAATATTTTTCTTAGGTTTCGGTAGATATCTTCATCACAGTTTATTAAAGCATCTACAGCGTTATCTGATCGATTTTCAGATATTTTCCATGTTAGTTGCCAATGCAACAGTTCAGACTCAAGTTTAGATGTTAGAAGGTGTTTATCTACCTCTTTGATCAAACATAATCAGCTCATCAGCTAGTTGTGATTTTAAAAGTTTTGTATCTGTATTTGACTTGATTACACTTTGAGGTAGAAGTTAAGTTCAATACATTTAGGATATCTATTGGGAAACGTGTTTTGAGATCTTCTAAAATAAATTTCATAAGAGGAATGTAACCTACAACTCGGTAGTAATCTTCAACATTTTGAATGTGATTGAAACCTCGATTTGAACGCAGATAACTTTTACTTTTTCAAAAATCGCTTTAAATAGTTCTTCGGCTTTATTTCTTTTCTCTTCAAGGCACATGATTTAAGTTTTGATAGGGCTTGATCCTTTTTGAAGATCTATAGCGTGCTTTTGTAAAATGATACTAAGTGGCTGTGATACCATAAGTATCACACTTAATATGTTTATTTCGTAAATGAATTCAAAAGTTCTGAGCGAGTTCCTTAATATAAGGCCTTTGATGAAGTATCTCTACCTTTCCACTCAGATATTTTTTCTGAAGCTTCTACTACACAGAAAAAAATAACAAAAGCTATTAAGTAATTAAAGAAAATTTGTTAAATTTTTGTAATATTTTTAACAATTTTTTTAAATAACATGTTTGTAAATTGTCATATTAACAATTTGTTTTATTTGTAGAAAATTAAAATGTATGTATATCATAGAAAAAATTTTTAGTGTCAAAAAATTCAAAACTGAAATAAAAAAATCTTTATTTTCAATTAAAAATCTTTTAAAGAATAAACGATGCGATACGTGTTTTGGAATTAAGTCAATTTATACGGTAAGTAAAGTCATTATTATACGATTTATAAAGAAATGTTAATGCATCTTTTATATTTTCTAGTTTTACAAATAAAACTGTTAAAGGTGCCAAGATTCCATGTTGTGTTGATGTCAGAACCTTATGGGACATCCAGGTCCATATATGGTTTGCTTAAATAATGTTAAATGCTGTTTGTGATGTGATGTTAAATAAATTTTACCAATAAAAACTAATAAAATCCATTTTTAACTGCATATTTTATTTCAATTTAGTAAGCAACCAAATATTTTGTTAATGTGACAATTTCGTAACAAAAATTTATATTTAACGGTTAACAAATATTTTAATTAATATCACATACTCATTGTTAAAAATATTTGTTAGGTTTTAACAATTGTTATTAACAAAATAATTGTTTGTATTTACAAATTTGGTTGTTGGTGCCTTTTCAATTAAAAAGTTAATTGTATTGACGAATTTGGTATTCAATATGACAATTGATTTGTCGTAATTTTTTTCTGTATACAGATGTACACTTGTTGCAAAGTGTAAAATTGAGTCGTGACGGTCCAACCATCTTGTCTCGCATAATGTAGAGAGTTTGGCTCCCAAATACTTTGCTAAAACTGCGTTTCGCTGGGGATGATTATATTTAAAAAAATTTGTCGTTTCTTTAACAAATGATGCAACATATTGTGTTAATGGCACTTTGTTGCTTTTTAAAATTGATTTGTTTGATTTATGGGAATTGCAAGGCGTTTATTTCGCATGGCCAGAATTTTATAACAGCTCCATTTTCTGCTGACATCAGAGGACTCCCATCTGCAGGGTTGTTAGACTTTTTTCCTCAAAAATCGTCAAAATCGTCACGAAATTTGAACAAAATCGTCAACAAAACGTCAAATATATAAATTTTACAAATTAAAGGCAATTTATTGCATGGATTGGTTCGAAAATATAAATTTTTAGCAAGAAATTCTATTAATCATGAAGAAAGTGATATGGTTAAGTTTTATTCTATTTATTTCGGCAAGTGAATGGAATATATTTATTTCATTTATCCATATTCAGAAACATATTATATAATAATTAAATCTCATTTGCTTTTATCTCGAACTATTTTTAAATGATTAACTTTTAGCGCTATCTAATTGTTTTTATTGTTAAAGGTGCTAAACACCAAGGATTCTGTCTATATAAACAGTCTTTTTACCCGACTTGAAACGTTTTATTACGTCCAATATTAGTTCCAAACTAATACATTTTCTTCTCATTGCACTCATTTTTCTACACAACTTTTTATTAAGAAGCAACTTCCTAACACGCAATTTTACTAAGAATAACTTACCTAACAGAATTAAATGGGATTTGCCTTTTTACACACAAATAGAAAAATTCTTCACATGTGATTATGACTTCATCGAAAAATGCATTCGTATGTAGCGTCGCAAATCGGAATCATAAAAACGTAAAGCGGATTTAACCAATTTTTAAAAAGCGGACCAAATAGAACAGACGCAAATTAGGGCTCTTGTGTATATTTTTTGCAGTATCGATGGCATTTCTATAATTGTAGAATTTGAATTACTAATGCTTCTAATGAAATCCACCTGGTTTGTGATGGGGGAGGAATTTTTTTGTTTAATATCCAAAAATTTTTGTATTTCGAAAAATTGATTTTTAAGTTTTGGACTGTTTTCAATATAATTGTAAATATTTCTTGTGTGTTTTATCGATGCCAGAAAATCGTCATAACACTATTACTTTTAGTCAAAAAATCGTCAATCGTCATTTTACTGTATTTTCTCCAAAAAAATCGTCAAAATTACGTAAAATCGTCACATCTACCAAGCCTGCTTGCCAGATTAAAGTGTTATAAAATTGATGCCAGATTAAAGTTTAAAGTAAATTTATTGACGGGATTAAATCGTTAAAACATAAGTGACTCAACATCAAAAATCGTCAAAATGACGTAAAATCGTCACATCTAACATCCCTGCCCATCTGTTCCATTTCCTACACAATTTCTTAGGTCAAGACTAAAATTTGTCAAAACTTTTAGAACTATTGATGATAGTGCCTTCGTATCAATTGACACATCACATTATCAATATCCTTTGAAGCCTCTTCAAAACCTATTCCTTAAACAACTTACATTTCTTTTATGAAAATTCATTATTTCTGTGGCATTTTGATAAAACATCTTAAGTCACATTTTAAAAGTTTAAAAACAAATATTGTTAATCGTACGAATTTTCAATCAAAAAACATTTTTGCTAACGTTTTTAAAATTTTATAAACGAAATCTTTCTTTAATTTCGGTTTATTTTATTATAAAATAAAAATTCTTTTTTTGCACCGAGTTTTTTTAAAACTTTTTTGCCATCTTATCTCGACTAAAGATGTTTTGTCAAAATGCCACAGATATGATACTGAATTTTTGTTTGAAATTAATTTAGAAATGTAACAAAAATAATTATTTTACATAAAAAGAGGTCTTTCAAAATGGAGTAAAGGAATTTTTTTTGTCCCCTAACAATAAAAGGAATAATAAATTTAATATTTGAGCATTAGATAGAATAAATAGATTTATATAAATATGGGTTTTGAATTTGATTTTATAGTTGAGAAATTATTTTTTTCAGTTTATATGAATTGTTATACTTTAATTATAATATTTTTATTTTTGTTAATATGGTTTTTGAAATTAATTTTATGACAAATATGTAGGTTTTTGAATTTAATTTTGAAATAATTTTTTCCATAATTTTTTATTATTTGTGTTATTAAAAATATTGTTAATTTTTACCTGATTTTGTTTAATCTTTGAATTTGTTACAAGTAGAACTGTATCTGTAATTCTTATACGCTTAACAGTTTTATTTGGTTTAATATCTTTAGTTTTTCTAAAATCTTTATGGATGAAGTTTCCTGATGATCTGGCCTAAGCAACCAGTGAAATGCGCATAGGAATAGCTTATCCCATCAACAATAAAATTCAGGGTTTTTATCAAATAATAATAAAAATTGGGAATTAAGCACGAATAACAAAATCATTTACATAAGTTATAATTATAATTAAAATAATAATAATATAATAAATTGGGTGTAGAGTCTAGTGTTTATATCGGAAATGTTCGGAAAAAATTCTCCCCTTAGGTCTTCTGCTATGTCGGCAAGAGCAGTGACACAACTGTCATTAGCGCGAAACCCAGATTGTTTTGACGTTAATAAGTTATTGTCTTCGAGGTGTTTGGTTATCTGCTGATGAAGAATTTTTTCAAAACTTTTGACAGGTAGGTAAAATATCGATAGGCCGATATTCTGATGTTAATTTTGGTACCCTTATGCTTGTATCCAACGTGTTGGATAGATGCTAGTTGTAATGATGGAATTGAAAAGATACGATATATTCGGCAGTAAAAAAGGAAGGACCATATTGAGAAAAAGTTGGTGGATTTCATCGAACTAAACGATTTTACGGGTGACTCGTCAAGTTGTAAGTCACGATTGTCATTTAACATGTTTGGATCTAATATTTGAGTGGAACTACGCCAATTTCCCGTGATTTTTTAATGATTTTCTACACACACCCTGATAGCGTTTGTGTTTTCAACAAATCTACCAAGTCGAACACTAAGGAGCGATATTTAGTGTTTATTTTCGAACACTGGTAATAACATACAAATAAGTTGTCAAAACAGTGCAAAAGTGTGTATGGATATGAGAAAAAGTTTGCATGTATTGCTACTGTCTTGCCATTACTGGCAAATGTTATCGCCATGGCTTCAATTTAATTGGTGCATTTATTTTAAAACTTGTGATTAAGTTGGAGCTTCAATTATTTCCTCTTCTTCACCATCGGCAGATTCCGATAACTCTTTAAAATTATTCTCTATACTTTTCGAAATTCAAGAAAAATTTACTTTTTTACTTCAACTGCCGTTTTATATATTTATGTTGCCATACATAAGTACAAAAATACTTTTACTAAATTTATAAATGCATGGTTAGACTATTTAAAAAAAAGCAAGCTTTTTTGTTACGCAATTAAGCGATTTATTTTGTTCAAAATTATGTAATTTCGGACAAAAATAATGAATCATTAAAACGGCGAACGCATTAAACCGAGGTCATTTAAGCGGGATTTTGTTCATGTTGGTGTGTGAAAATTTTGCTTGCCAGCATTATTTGTGCATTTAAGAGGGGAAATCATTTAAGAACACAACAAATATTGCTCTTGTAGCCCAAGGTTTTTTGTAAAATGCTAAACATTGTGTTTTCTTTGCAACTTTTTCCTGAACTTTTGATAAATTTCTTTAACTAAACCCTGCTTTAGGCCGAATTCTTTAAAATCTTTATAGTGTAAACGATGTAATGTGGTCACAGAAAGTTTACACCAAATTTAAATAATGATGTTGTCCTTTTAAAAGTTGTTGGTTTACCTAAAATTAAAAATGATTTTTAATTTGCTTTTATCACTGCCCTCATTAAAATTTCACTTGAGGTCTAACATTAAAAAAACAAACCAAACAGTTTAAAAATATCTTTAACAAATTTCAAACAATTCTATGAAAATGTATTTAAACGCTAAATACATACTCAATGTTAAGCTTTAGTCCAAATTATATAATAAAGAACGTTCATCTAAAAAAAAACAAGTAGACCCACAAATTGTATGAAATTTTAATGAGCCTTCAACAATAAAATTTCAATTTTATTTAAGCAAATCACTTTGGCTTGATACAAATCAAGAATAAAAAAAAATACAAATAAAAAGAATTTACAAATAAATGAATTGTAAATCTTGAGCCAAAAAAAAAAGTTTTTGTTAAAAAAAAGAATATATAAAAATATCTATAAAAATCAAGGAAAAACGTAAAACAAGCCCCAAGAAAATCAGTAACCAGAACATTTAAACTAGTGCTGGGATACTTTCGATATTTATCGATAGTTCATATTCCACAATCGATATTACTATCTGCTTAATGTTTGTACTTAAGCTGGGGGTTCACACCATGCGATTATGCGTCAGCCCTTTTTATGCATCTGGCCAAAAAGTAGAATCAGCGTAATTGAATGTGATAAGTTACACAGCATAACGCATAGAATGCATACACGTATCAACGCATTAAAGTAAATAGGTTTACTTTCTACTTTTGTATCCGTCGCATGAGTGGTGAAAAAATGTTAGCTGACATAAAATTTTATTCTCAATGTAATCGATAAATATGTTTGTGTATTCGATTCTACATTTTTTTGGTATAAAAAAGTTTTTAATAAAAGAAAAAGATTCTACATTTTTTTGGTATAAACAAAGTTTTTAATAAAAGAAAAAGCTTTCGTTAAAAAGATTGCAATAACTTTCAAGAAGAAAATACATAACAATTATTTTCAATACAATTTTTATATTTTGTATTCTATTTATCGATTACTTTTAAGTACTGTAGCCCGTTTCTGTATTTTTCGCATCGTAAAATTTTCCGCATGAAACCAGTGAATCGGGACAGAAACAGTGCAAAATGAAACAAAAAATGGGTTTTCTCGCACAAGTGTTTCTGTATCTTTCCGTTGCGAGAATTATCTGTCATTTTAATAATTTTCCAGCAATTATTGGAAGGATGCGAGAAAAAGTGTTTCTATAACAATATTTTGCGAAAAGTTTCTTTCAAGAACTGTCAAAATAAGTCACATTTGAAATTGGTGGCGAGAAAAACAAAATGTAGATATTTTGAATTTAAAATATGTTTAGAAGGAATATAAATGATAAATGCATAATTTATATGATGAAAATATACAAAAAACAATTGTTATACATATATTGTTAGTTTAAATTTTTGTTAGCCTTTTCTTGTTTTGGTTTTAATCAGTGCTGCCAGATAAATTTGTGGCAAAATCGTCAATTTCCTGAGAAAAAAATAAAAAAGATCGTCTTTTTTGTTTTAAAAATCGTGCAATTTAAAATCAATTTTAAACAAATTTATTTCGACTTTTATTAAAAAATAATCAAACAAAAACATAGTTTAAGTTCATGGGTATTTAATAATTATTATTTAATAATTGAGATATAAATCTTTAATTTACCTATTCCTATAATCTTTTTCTTTTTTACCTGAAATAGACTTAGTAGAATACCTTGTGGTTAAAATTAAAAAAATCGGTTCATAAATAAACGGGTTAAAGACCCAGTAAAATCTTCGCCTACAAAATAATATGTTAAGTAATCAGAAACACATAAAATCACTACATACAATTCTACTGAAAAACTAATGAATTTTACAAGGGTTGTGCCAAAATAACAAATTCAAAAGTAAGTCATTTTTTATCTTAATACATCCAGAAAAAAGTAGTTATCGAAGTTCTTATGGAAGAAAGCTACTTAATAACGAGTGAAAGAAGTTATCCATTTTGAAAAAGTTTTTACTGGGAGACAAACAAATTTCTTTCTTGCCGGAATAATGGTTTTGGCACAAAAGTGTACATATAAGATAAGAATACCAAATATCAATCATATTTTGTATATGTATATAAGAAGTATTAAATGTTCAAAATAAGCCAGGTCGGTCCATTACTTTCCCTCGAAATTTTGCTTTTGCCGATACATTTTTTAGGGAAGAAACAAACAATTTCGAGGACAATTTTCACAAAAGGGATAAATATAAAAATTTAAGCAGCCTTGTTTCTAAAGATATCTTTTTTTCTAATAAACAAACATATAAAACTATTTACAATTATCTTATTTCGAAGACTAAGGGGCTTATAGTGTAAAACGCAACGCCAACAATTTCATTAAAAGCAAAAATAAAATCAAATATATTTTATAAATTTGTTGTTGCTTTCTACAGACATTCATATTATTTTTTTTTCAATTTTCAACGCCACAAAATAGAAGTGTTTGAAATTTAAAAATTCAAGATGAATTTCTATAGAAAGTAACAACAAAATTACAAAATATTTTTGATTTTGTTTTTGCTTTCGTCACTTTTTTAGAAAAAATCATCAAAACGTCACTTTGTTAATATCGGAACAAAAAATCGTCAAGATGACGATAACTCGTCAAATCTGGCAGCCCTGTTTTTATTATATTTATTTCTTTTGTTGACGTTTCGCTTTTATTTGACACTTAATTACTGGAAATATTCCAGTGTAAAAAGAATTTGTTGTGTCTGTTTTCGCATTCAAATACAGAAACACTTTTATCTCATAAATCGAGAAACGATGGAATTTTTTGTTTCACACTTCATGTAGGAAATTTTACGATGCGAGAAATACAGAAACGAGCTACTGATTGCCATCTCTGTTATGTTTATTATTATTTCAAAAAACAAGTGATATGGAGGAGAATCTTATGCTGTGAAAAATAATGAATATTTATACAATAAAACTCCTTACATATGTATGTACGTACTTATGTATGAATTCCATAAACTCTTTTTAAATCTCAATTTTACTTCCCATTTTGCCAAAATTGTTTTTATTCGATAACCATTTTAACACAACAGCTGATCCTAAAAAAATTATATGGCTCATAAAACACATTGCATGTAACTAGCATAAAATGCACAAAAAGTATCATATGCATCTACACATACATAAACGCATGGTGTGGACCTTCAGCTTTAAGAACGCAAACTTGAACTAATTTTTTATCAGTCTACAGTTATGTAGTTATAATCTTGTATATTTTTATATAAGACGTATGTATTAATGTACACACGTTATTTAAGATGACAGTTTTTTGAAAATTGTAAATAAAAAAAAAATTTCAGAGAATTATTTTCGTATTTTTATTATTATAGAAGGACCTATGATAATTATGTGTGAAGCAAAATATCAGTCACATGCTCGCGACGGCTTCGTTGGCATACCTCACCTCTTTCGGATAACCCATATTTTCAATGACTCCGATACATAATTGAGGTTCAATATCGTAAATGTGCCAAAAAAATATCTCTTACTTAAGCTCTTGAACTGTTCTTGGCTTATTGTCGTACACTTTTTCTTTTAGATATCCCCAAAGAAAAAAGTCCAACGGTGTTAAAACGCCTGATCGTAGCGGTCCATAAATACCGCCACGAAGTGAGATAATACATCCACTGAATTTCTCGCGCAAAATAGCCATATTTTCAATGCCACCATTTTATTGGAACCACATATCGTCCAGGCCCATATACTAAATTTCTGGCCACAAGAAGTCCATTATATCGTGATGGCGAACACAATTCTCCCGATTGTGGACACATTTAGTCGATTATACTGTTCAAAAAAATCACGAAGTTCACTAATGCTATGTTCAACCGACGATAGAAACCACTGGTTTCGCTCTCAGAAACTAGATTGCCAAACAAACTGTTCATACGATTTATTCCTGTTTCATTTTGACATTTTTTTTTGTGTTGTTAGTGTGATTTTTTTATTAAATAGATAAAAAAAGTAAATAAAACTTAAGAATATATTATTTAATACTTTTATTAATATTAATTTATTATAATTTTCACTTTATTTTATTAAAAATCAATTTTTATTTTGTTTTTTCTTTGTTTTGAAAGTTTTTGAGAGCTAGTTCAGATAAACTAACGATAACTGTTATCAAAATTGGAGATGATAGTACATTTAACCTGTTTCGCAGCCTGTTTCAAAATGAAACGACTTGTTTCGATCTCAAAATGTTGTATGGGAAAACAAGTCGTTCCAATCATGTTTGGGGCGCGAAACAGGAATAAGAGAGCGAAACACGAATATTGCTGTCCGTGTGAACATGGTATAAACCTCTCTATGGATGAATTTGGCAAGCACTGAAACAAAGAACTGTCAAATTAATGGCGTTTTCTTTTTTGAGTCAAATTCTGCATTTATTCTACCTTTTATATTTTTTTATGATCTTTTCTGAAAAATATGTGTTATTTTAAAAGTGTAAAGCGTTCTTTTCTGATGATGTTCACTTTAAAATTAAAAAATGCTACATGCTCAACACTCATTTAAGTTAAAGGGGCATGAGTGCAGCACTAAATCAAGGCGAATTCAGTACAAGGTGGTGGCAAGTTTCAAACTGTAAACACTAACAATGCAATACAAAAAACATCTGTTGTTTCTGTTGGTTTTGGATTGTTGTAGTCTTGCCACCAGCTGTATTTAAACTTACCTTGCGCTGATTGTACTTTATTGTTTAAAGCCGAAATTTGTGTTCTTTTTTAAACGTAAAATATGAAACACTTCTTAAAAATAAGGGGAGCATTTAAAAATGTTGCCAAATCACATGTAACACTTATGCAACACTTTTTTTAGAAAAGAAAACGCCATAAGTTAAGCAAAAAACTTGACGTTAAGGTGTGACTAACAGTGTTGCCAAAACTTGGTTATAAAATTTAGTTGCCGCCTGCATATCTTAATTGAAATACTTGCAACCAGAAAGAAACACCGATGTTTGTGCTACTACATTTTATAAATTTAATATTGGAATACTGTTCTTTTACTTTGAAAGATGTTTCATCATCATCGTTTATAGCGATTTTCAACATTTATAAAAGTTGTGATTAAAATTAAAAGCGTTTTAATTGTTAAATTTTTTTATTTAACTTTTATAAATGTTTACAATAAAATAAAAATCATTCTTTTTAAGGAAAAACGGCAAAAAAATTTTATGGCTAAACAAGTTGAAAAATGGCTAATGGCTAAACTCATTTTTTAATGGCTACACAGGGTGAAAAATGGCTAAGTCTAGCCACTAAATGGCTAAATTGGCAACACTGGCCATTATAGCTGCTGTTACATGTTTTCATAGCTGTTTTTTAAATATTAATATCGATATCAACATATTACATATCAATATTTTCGATATTTTAGGACTATCGATACTATACCATCGATATTTTTCCAGCACTAATTTAAACACAACTATCAATAAAACAGGACACGTCAGCATTCTGGTAAAAAGGATTTTCATGTTTTAATACAGCAAAATACATATTTTGCAAACAAACGCACAGACAAAAAAAATATAATTTGGTCCATCTAAGCGTATCTTAAAGTATAACATGCTTTTCCTTTTTATCCTCTTTAAAAAAAAACAAAGATAACACAGAAAAAACTTTTGCACCAGTAAAAGCATTAATCAAAAATAAAATTAGTTTTAATTAAAACTTTAATTAAGTGAATTAAACGTTTAATCAAGTGAATTAAATATTATTAATTTGTTTTCTGGTGCATATTAATATTGTCAATTATTGTCAGTAGTGTTTTGTCCGTCGTGCTGTTAACACGTTTTTTCTTTATTGTCCCCGTGTTCTCGTCCTTTAATGTTAAAATTAAATTACTGGTGTTTACGTCGTGCGTCAATTAAATAGAAAAAAAAAATAAATAAACAAAATAAAATAAAAAATTTAAATAAATACAAAAGAAATAGTTTAAACTTAAAACAATAAAATAGACCAACAATTTTACATATTAAACTAAAAACACAAAATCCAAAACAAACAAAAAATATACACAAAACATAACTGAAAATATTTAAAAAAAAAACACAACACTTAAAAAGAATAAATACAATAACAACACTCACTTAATAACTGTGGCTTCAATTCGAAATAAAAAAAAAAAAAAAAAAAAAAAATAAATAAAACAAAAAACAAAAACAATAAAACACATTTCAACTCTTTTAAAAATCTAATTTACAATAACAACTAAACAAGTGCACAATCATCTACATAAATAACCTACAACACACATCAAATACACAACCACACAATATCAGGATACATTTACACCTCGATATACGCGATTAAAAATATATTTTTTTGGCAATGACCAAACGAGGGGCTTTTATGTCCCCGTTTACAGTGCCATTGCTGTTCACTTTTCCCATACCATTTTTCTACGAAGTTTAATTGGCATTATGCCAGATTGCTGTTGGTTACTTAATGACAAAGGCATAACACTGGCCATTGAGTAACTTTCTCAGCAGCAATTTGGTATTTTTGTCACGTTTACTATCGTAAGGAGTATTGCCTTGAATCTTCTTAATTTGTAATGACAGGTAGATTTCGCATAGACTTCTGCAATATATGCGGATTGAGAGCGAATTATTTCTCTTTATATGCTCACATTCGCTTCCATCGGCCGGATGTTTTCGCCTTATGTGAAACCCAGGTGTGTGGGGATGCTGATCCACAGGATTTTCCCATACCTGGGTATCAACTTCTATCCCTTTTTTCTCTTCATAGGGGCCTTGCTATGTACATTCGCAACGATGTTGTGTACCAGTTCCAGCAACATCTTACATGTGGTGATGCGGAATTTAGTTCCCTCTGGGTTAAATTCCGGATCAGGACACACATGTTGCATTTCGGATTTCTGTATAGAAGTCCAAACATGGAAACGGCGGCTTCCCTTAATGGCTTTGACGCCCTTTCCGATACCATTTCTAGAATCCTGAAAAGTTGTCCGAACAGTGAAATTGTAGTTGCTGGCGATTTTAATGTCCACAACTGTTCCTGGCTTCGCCATTCGAGCCATACAACTCCCGAGGGCCAATACGTTGAGTTATTCGCCGCGCATAACCACTTAGCGCAATTAGTGAATGAGCCAACACACAATTCGTGTGTTGTAGGGCAATCTCGAAATACTCTTGATTTTTTCTCACTTCTCACCCTGAAAAGTACGAAGTGAGAACACTCGATCCTCTCGGGAATTCGGATCACAATACCATTTCTGCTTACTTTTCATATTCGGCACTTCATAGCGTTTCGAAAACAGCCCCGAAACGCTCGATTTTTATATATGAAAAGGCTCGTTGGGCCGAGCTTAACGAATTTTACCGGCATTTCAACTGGAAACTTTGTTTCCTTGACAATAATGTTGATGCCGCAGCAAAAATGGTCGTAAATGTAATTTTGCTTGGAATGAAACTTTTTATTCCCTCGAAGCAAATTTCGGTTAAACCAAAACTTAAGTGTTGGTTTAACCAGACGTGCAAAAATGCAGTCAGATCCAGAGAGGAGGCGTTTAGTAGTTGGCGTTTGAATAAAAACGCAACTACTGATCACCTACGAAAGAAGGCAAGATCTGAGTGTGCCAAAGTACTTAGACGGGAAAAATTTCTACACGAACAGCGTCTTCGTGCTAAGGTCCTTGCTGCTCCTCAGGGCAGTAAGACCTTTTGGTCCTTCGTTAAAAGAGTTAGGGACAGTGCTAGTTCTTCTATCCCAGCGCTTTTAAAGGACGACCAAATATTTACTGACCCGATTGATAAAGCTAACCTCTTGGCTGAACTGTTTGCAAGTAATTCGTTCTTGCCGGAAAGCAATCAATCACTGCCCGTGGTCGGAAGAGTATCATGTACTATGCCCAAGATATTTTTCCGATCACGCGCAGTCAAAAGGGTTCTTTCGGATCTTAACGTAAACAAGTCACCGGGGCCGGATGGCATATCAGCACTGGTATTGAAACAGTGCTGTTCGACGTTAGCTCGTCCGTTGGCCAACCTTTTCAGCTCTTCGTACCGTGCGGGAATCTTTCCCTCTTGCTGGAAGGTGGCCAATGTTCAGCCAATCCCCAAGAAGGGTGAGGCTACTAACCCTGACAATTACCGCCCAATCGCAATTTGCTCTTCGCTCTCGAAGGTGATGGAGAGCATGGTTAATTACCATCTTGTGAAATATCTGGAGACGAATTCACTTCTCAGTGACAGACAGTATGGTTTTCGTGGTAGCCGATCTACTGGAGACCTGTTAGCGGTTCTTTCAGAACGTTGGAGTCGGTCCATTCACCGCTTTGGTGAATGCAAAGTGGTTGCTCTGGATATTTCCAAGGCGTTTGATCGAGTGTGGCATGGTGCGCTTGTGTCAAAGCTTATTGCTTTTGGTGTCGGTAATGATTTCTCTCGATTTATATCGAGTTTCCTCAGTGATCGCACTATACGTGTTGTTATAGATGGGATTGCATCAAACGAGTTTCATCTGAATTCAGGGGTACCGCAAGGTTCTGTCCTTTCTCCTACGCTATTTCTTATATTTCTTAATGACCTTCTTAGTCATACTTCAAATCCTATCTACTCTTTTGCAGATGACAGCAACATTTGTCATTCATATTCCTTCGATCATAGGCCAAGCCTTGTTGAGATTGGGGGCAAAAGGCAGAATATGAATGACACACTTAATCAGGACCTGGCTGCAATCTCTGAGTGGGGTCAAGCGAATAGGGTCGAATTTAATGCACGCAAGACCCAATGTTGTATGTTGACCCACAGACGGGCCGTGGGACCAACTATGTCATCTGTAGTAATGGGTGGCATTGATATTGAAGAATCGGATACTCTTGATGTTCTGGGCATGAGAATACAGTGCGATGTCCGCTGGAATAAACACGTTTTTAAAGTGTCGAAAGAAGCATTCAAGTGTTTAGGTTTTTTAAAACGGTGCAAGACTTACTTCACTTCATCCGATCTCCTTACTATCTATACCACCTATATCCGACCGAAGATGGAATACAACTCCCATATATGGGCAGGGGCTTCAAAGTCTATTTTGAACCTTCTGGACCGTGTACAAAGGAGGGCGGTGAAGCTCATCAATGACAGTAGGGTATCCAACTCTATTGACTCATTGGAGCATCGTCGGAATGTGGGTTGTGTGACACTTTTCTATCGATATTACCATGGGAGGTGTTCCACTGAGATGAGTGAACTTATTCCACCCGCCCGAGTATTTCTTCGTAATACTCGCTCATCCAGTGGATCACATCCGTTTGTAGTCGATTGTCCTGTGTTTCGCACAACGCATTATAGAGAAAATTCGTTTTTCAGTCGAACTATCCGTATGTGTAATAAACTTCCCGCAGAGGTCTTCCCCGGTACTTACAATTTGTTAAGATTCAAGTTAAATGTCCACAAACACTATTCCCTCTTTCCTCCTTCCCAAACCTTATTTTCCTGATCAACACAATGCACTGCATATATAGGGGACATCCCCTGAGTGTTGGTTTATCGCTAAAAAAAAAAAAAAAAAATTAAATTTTTAATACACTTGATTAAACGTTTAATTCACTTGACTATATTTTTAATTAAAACTGATTTTATTGATTAATGCTTTTACTGGTGCAAAATTTATTTTCCGTGAAGTAATTATGATGTTTGAGTATAACGTCATTAAGCAAAAGCCATGGTAGAATTACAAATATTCTTCCATTGACTCAATTTTATATGACAGAACAAAGTGATTAATTTTTTGATTAAAATTAAGTACACGCTTTTTACAAATAAGGAAAGTACATTTTTAAATATTCGTGATTTTATACAAATAAACAATAAATAGTATGTAAAATAGTTAAAAGTAAAAAGATCTAAAGAAAAATTCTAATTGAACGTTAAACCTTTACTGCTCTTAAATAACGATCGTACAGGCAGAGAAAAAAGTTTTTTAATAAGGTAACCTACAACAAAACAATTTTTAACGAACATTTTAAACGTATTATAGTTTATTTAGCCCTGTTATTGTAACCGCCAACTATATTATGGTTAAATAACCGACCTATCAGCGATACTTCGAGCTTGGCGATATTTTACTGGCGTATCGTCGTATACTTTTTTTATAGTTTTTTTGACCAAACAATTTAATTTTTGATGTTTCTTTTTTGCATAACAACTAAAGCAGCCCATTCACGTTCCAATTCAATTGTCAACTGAGTCGGTTGTTGTACAAATCAAAGCGTGTATGGCTTTGTCAATTGATTAGTTTGAAAGTTCTCGAGTTGGTTGATGAAAAATCAAAAGATTTTGCTTTGCATCATAGTAATAAAATGTTATTTTATTGATAAATCTAGTCCGTATTTTAACGTTTTATGATGTTCCTGCTTATTTTTAATGATTTTGGTGAGAATAAAAATCATTTACAACAAAGTTGGGGCTACAATGTCTGACGCAATTCCGCTAGTTAACAGTCTTCAATTATTATTTAAAAATACGATAAACAAAGAAACTGAGATGCAGCATAGTTCGAAGTCCCATAAATTGCCAACTTACTTCGTCGCCAATTTCAATGAATGAAAAATTTGAGACACAAAGCTCGAATATTTCAAAGACAATAGATCGAAAAGAAAAACGTCTTACTGAGCTTCTTAACATGTCTCTGCATTCCGAAACCGGTGAAAACACGGTCACCCCTACACCTAGCAAAAGTTCTAATAAGTCGACAAGAAAGACTATTTCGAGAACGATGATCCTCTGTCTAAAGAAGAGCCTAGAAAAACTTTATATCTCTGATTAGTCTAGAAACGCATATCTGCCGCATCTGCGAGACTATTTTCCACTGCATCTCTGCAAAAGTTGAGAGAACTTTGTTTTTTTAATACAAATTTTAATATTTTTAATCAGGCTAAAGTTCATCATATTTAATTTTCATTAAATAATTTTTATGGGGAAAGGAATTTTACAATATGACATTAATTAAAATTTATTGATAATTTTTTTTCATTCTGGGAATCGATCCCAGGTTCTCACAGGACAGGTTACCCTGACCTGTTTCGATAGTAACCATACTATCTCTTCAGAGGAGGTTTTCCGTTTAACACTCACCGTTGACGACGGTGACATCTGTTATTTGAAATAAAATTTTAGTAAAATGTCAATTTATGTATTAATAAACAATTTTTTTTATTCTTCTTATGAATCAATCACTTTACTTTAGCTGCACTTTTGTGCAGGTAACCACAATTGTGTACCTGCACATTAAGGCAGGTAAATGCATTTGATTTACCTGGACAGAAAATGGTGCAAAGGAGATTGTGCAGCTAAGTCAAAATTACAGTAAAAAAAATATTTCTTTCTGCGTATCTTTATCGTATTGGCAAAGAGGCGTATTGCTTCATTCCCTGTCTTTACGTCTTAAGTTGACCGTAGCTGCTTCGATTTATGGCATTACTGGCTACAGTTCCAATACAGGCTGTATTTTCTTCAGTGTTAAAATTGCATTTTTTTATGGCATTTAGTTATGTATTTGTATTCCATTAAGTGATTGTATTTTAAGGAGATTTCGATGTAGTCTTTTTTTCATATTATTCATCTTTTCTGTTTTTTTCATATTTTTGTTCTTTTCTCTTTGTAAAAATAAATAAAACAACAAAATGTATCTAACTATTCATAATATCACCGATACAATAATTCGTCATAAGTAAAAACTGCCATATTTTTACGAAAAAAATTATCAATTTGGCATGCTACTACCGCAAAACATTTTAAAATTTGCTGTTTGTAAAAGCAAGAAAAAAAAAATAATAAAAACAGATATAAAATCGCCAAACGAAAATAAACCATAATGAAGGTTAAACTCACAGTTTTGGGACAAAGAAAATCAAACTGCACACAATTTGCCCAATAATCTGAAAATAAAGTTTTTGTCTTATTGACAGTTCCGTTTCCCCCCCACAACTCCTGTTTTAAACAAATTTCTAGACTAAACAAAAATTAGCAGAAATCAAAGATAATAACTCATCAACAATGTCGTCGTAAAAACGTGACATCAATTTCATTGTCAGCGGGTGGTTAAAATAAAATAGTTGGAGGATTCACAAGGTTTCATAAAGTCATATATCTTAAAATAATAACATGAAAAAATACAACTGTTGTGAACAACCCCCCATTATTCAGTGTGCTATTTTTAATTTAAATCAGCTGATTTAAAAAAAATAAAAAAATAAATAAATATTTACCTAAAATAAAAATATTTTTTAATTCTTGTCCATGAATTAATAAATTAAATTAGATCTTACCTGATTTTTCAGACGCAAATCACAAATAAATTTAATTTTGTTTTTTTGTTTACCAAACAGCAGAGTCCTTAGTCGATCTAATTTGACACCGCAAGTGATTTATTGCAAAAATTGCTAGTCGCGGGTTAAATTCGACGGATAAAATTATACCATGGCGACGCCTTACAAAAACTAATGCGGTTCGGCTCTGCCGCTCAGCGCATGTCTCTTCTGATTAGTTACGACAGCACAATAAACAAAGCAAGCAACGTTCTACTTATTTAAAACACTTTTTGTTAACCGAGCAACAACAATATTTTTAAACCATTGTAAAATGTTGGAACATTATGACAATATAACATGATAGCTCACCTTGTGAATACCCCAAGTGTGTTTTTGTATTCTTTTTATTTATTAATTAAGTTTCTTATTTAATCACACTGTTTTACTGTTAAACTTTAGAACAGCAAAACAACACAGTTGGGCTATTCACAAGGTGTGCTATCAAGTCATATTCTATAATGTCCTAAATAAAATTTAACAATTGTTTAAAAAAAATATTGTTGCGTTTGAAACAAAATAAAGATTTTAATGCTCTGTTCATTATTTTGTCGTAACTGTACATTAGAAATCTTAATTATAAGCGCTTGCCCACAGCACTCATATGTCTTTTAAATATTTTAAGACATATGACTTTAAAACTTTATGACTGCCTTGTGAATAGCCCAATTGTTAGACAGTCTGTCGTTGTTTGTAGCCGTTTACAGGAAGAGGCAGCATCAGCTTTTTTCTTGGATATACACACATACACAAACATAAATAAAAAATAAAATAAAAATATTGTTTGTTATTCTTTTAGTTGGCAACAGTTCGTATTCTTTTCCTAAAATTGATTCTCCTAAAATCATGACAAATTTCTAGAAAATTTTGTAAGAGATAAATATTTTTCGTTGCTGTTATTGTTTTTTTTTTTAGCCATAAAAGCAAAATTCCATTCTGCAGATATAAATCAGGGGTTAATTCGAACTGGGTTGCTCGTATTTTATTTAAAAACTTAATAGCTGTGTTTTTATTTCGAAGTTGTATAAAGAGTTATATTTTTATCTGTAAACTATCTGAGTTTAATATTATAACAAGTCAATACTCACCAAAAAAATATGTATGCAAGATTTAAGTGAAACTTTAACAAAAAATGGGTACAAACATGTTTTGTTTTTGTTGGCCTAAAATAGATTTTTCGAAGAGCAATTGCTTGAAATGGTTTTGAAAATTTGCTATAACTTTCTGTTTCAGTGTCTCCTTAAATACTTATGTAATGTTACAATTGTTATGTATAATTGTATTTCAACCCCACTGTAGTCTTCACGAAATTTCTTCACATAATTTGTTACACCTTAAAGTATACTTTAGTTTTATGATGTATAACATTGTGGAACAGTAATTTTTCGGTCTGGAATTTGATTGCAAATTTTTATTAATTTGAGGTCGCTCATTTCAAATCTAATCTCCATTTTTCACTATCTGCTCTGCTTTTCGAGACATACCGTTATGTCCAAAATTAAGGCGCTTTCACTACATATATTGGAATAACTTGAAAACGGTTGATCATATTCAGTTAACCGACAATTTGTATATACAGTGTAGCCTCGTTGAACGCAACCCTCGATATTCGCAACCCCTCGCTTAACGCAACACCCAATTTCGTAACATTCGTGACTTTGTAAACGCAACTTTTCAAAATCCAAAGGTTCAATTAAAGCAACTTTGCAAAAGCACAACAAGTAAGGCTTTTTGTTTTTTTTGTTTGGTTTTTGATAAATAAATTCCAAACTAAAACGTCTTTATGTAAAATCATATGCTTAAGTGCAATAGCCTTTTTGATTTACCGTTATTCTAAGAATGATAAAAATTTTGTGCGTATTATGCACTTTTGTTTTTTAAATCAATTTATTTTAAAAACTTCTCTGATTATGAGTTGTTCTTTCATCAAACTAACAAAAATGCCTTTCGTGAACCAAACGAAACTGAAGACGAGGATGAAAATGTTGTGTTAGGTCCAATACCTTCAAAAATAAGATGTCGGGTTGTAATAAAAAGTTTCAATGGGCAGAGGATATAATGGTATTGCCAAAGATTCGTGAAATTGCAGTTCAAAAAAATATGACAAGCACAAAAACTCAGTCGAAAATTTCAGAATTTTTCCCGTAAACACATGACTCTTTAATTCGATAACAACCATCAGTACAAATAAACATGCATTTGAATGTGTATTTCATTTATTTTTTATTAGATGCATATTTTGTTTTTCTGTTTTTATTCTTTATTTCAATTAAATAAATACGATTATTAAAAGCTACCCTTAGTTTTTTTTTTTTATAAAATTCTTGATTGGTTTAAAATAAGCTTTTGAATAGAAAAATATGACTAGAAATTTGTGACTTGGTTTGCGCAACAACTCAGTTATCGCAACAGCCCAAAATTTCTATTGGTAGCGTTCACTGAGGTAACACTGTATCTGGATTTCACTACTCAGGGTGTGTGTGAAACGGTAGCAAAGTTCTATGATGAAATAAAATTTGTTTGTGGTAGAAAATTTTCATATTTGTGCTGTGTGAAATTATAACATTTTTGACAACGTAAAATTTTGACATAAAGAAAAAAACAATTAATAGTAGATTTGTGAAAATGAATAAATTAATCAAGTTTTTACCAATAATCATTTCAATTCTGTTGGAATTGAGATCGTCCCAACTATTTGATGAATTCGTTCTGATATATTAACAATTTTTACAAAAAGTGAGGGCAAGAATGCTTATACATGTGTACATACTTACATGTTGTATAATTCTTTTTAATTTTTTTGCCGCTGGTCCTACTTCCATATTATTTTTTATTTAGTTTAAACAAATTTGATGAAACAAATTATTTTGTGGTTGTCAAAAATTTCTACACTAATGTCAAAATTTATACTAGCCCCCAGGGCAAGTGAAATTTTATTCACCTCAATAGTGTCAAAATTTTACTTCCATGAGTACTTTGCGACCATTTCACACACACCCTCAACAAATGAATTCTCAAAACCTGCCATTTCTCTTTTAAAACATTTCGCCCATTTGATCGAATTGTTTTCTTATAAAACGATCTCTAAAAAAGGAAATGTCTCTGCCTCTTAATTAAGTCTAGTTTCACACGCTTCAGCTTCTGCTGCTCAACTTCTTTCCAATTCACTTACTTCAATTAATTGTGCTTATATTAAATTAACATAGGAAACTGATTAGAAAAAACTCTATCATAACAATACATTTTTTTTATAAAAATGTAGTACGCATGATGTTACAAAAACAAAAATTGGTACGAATCCCGAACCAAGCTGAACAAAAGTCATAAATGTTAGCGTTTCAAAAAAAGTTGATTTCTAGATATTTAAGGGTCTGCTCTGAAAGCATTGATAATTATTTTTATTTTCTTTTACAGGTTTAATTTTAGCGTGACAAGAAAAGAAGAGTGCAATCGAAAAACACTCCAATGATACAGTGAATTAAAATTCACAAAACACAACAACTTCACATACAATCAAAAATCATGCCTTAAAACCCATGGAAAAAATTACCTTCTGAATGGCGTTAAACATTGCACATATTAAAATTGTTTATAAAACAAGTTGTTATTGCTTTGATACATATTTATTTTAATTTGTGCAGATTATTTTTTTTTGTTGAAGTTCCGTCCAAAATTGTGAGTGCTTCTGAAATATTTACAATCGTTAAAGGTCTGCGAAAAGAATAGGCTACCGAGTGCTAGACATTTTATCGGAGAATAATAATTTATGTATAAGTTGTTACCAATTCCTGCGCGTTTTTGTTTTGGTGTAAAGAATTAACTATGTAAAAATCGGTTTTATCTTCTTATGCTCAACTTCTTTTCAATTCCCTTTTGGAGATGCCAATATGAGCACACGCAGCAATCGGTTTTAACTTATTTAAGGTCAAAACAACAACAATTTTATTCACCCGCAACCCCGGCGCTGATAGACTAGCTGGCCTACCGGGGCAATATTTAACAATATTTAATTTATTTTATATCAAATATATACATACATATGCAAGTATTTATCTAATAAAATTAACTTAAGCAAATGTGTCGAAAGACCTTTGGTAGAATCCCCTAAAGTTTTCCACACCTTTTTGCATAACTTGCATTGTGCGTGCGCAGTTCTATAATCATTCACTTGGAAAAAAGACCACACCGAACTTTATCTTCTGATTTTATTTTCTGTGGAACAAAATGCATTGCATGTAACATTTATTCACTTGTGACTTCTTTTTGGAACTAGATAAAAAATAGATTTTTATAGATATTTAATAGATAGATATTTAAATATAGTTGTTTTTAATAAAAAAAAAGAAATACCACATATTTACTTAATCCAAAATCTCGGGATTCAAGACTTAAATTTTTAGAATAATCCCGGGATTTCGGTATTTCGCGATTGGCATCCCTAGCATATACCTACTTAAAAAACACAAGGCGTACTAACTACGTAAGATCATCTCCGTGACAATTCCCTTTCATTTTTCTTCTCTATTCTAAAAAAGAGTTGAGCCACAAAAGATGAAACGATAAAAGGAAATAATAAAATGAAAAAAATACTATATTCGACTTTGCCGAGTGTTTTATACCTTTCACCATACATATGGCTAAGTTTTATAAATACCGTTCTTTAGATCTAAATAAATTAACTTTGTGCCACGCCCACTTGTCCAATCCTGCCCACATTTTGATATTTTTTGATATTTTTTATTTTAATTAAAAAAATGATCAAAAAACTTTGCCGTTTCAAACAATGTGTTAATTGATTTGAACAATTTCCAACAACAATCAAAGTAACTGTAGGGAATATAAAATTTAAATTTCACAAGTTTAAATTATTTTATTTTAAACGAAATAAATTTTTGTTATTTGATTATTATTTCAAAATAACTAAAAAGTTAATTAAATCAAAATAATATTTTTAATTTTCGTTCAACAAAAAAAAAAATTTTTTTTCATTTTTTTTTATATTTTTGTGTTTTTTTTTAACTTCTACTTTTGTGGTTTTTGTGCTTTACATACGTTTGTGAGACTGAAGTTTTACGTTTTTTATGTTATTTTTGTTCTTGTATTTTTTTTAGCACTAATAAATGTGTTAAACAAATTTAAGTGCATATTTTTTCGATTTTTAACGCATATACATATTTCAATTTTTAGTGAATTTTTTATGCGCATAAAACGCGTTTTTAATAGCATATTTCTGGTTTCCCTGTTAATCACTAATTTACAAAAAAAAAAATTTCGAATATAAAATTCGCTATAACTAAATTTCACTGTTTTTTTAAATAACATTGCAGTTTTTTTAATAATTTTCTAAATTAAAGAATCACTAATGTCCAATTTTTAGGATGGTATTAAAATCTATATTTTATGTTAATTTTCATATAAACTTAAACCGTATTTAAATACAGTTTTATTTTTTCAGTCATAATTAAAAAGATAAAAGATGAAAGTATCTTAAAAAGTTTAATTATTTTCTAGGTGGCTTAAAAAACCGTTGACTGTTAATTCTGTTCCTGTTGTTGTTTTTTTTTTGTTGTGATACGGAAACTTAAATTGTATTTTGACAACTCATCTTCAGCCGAGAAAAGATAATAAAAAAGTTAAAGAAAAACTCGGTTACGTATGATTAACAATTTTTTTTCTCAATTTTGTTAATTTGACTTAAGTTGTTTTGTCAAAATGCTACAGAAATGTACCGGAATGGTAAGAAACAGAATTTTGGCCCTATCCATGTATAACGCAACGCAATGCCAAAGAATTACATTGAAAGAAAAAACAAAGTCATAAATATGTTGTAATTTCGTTGTTGCTTTCTACAGAAATTGGTCGGCGGAGGTTTCTTCATAGAGGAACTGGATGTGAAGGTTTCCTTTCGTCTGCCGGATGGATGTAGTGTCCTGCATCTCGGCAAACTGGCTGAGGTATCATCGCATATCGGGAGATATACGTATATTTACTGACAGCAAGGCTGCCCTGCCCTTGCTTCCCTAGCGGGTGTCTACACGACATCAAGGTTAACTGTAGAATGTCGGATGTCTTTGGATGAGATTGCGAAACATTCAAGGGTAACGCTAATATGGATACCGGGGCCCACTGGGTCCCCGGGCAATCAGGTAGCAGATGAGCTGGCCAAACAGGGTGGTCGCATGGATGATGCATTCATTGACCAATTCATTGGCCTTCCAATGGCTCACTGTAAATCACTTATAGGGCGCGAGTCCTATAGAGTTGCGCAGACGCGGTGGACCTGTGAATCCACCTGCTCGATATCCAGGATCCTTTGGCCTGGATATGATGGACGGAGAACTAGCTCTCTACTTGGGTTCAGCAGGGACCAGATTAGGACTGTGATATCGGTTGTAACTGGACACTGGCCGGTGGGGACTCATGCTGGAAGAATGGGTCTGGAATTTAATGACTACTGTAGGAGTTGTCAGAACGAGGAGGAAGAGGAAACTGTGCTCCACTTTCTCTGTCATTGCCCTGGACTGCGGGGTATTAGGGTGGAATGCCTGGGGGAACCGGTATTTGCCTGTTTGGAGGATCTATCTGGGATGGAACTGAAATCGCTCCTTCTCTTCACTAGGAAGACGAGGTGGTTGGACTTTGCAGTGACGCCATCTGAGTGACTGCTCTAAGGGATGGGCATTGGCGCGGGGTATCACAAAGGGACCAATAAAGGACCCAAGTGAGCTGTCTTTTGATGGCTGCCCATGGAACCTAACCTTCTACAGAAATTAACAAAACGTTTGCAAAACCAAACAAGTTTTTCATAAAACTATTGGTTACATGTAGGACGTCGAATATTTGATAGATCTGACCATAGCTCAAGTCGAGATTAATTATAATTATATCTTGTTTTGTACCACCTAAAACAATTGGTTAATTAGACAATTTTGTTTTGGCTGATTAGATATTTTTATAACTTTAAAAATTTAAACCCAACTTAAAAATTTGGATTTTAATCAGTCAAAAATTAATATAAATTGTTTCAATAAACGTTTGCTAGGATAATATTTTATTTTGCCTTATTTAATTATTGCATTACGTTTTTGGTCAGTATAATATCAAAACATTTAATTTCAGGATATTCGTTTTATTTATTTTGTTAACAAAAATGCTAGACATTAATTAAACTAATACAATGAATGAGTCTGGTTTGAAAATTAATAAAGAGTTTTGTGTAAAAGCATAAGCAAATCTTAAATAAATAAATTTTTAAAAATACACAGAAAACTAATAAATATTGTAGAATAATAAGAAATAAGAAAAATTAAATTTTTAATAATATCATTTATATTCTTATATTTCGAACATTTTAAAAGGACCTTGAACTTCTTAAGATTTAGCATTTCTTTTTAATAAACATTATTTTCTTTGTTTATATGACATTAAAACTTTAAATATTAAAACATGTGCTTTGTTGCAGAAAACACATAAATTTATTCCTTGAGAAAAATCTTTTAAAAATGATAAAAAAATTAAAGGTTTGAAAAAACTGCTAAAATTTTACTAATTTTATTAACCCCAATTCATACACATACACACATTCATGCACACTTTTGAAGATATTATTTATATCTACCCAATAAACCAACACGATTTAGAGAGAACGTGTTGGGATTACTGTTATAAAAGTCTTTTAAAAAATTTTTTAATAACGAAAACTGATTTCTAGAGATAATATTTCTTGTCTATAGCTAAGGAGTTTAATTATGGAATAAGCTTACAGAAAAATACATTTCGAATTTATAACAAGCAGGGAAACCACAAATATGAAATTGCATGACAATATATTTATCCGATTTAGAGCTTTTTATCAATTTTGGCATCTTTTTGCATATTTTACTGTTTGCAGCATTTTTTTTTTGTATAATTTAGTAAAATTAACCTTTATGCATAATTTTTGAATTTTAATTTTAGTTTTTAATAAATTTTGATACATGTTAAATTTTTTAGACGCCTACAGGAGCTTTCTGTTTTAAATATCTATCTGTATACCTAATGTGTTGCTTCAATTTCGCCATCTACATTTAGATTTTACTCGAAAATTGTAAGATAAAGCAGGTTGTAATTAAAGATAAATGTTATTTTAAACTTTAAAATTTTATAAATGAAAAGGCAGAAATTAAGGAAAAGCAATTATATACGTTTTTGGCGATCTGTGTAATACATATCAATCTAGGCCAATCTTTTGTATACCTTTCGTTAAAAAATCACTTCTAAACTGATCTAACGATAACCATTCCTCCCTCTGGCTGGTTGCCTGTCCATGTTAACTTTATGCGCAAAGTACAAGTTGCAATCTTGTATACAATTTGATAAAATTTGGTAAATAAATTTTAATTGTATTAAGGATAAAATATTTTATTACAAATTAAATTATTTTCGAAACGGTTCACATTTTCCCAAAGCTCCCAATTATAAGCAGCTTTAACTTCCTTTTAAATGATAACATTAGTAAACAATTTAGCGACCGTCCCTAAAATCCATTTAAGACAATAAATCTCATATGGATGTTAATATCAAGATAGTATTCGGCGCGAATAACTCTTATATAAATATTAGCCTCTTAACATAACTTTGTTTTTGTGAGCTGATTACTGCCCATCGCTTCCACATTGGGTAAAATCTCGAAAATTCGTCAGTAAATACTATGGTGTTTGGTCTTTACCGATTATAATTTTAGGATTGTTTTTACTAAATGGAACTGTTATTAAATTGTTGTAAATTTTGTTCTCAAATTAGCGATTTTAAAATTTTTTGGGGCATATTTTTAACAAATTTCAGGGCATATTTTAAAGTTTTTACTGCATATTTAATGCGCATAAAAAGTGTTTGTTAGAGCATATTTCTGGTTTCCCTGATAATGATATACCATTCTCTACGAACGCTCTGTTTAAAATACTATAAAACATATTTACTAAAAGTTTTTTCTTTATCAAGAATAAAAATTGGAATCAGGCACCACAAACAAAATATTGTTAATTAAAAATTCTGTACTCTAAAAATTACTTTTATAATAAACTGGCAAGTGCACGGCTTAAAAAATAATAAACTGGCGACTTGCTTTAAAGCGAGTTGTTTTTGTTTTTATTTTGTTTTTTCTTAACCTACTTACAACTACAATTAATGTTGGAAGAAAATCAATTGTAGTGGGGAATGTAAGGAGAGCTAAACTCACTGTTTATTGTTGATGATTTTGTTTAAAATTTGATATTGTTACAAATAGAACTGTTTCTGTAATTCTTATACGTTTAACAGTTTTATTTGGTTTAATATCTTTAGTTTTTCTAAATTCTTTATGTATGAAGTTTCCTGATGATCTGGCCTTAGCAACCAGTGAAATGCGCATAGGAATAGCTTATCCCATCAAATAATGAAAATCATTTAAATTAAATTTTGTATTCCCACGAAAATTATTTTGATACTTTAACAAATAATACATAATTGAGGCACGCTTAAAATAACGGGACATCATTCTCAAAAACACTTGCAAAACTGTAGTGGTAATAATTAACTTGCAATCGTATTTGTTGTTATGTTGTAGGAAATCTCTTATGATAAGCTTATTGGAAGAAAAAATATTACAAAATAAATTTTAATTTATTTCATGTTGTAAAATTCCTAATAACAATATCAAAATTTGGATTAAAACCGATGAACATTTCAACAAAATAATTACAATACTAATGATTCTACAACTCATTTAAATTTTGCTTGTGGAATGGTCTGTTGGGTAACGTATATATAGACAAGAGCTGGTGAGAGTGTATTTTAGCATTTTGTTTCAACCCACAAAGTCTAGGCAATTTTTACGACTACAAGAATATTATTATTTTAAAAGTAGCGAGTATGAGAAATATGTGTCATTAAACTTTACTTTATTACTAAAGCTACGGTCCCACTTGTCAAACATTTGACGAAAAAAAACGGGACCAGCAAGCAAACTAAATAATCATTGCTTTTAATTCCAATTTTAATTTTGATTATAATACATACTACATCTTACAAAAAAACTTTTTTTGCTATGTCTAGTAGTATAATCAGTTTATTTTTGTGATATTAAGACCATGTTAAATCTAACTAACTGTTAACAAAAGAAGCGGTTATGCTTATTTGGTCAAATATTTAATAAGTGTGACCGTAGCTTAAGTATTTGTTCACAAAACAAGAAGAGCCGATGACTAAAACGTGGTTAAGTCATTTATCTGAAATATGTACTCTATTACATATTTACATTTAAGTAGACAGTTTTGAAAGATATACTTACACACACATGCATACATATTCACATTAATGTTGCAAGAAATAAGAAATGAGATAATTATATGGCAATATTTACAATATAAATTGGGATCCTTTACAATTAATTTAACGCACAATAAGAAAAACAAAAAGTAAGAAAGCAAAGTCGACCAATCCCCTTCCCTATTTGGGATCCATGGGCAATGCTGAACATTCTAAAGCAAAATTATCTTATACAAAGATTAAGATTCATATAAGATTTATATGGGTCAAACATTATAAAGAAATCTATCTCTATACTAGGGTTAATACGGTAGTTATGGCCTAGACCAATCAGCAAACATGACATAGTAACTGTCATAAAAGTAATTTTCGATAATACCACTCAGTGATGCCAATATTCAAGTTAAGGGAAACTATAGAAAATATATTTTAAAAATTTTACAGAGCCTTGCCTTTTATTTGGTACCAATTTACTAAGAACTATTAGATACTTCTATTAAAAAAATAAATATTCTTGAAAAATATTAAGCTCTTTAAAAAAGAAAAAAAAGATGAGGAAATGAAAAATCAAATACGAAGTTTGTCTATAGATTAAAGGAGGCGTTTCTGTAAAAAAAATATTTTTAAATTTGTCACACAATCTTATTTTGAAATTCAATTTTTATGTGTGTGTATGGCATTTACACATTTCTTTTGTTTTTTAGTTTATAAATGCTGTTATTATAATATTTTCAAAATTTTTCCAAAATATGTATTTGTTTGCCTGCTGCTAAATACAAAGAACCTTTAACGTAGAAAAAAAAGGAATTTTTTTAAACTCGAGGGGATTTGTTGAATTTGAGAAACTTCCCTGTAGGAAGTCAAACACATTTATAAGTAACTTCAAACTGGTTTTTTTATAACCACATCTAGTTGATTAAGTGACTTTTTTCCTTGTCGACGACTCACTATTTTAACATAGGCATGTCATAGGCAGTAGTCAATTGGCCATCTTTGCATGACTTTTTAACTTACTACTAACTACTTATTTTTCAACCAATTTGTAGTTAATTAATAGTATAGTCGGTTTATAATAAATTATTTAAAATTGATATAATTCTTGTCAAAAAAATATGTGTTCCTATGAACAAACATGCATATTTTTATATAGAAATTAATATTTAAGAACATTTTGCATCAAATTGCTTTAAATTATAATGTATAATGGTGCTGAAATAAATACGCTACATAATTTCTAGTACATAAAGAGATTTAAATCGTTTTAATTTTTAATTATTTTAAAAAATTTGGATATATTTTTTTCATATGACTTCATGACATGCTTGTTTTACTTATTTTGCTTTTATTTGTGTTTTACGTGTGCCTCCATGCAATATGTTTGGTTGATATCTACATGTGAATTAAACCAATTTGAAGTCATTTGAAAAATAGTTAACTTATAGTTAGTGTTTTCTGCAACTGATGCATTAAACACATTCACCACAGCAGGATACACGAACACACGACTGCAAATACTGCTGGGTGCAATAACAGTCGTGTAGACAGCTACTGAATTATTTTGAAGACGACAGCTACAATTGAAAAATTAAAAACAGCTGTTTTTTTTATTGTGTATTTACAATTCTGTGGTGCCACTATCATTTTTTTAAACTTTTATGAAATGGAAAAACATGCATAATTCAAGACTCGTAACAAATTTAACTTAAGCCAATAAATATATAAATACTTATTTATAATACATTTCATAGCGTAAAAACAAATGAATTAATTAAATATCATTTAAAATACATAATTTAGTTTTTTGGAACTAATAAACAACATTTTTAACAGCAGATTAAATAAAAAAATATATACTGCTTTTAAAATAAAAATTTTGTACTGCCATCGCACGTCATAAAAGTTTCAGAACACGTTGGGTACGTACGTAAATATATAAAAGCTATGCATCACTGCTGCAGTGATGCAAAATGTTGCTGCTGATTCGTGGTTACCAGTTGCAGTTGTAATGCTAAAGGCCCAACAATAATATGCATAGCCTTGCTTAACCTACTGTCAAAAATTAACAAAAAGTCTCTCAAATGTACTTTAAAAAACAAAAATAAAATAAAAAAACATTTGATTCCGTACAGAATGTGCGATTAGATTCGCACCTTGCTTAAGCAAATGGCAGTTTCATCAAATTTAACAACAAGTTTCCTTAAGTTCAATATGGTTTGCCTTATTTAATTTACATGTATTCGCACATTTGCTTAAGCCAACTTAAGCACATTATGGTTGGGCCTTAATTCTTTTTTACTGCACAACAGCTGAGCAAAGTTTGAATTTTTGAACACGAGCTAAATTCCAAGAGTTTATTAAACTAAATAACAAAAAATAATAATAAAAATGTTATCAACAATAACGATGACAAATTCTATTGAAAATATTGAAACAAAAAGTGACAGTGTTCTTATAAATTACAAGAAAAAGCATCACAAAAGAAAAATAAAACGATTTCTTTTGTCAAAATTAATTGCATCAGAAAAAAATTTGCTGCATAAAAAACTTTTGACATATGTGAGTGATGCCAAGTTTCTTACAAGTGATGCTTTTATGAACATTAAACTTTACTTCTGCGCAAGGGGCACCCAACAACTGCATATACGAACATTCCCCTCATCAATAACTTTAAAAACTGGATCTAAAAAGTATTGGTATTATAAGATACTACTTTGAAATGTCTTTGACATGATGGATTAAAAATTCCGATTTCAAATATTAATATTTCTTGATAGATTTTTCGACAAAACTTAAAATTTTGTCAATATATTTAATCAAACATATTATTAGTAACTCCATCATGTAAAATTTTAAATTTATTAAGGTTTAAAAAATTATATCTTGGAAAATTACTAAATTTATTTAAAAGTTTGAGTAAAAATATATATGTGGTAATAATTTATGTACTAGTTGCAATTTTAATTATTGTTATATGTACATAATTAATAAGTTTTCCGCAAGGCCGAAACCCCGCAACACAGAAAAACTTTATTACGCAAATAACTAAAGGTTAAATAATAATTGTTATATCGACATAATTTTAAGTTAAAGCTAATTTTGTAAAAATAAAAATCAGCCACGGAGTCCGAATATAGATATTAAATTGGCTCTTAATTAATTAATCGGTATGCTTTAAACGCCATGTGAAAAACACTTTGAAGCATTTTCCAATGTTTCCCATATTGTAAAGATTCATTTTATAGCTAAATAAACATAGATAAAGTATTTTGCAACTTGAACGACCTATAACTCATAAACTAGGACAGCGTACGCGCGAAAAACATCTTCCTATAGAGCTTCTTTTAAGGATACTAAAATGTTTTCTTCAATTTCAAGCGTATTCTTTTCTGTTAAACAAAAAATTTTTTAAGCACTTATTCTTAAAATATTTTTTTATATTAGCAGCACTTTTTCTGTTTTGTAGTGGACAAAAATAGAAATTAGTTTAATTTGACTACAACGACAAAATAAGCATAGACAACAACCTGCAGCCATGTAGCCGTGTCGTCGTGAAAATAATCATTTCCATAGACACACATGTATTCTATTTTTGACATATTGAAGTCGGTAGCTTGCTGTCTCGAATGTGTTTATAGCATGACTATTAAATTTACTACAGGGTTGTTTAACCATACAAATTATAAACCGGTTTGTAGCTAGCGTTTGAGATAAACTTGTTACAGTTTTTTTTAGTGCAACTCTGTTTTTTCAAATTTTTTTCTGGCAACGCTAGTTATATTTGACATAACTTGATGTCCACACCATCAAGTTTTGCCTTTCAATTCCATTCAATTTGCAATGCACTCTCACTTTTTTACTAACACACTCACACTTTTTAATTTGACCACGAGATTGCTTTCAATTTCACCTTTCCAAATGTTTGGGAATTTTACTTACCAGCTGATTACAAGTTTTCTTTAAAATTTGTTTTCTTGATGACATCTTGAAATTAAATTGCTTACAAATTGAGTGCAGCCTACGTTACAGCTTTCAATTTATGTAAATTTTGACAAGCAGTATATGTAAAAGACTATCAAGAAAAACTTGACCGTGTGGCCGCACGGTAAGGTCCAAACAGAATATGCATAAACAAGCTTAAGCTACTATCAAAAATCAACGAAAAACCTCTGAAATGCATTTAAAAGAACAAAAACATTTGGTTCCATACGGAATATGCGATCAGTTTCGCACTTCACTTAAGGGCTGGAGGAAAAGAAATGGCATACTCGTTTCCCTTCTCTTCTAAAAGTTCAAGGCCTGACGGCTAAAACTTGAAGAGTGTGAACCAGCACTTGGCAAGTGACATTTTTATAAAATTTAACAAAAAGTTTCTTTTAGTTCAATATGGTTTGGCACATAAGATTTACGTGTATTCGCAAATTTACCTAAGCAACGTTATGCATATTCTTGTTGGGAGGTTAGATCTTACAATAACGTAAGGTCGAAGCTAAAGCTAAAATAAATAAAAATAAAATAGACTTTTAAAATTGCCCGTTCAGACAGGTTTCAAAAAATTTTAAACAAATTTTATTGACAAATTGTTAGATCTGTTAGATCGATTTATCCTTTTACTCTGCGATGAGGTTTAACGAATTTGCATCTAGCAGTATTAACCCATCATGGTCTAATGCAAATGGCGCTGATAATGCCTTTCCATGACTGCAAGACCTCGTTGAAATCACCTTGTTTGATTTTAATTTGTTATTTGCGCACAGTGATGTTAACTTTTATTTTTTTATTACCTTACGGCCCTCTAAAAATTACCGTTTTTGAGAAAAAATTACCCTACGCAGATTTTTAATCAAAACATTAATGTGCTGTTTCCAAATGACAGGCAATTGATTGTTTCATTTGTTAACAGAAGATAAGAGCATTATTTATAAACCATTAATTTAAATTTAAAATGTGCTTTAAGAAAAATATTTGGGGTATTCACAAGGTAGTCATAAAGTTGTAAAGGCATATGTCTTAAAATATTTACAAGAAATATATATGACTGCTGTGGGCTACTGCTTATAATTTAGATTTCTACTGTAGAGCTATGACGAATCAATGAACACAGCATTAACATTTTTATTTTGTTTGAAACACAACAATATTTGTTTTAAGCAATTGTAAAATATTACTTAGGACATTATGACGATAGCACACCTCGTGAATTCCCCAATTGTATTTTTTATGGATAAGGAAGTAAAATAATTTTGAATTTGATCCGTACTTAAAATTATCCGAAAATTATAGTTAATTTTATAACATTGCGGCAAATTCATATGTTTAAGAATTGTTGATTTTTTTAAACAAACAAAAGGTTAAATATAAAATTAATAATATACAAGAGACATTTAATTTTTCTTATTTTGCACTTATAGGTGTTACGAAAACATTTATAGAAACATAATGTTGTTAATTTTTTTGTTCTAATATTTATCTATGCATTTTTAAATTGAAAATCACCTCTCAAAAGTTAAAACTTTAAACTCTAAATATGTAGAATTTTTACCAAAAATCCAAATTTCTTTAAAGACCGTATTTTAAATAAAATTATCTTGCTACCTTTTGCGGCCAAAATTACCCTACAAAAGGGTAATTATCGTACGGTTAACATAATTATAATATTATTAACTGGGTACAAAGCTGAAAACCGGTATAACTCAGGAACGGTATAAGCAAATTCAAAAATATTTGTTTCTAAATTATTTAGATCATTCAAACAGCGTTGTTAGTTTGTTTCATTTTCATAAAAGTTAAATAAGTTATAAAGTGTTATTTACAAAGTTTAGGGAAAAATTACGAACAATTTCAATGTAGTGTTCATTACGAAAAATTTCAATGTAGTGTTCATAAATGAGCAAATGCTTTGCAAAAACTTATAGTCTTTGTACACCAAAATAAAGCTTGGACATTTTTCGTTTAAATTATTTCCTTGAAAGTGAATAAAATTGTGTTTTGGGACGCACTAATGGACATATCTGCGGCATTTTGAAAAAACATCTTAAGTCGAGAGGAGATAGCAAACAAAGTTTTAAAAAATCGCGTTGAAAAAATAGTTTTTGTCAAATAATAAAATAAACCGAAATTAAAGAAAAATTTCGTTTATAATACAAAATTTTAAAATTATAAACAAAAATGTTTTTAAGGAACATTCGTTGAGATTTTTCGGTAGAGATTTAGACGTCGCTCAAGTCGATATTTTGCCAAAAATATGTATATATCCGTTCAGGAACATTAGGATTGCCCATATGTACGCCTGTATATATTTTTTTTATTTATTTTGCTTCGCTTATATCTGCAGGCAGGCTTTTGAAAATATTTTTTTTTACTTATTTATCTAGAACAAAAGTTTTAAAGATAAACCTTCTTTCAACATTAGTTGATAATTCAAACCATTCCAGAAGCCTGCTAATATACTCGCATATACATACTTTTTGTTATACTTGTAAGCTTAAAAATAAGTACAACTCATGCACTAATGTAGCATACAATTACATTTTAATGTGCTAATGGTTGGTTGCTACTATTTTTGTATTTATTAAAACTCGATGTTAATTACATCCGAAAACCACAAGGGAATACAAGCTTAATGGATTTTTTTTCAACTTGAGACTCAAGAAAACATTTTATATTTCATTTAATCAACGAAAAGTATTATATATTACATAAAATGCAGATGCTTTAAATGTTTGCATATTATTCGTTGTATTTTCACATGTAGAATAATCCCATTTTTATGTCGAAAAAGTTACAATTAAAAAAAAAATGATTTGGAAAAATATGACAATTATGCAAATTGTCAATAAAGAACTTTATTTTTTTTTTTATACATTTTTCCCTCTACAATAATTTTTCAGTAGATTGCTCTGACTTTAGTTGTGCTTTATTAAAGACCGTAAAAACCGTTTTCAGTACTTTTTTCAATTGCAACCAAGAAATAGTTTTTGCTTCGAAGAAAAAGGAGAACACACTTTTTATGCAAATTTTATGTATAATCGCATTATTATGCAGTTAAATGCAATTTAACTGCACTTATTGTTTACTTAGTAAGGTTTCTCTTTATTTCTGCTACAAATAAAATTATTTATATATGTATATACTACATGCATACATTAGCACATACACAGAAAAAAGCAGTTTTTAAACCCTGCAAAGACCGCACGTGGCAGGTCTTTTTAAGGCTTCATTCTATACCCACTTCTAATAGACTCGCTTTTTATGAGATCCTGCCTTCAGAAATATGCCAACTAGAAGGTTGGAAAGAACTTCCAAAATATTCATTACATATTCGCTACTCCCTTCTTTACGAAAGGAGAAACGAAGCTGTTGAGTTAAATTTTTTTAATTACATTTTTTACTCCCTTCTTTGAAAAGGAAAATAAGCTATTGAAAACCAGATTAAATTAATATTTTCTTAATTATCAAAGTTATTTTCGGGAATACAAAATTTATTATTAATAGGAATTCCGTAAGACGTGCTAAATTCCCAGTTTTTCATATTTGATAAATACACTGAAATTTCACTGGCTGCTTAGGCCAGCTCATCAGGAAACCTTTTCCAAAGATTTTAGAAAAGCCAAAAATATTTTACAAAAAAAACCCTAAAGCGAATAAGAGTTATAAACACTCCGTTTTTACGCATCGTCTGTGTTTCTTACGTTTATTGATAAGGCGAACATTCTATCGACAAAAATATTCTATTCTATCCGATTTTTTTGCCACAATTTATTCTGATGCTGCATACGACGATAGTAATGGTTATCCCTTTATGCTCTCATCAAACCATGCAATCTCTTTCCCTACTTTTAATAGCAATGATATTTTGGTTAACTTAAAAAGGCTAAAGATGTCTTTTAGTCATGGTCCTGATCTTGTTCCAACATGTATTTTAAATCAATGTGCTGAATTATTAGCTACACCATTAACTTTTATGTTCAATGCGTCGATTATACATATGTGGTTATTTTCCCGTATTATGGAAAGATTCGTGTATAAAACCATTATTTAAATCTGGTAATAAATCGGATAAAACAAACTATAGAAGAATTGCCAAATTAAGTGCTATTCCAAAACTTTTTGAAAAACTAGTTACTGATTTCCTCAGCCATCACACCTCGTCGTTACTGGCAGCATGCCAGCATGGTTTTAGAAAAGGCTGTTCAACTACAACTAATGTACTTCATTTAACAACTTTAATTAATTGTGCATCTACACAAAAGAAACAAACTGATGCTGCTTATACTGATTTCAGTAAAGCGTTTGATAAAGTTAACCATCGCCTTCTTCTTACTAAATTGGATTTATTAGGTTTATCCCGTAGAAGTTTACGCTGGTTAAGTTCTTATTTAATTGGAAGAAAGCAAAAAGTACAATTCAATAATTGTATATCCAAGTACATTTATGTTTCGTCCGGGGTTCCCCAAGGCAGTCATCTTGGCCCACTTTTATTTTCGCTGTTTATTAATGATCGGCCCAACGTTATCAACTTCGCCAATATATTGATGTATGCTGACGATGTAAAAATTTTCCATTCCTTTAATTGCTTTGCTGATCATTTTTATCTTCAATCGGGTCTTAATAACTTCTTTTTATGGTGTAATCATAATATGATGGAGCTGAATCTTATGAAATGCAAATGCATGCGTTTTTATAGAAATAACTGTATTGCTATTAATTATGCTTAGGGTGGTCATCAACTGGAGTTGGTGATTCGTTTCTTGATCTTGGAGTCTTACTGGATCCTAAATTGAACTTTGTTTCTCATATTACATTAACTGTTAATAAAGCTCGATGTGTTCTTGGCTTTATTAAGCGCTGGGCTAAAGAATTCGCCGATCCATACATAACGAAGCAACTTTACGTATCACTCGTTCGATCAATCTTGGAATATGGGTCAATCATTTGGGATCCATTTTACAACATTCACAATTCTCGTATTGAATCGGTTCAAAAACAATTTTTATTATTCTGTTTACGTAATCTTCATTGGAGTTACTCGACAAACTTTCCTTCCTATGCTAGTAGACTGGCATTAAAAAAATTACCATCGCTCAAAAGTCGTCGTACAATGTTAAATGTTTCTTTTATGGTTCATCTTATTAATGGTAATGTTTGTTGTGATTTTCTGTTAGAGTCTGTTAAATTTAATATACCTTGTCGCAATACGCGTCATTATAATCTGCTTTTTGTTAAATTTTATAGAGAAAATTACGCTATTGCTGATCCTTTTTCGAGGTTATGTAGACAATTTAATTCTCCCTCACAATTTGTTGATTTTTCTCTATGTTTAAATTCCATAAAACATAAAATTATTGTTTTTCTTAATTCGTAAATTGTTATGTACATACATACATATATTCTGTAAAGTTGTAGTATATTTTAAATTGCATATTGTTATTCATTAGTTTTAAGGCAATATTGTTAATAGTCAGTGAGGATAATATCCATTGATTAAATAAATAAATAAATTATTATTATATTATAATTTTGTACAAAACTCACAAACAATAAAAGCTAAAAGAAATTCTTTATATTTCCTTTTGAAAGTCCTTGGAAATAAAAGGGGATGTGGAAAGGCTTGCTTCGCATGACAACCCGTGTAAACAACAAGTATGTGTGCTATATTCGGCTATGCCGAATCTTAAATACCCTTCACCATGGTACGAGCACAGTAGAAAGTTATATAAATACCATTCTTAAGAATACAAGTATTTTGTGTCCGATGTTGTGTATTGATAACCGAGATGCTTCCTCTTATCTTAAAAACTTTGGCTCTTGTCATTCTCCAGATATAAAGAAATCTATAATGTCTTTGTACGGGAGGTGGAACGTCCACTTCTCTAATCTCGCCCATACTTCTAGAGAGGCTATGTGTTAATAATATGTACTCAGCTTGGACAATATTTCTCTTACACTTCTCAAGATATAAAAAAAACTATTTCACGATTTACATTAAAAAAAAGAAAAAACAACAAGGGATTTATGGGTAAATTAGAGGCAGTCGTGATTATTTGCTCTTATATTAGTCATTTATGGACCGATTTTTCTGAATTTCTATAGCAAACTTAAACGGAGTATATGTGACATAAATATATAAGAACGAAGGCCTCACCATTTCGGGGGTTTTAGGAAAACCTATTTCAACATACACACGGACAGACGGACATCGCATATATAGATATCTACTTTAAAGCGTCTAAGATAAATAGTGTAGAAATTACAAACAGAATGAAAAGCTTATATAAAGCCTTTTTCTTATGGCGAAGGGTATACATAATAAATAAATATGGTATGGGGAAGAAGTGCTTGAGTCTGCTAAATAAGGCCTTTTAATCGGCTCATTCTTTCTTACTGATTCTTTTAACCGCTGTGAAGTTATTTTTAAAATAACTTTTACAATATTTTTAAAAATTTTCTTAATTAACATGATTGTAAATTGTCATTGTTTCAGTGGAAGAAAAATTTTGTGTCAAAAAATTCTAAATAAGATATAAAAAATGTACATGCATATGTATGTTTATGATTTAGTGTGCGAAATGTAAATGTGTATTTATGCACACATGCCCAGCTGGCCATGTCTTCAAGACAATGTCGACGACGCGTACAAGACCCATAGTAAATCCCTGACGACATGTTGGCGACAGCCCATGCAAATCGTCGACGACTTTTTTGAACAATGGACACTTAAGTCCTACACGACAATGTGAGCGACATTATCATTCTCATTGTCATTAATGATCATATGGGTAACAATGTGTTTAAAGTTTTCATTTACGACTATATAAACGAATTTTTTCTCATAAAGTCGTTAATGCCCGATTAGCGACATTACCTAAATAGTGTCGTTGATGACAGTATCGCGGACACTATCTACAATTTAGTCGCCGAAAGATAAGTGACAATTATAGATGTAACGAATACCGATATATGTATAGGCGATACTTTAGATTGTCAAAATATCCTGGATAAGGGGAACAGGGAAAGGGGTCTATTATTAAAATAATGATAATAAAAGCAAAATATCAAGAAATTTTAATTTTAAATTACATACAAATTAACAGTTTTGATTTTTTTTTAGTAGAGGACAACGTATGCGACAATTGCATGCATTTTGTCGTCAAAGTGGTTTGAAACACGACAAAATGCAAGCAATGGTCACTTACGTTTTCCTCAATAAAGTATTTTTCGAAGCAAATTTAAAAAATGTCTCCAAAAAAGACATAAATACGATTTAAAACACGACAAAATACAGGTTTTGCTACTTAAGTTGTCTTTATCAATGTTATATAGGCGACAAATTCAAAAATGTGCAGAAGACATCGTTGACGACACTTGCATCTATGACCATTTTGCCAACTGGGTGTACTTAAATACATACATATGTATGTACATAAAATTGAAATTTTTATTTGCCTTGTTGGGATAAGGACTAGGACTTTTGCTTTTATGAAATTTATATTTTTTTTTTTGAATGGATGAAAAGGAAAATCTTTTAAGGGTTTGAAGATTTAGATGCTTTTAGTATGATTAAAATAAAAATTTATATGAATTGTTTCTTATTATTTTCATATAAGGAAACAATTTGAAGTGAATACTTTTAATGCAAGTTATAAACTTTTTTTTTATGAATTTTTAAATGATTTAAACAGTTTTTTTGTCTCCTAGTTGAGAGATAAAAATTCTAATTTGATATTAAACCCGCAAATATGTAAAAAAAACTGTAGGAAAAGTGGAAAAACTGATCTTCAAACAATTTTCTATGCAAAAATACTAAGAAATTCGAAACTAGAGGTTTAGTTAGCCGGGAGTAGCAGTAACAGTAACTTTCCCGTTAAAAAGTAAGACCAATCAATTTCTTACTAATTGCTTGACATACAACAATATGAATCAGCTGATTTGCAACGTTACTGTTACTCCCGGCTAACTGAGCCTTAATTCATTCAAAATATACATATCGTCATCTAAAAGACCTAATAACCTGTCTGCAAAAATTTCAAAATTGATTTTTTTGTGGATTTTTATTCCTTATATCATGACGCATATGTGTGCAAAATTTTGAACATAAAATATTACAAATGGCAAAGTTTTTCTACCTAGAGGACCGTTACGCACAAAAAAATATCGTTAATAGTTCCAATTTTATAACGTGTTTTCCCTCTCCTGTAAACTTTTGAAAACTGCAGATGGGTTATTTCGTCTTTTAGGTGACGATATGTATGCAGTGCCAGCAACAGCAAAGAAGTTAACTTGCTGACTTAAAGCGCATGAAAAGCAACAAAAAAAACATACAAAATTTATAAATTACTTAAATTGTAGCGTTGCTAACTGATTAAGCAAAGAAAACTCACATAGCGACACTCTTTTTCTGCTTTTGCTTTTGCCCACTCTCTATCAAAGTGTTAAAAGTAGCGATGCCAACTTAGTGCTTTTGGCACAATTCGTGCACGCAAAGAAAAAACATGGTTGTGGTAAACATATTCTAAGAGCAACATATTATGATAAGATTCATGATTGTAGTCACCATATTACGATTGTTATTAAATCATATTATGACCAAATATGTTCGTAATATAACATCATAATATTTTTCCCTTAATCATATTGTTATCCTGTTAATCAAAAAACGTTAAGAAGTTATAATATTACTGTCATGGCAATCATAATAAGTTTAGAAGTAATCATATTATTGTCATGGCAATCATAATTAGTTTAGAAGTAATCATATTATTGTTATGGCAATCATAATAAGTTTAGAAGTAATCATATTATTGTCATGACAATTATAATTAGTTTAGAAGTAATCATATTATTGTTATGGCAATCAAAATAAGTTTAAAGTAATCATATTATTGTCATGACAATTATAATAAGTTTAGAAGTAATCATATTATTGTCATGGCAATCATAATAAGTTTAGAAGTAATCATATTATGATGCAAAGTGATATGAACTGTTGTACATAAATTTTTTACATCATAATATGATACAACTTTAAACATAATATTTTTATTGGGAAAAAATACTTATGATAAAATAAAAAACATAATATAGTTACTGTAATCTTTTTGTCGTAGGTCGCAATTATTTATAAATTATTTTATGGAGTTTTCATTATTTTTCTCTTAAAATAACACAAAACTTACCAGTAATGGTTAATATTTTGCACCAATATTTCACAAATTTTTCCACCACTTTAAGATTATTAAAATTTTTTAGCAAAGATATTTTATTTTGTGACACTACAACCCTTTTTTAATGTTTTTTCTTCATTTTTTTTTTAATTTCTTGTTTATTTTAATGGTTATTTTGTTATTTCTTTTTAATATTTTTTTTTAATTTCTTGTTTATTTTAATGGTTATTTTTTTATTATTTAGCCACTCACTAACAAATTATTCGATATGTTTATGTAAAACACGACACAACTGATACAAAATTATTTTACAAATGGCGATACCAAAATATTATTAGAGTAACGATATTTTGATTGCATCTTAAACTTATTATGATTAATGTATATAAAGTTATCATTTTATGGCTATTAAATATCATGTTATGGCTGTGAGTAATATAATATGTTTTGACAGTTATCATAATTTAGTTGTTAGAAAAATAATTATTTTTCGGTCAACAATACTCAAATTTATAATTGCGATAAACATTAATATGTTTACAGTAACTATAATATTGCTGATATTTAATAAAAATAACAATTATTTGTGTACAACAACAATATATTGTTACAATAAACACAGTGTGGTTGCCGTAACCATGCCCAACCATATTTTTTCTCTGCGTGTGGTGCTTTTTGATGCCCCATAACGCCAAAATAATATCCATAGTGCCAAACTTAGAAAAAGCTCAAACTTTCGTTAGTGCCTTTAGTTGTTTTTATAATTTGTATTTTTTTCTACCATTTTTTTAAATTTTGATTAAAGAGAGGATGATTAAATTAGCTATTTCAAATGATAAAAAAAGTGATAAAAGAAAGTTGCATTCGTTTTACCAAATGCAATTTGGAAATTTTACAAAACGTTGCACTTTTTAACGTTGACAATATATTTAGTAGCCGTCATAAAAACGATGTATTTGTGTTCGGTAAACATTTTTTCAATCAAATTCGTAATATCGTGTGGCGCTAAGTTTCAAATTGGAGATTCGTATTCGCGAATATTATTTTATTATTTAATAAAAGCGCAAAAAAAAAAAACTTAAAATTGTTATTTATTCAATTAAACGGAAAATTCGGTCATGTTCTGCAAATCGAAATTTAATTAAATTAAAAGCGATGGAGTTTTTAAATAAATTTGTTTAATTAGCTTTTCCCAATTTTAAATCAAGTTATTGTAAAGATAAGTGTTACAAAACATACGAAGCCTATAAAAGGGAATATTTTCAGAAACGAAGCATTTGAAAATTTTGTTCGATTTCAATTTCACTCGAAAACTAAAGAAAAACCATATCATCAATTAAAGGAGAATAAGTTTAAATTTCAAGTTCTCGATGATACTTATCTTTCAAACTTTTAATCAAGTGTATTATACGTTGCATTGGCAATTTTCATTTCGAACAGGAAACAAATTAATAATTCCAATTAAACGTTTCATTAACTTGATTAAATTTGTAAATACAACTGATTTTATTTTTGATTAATGCTTTCACTGGGGCAACATTTTTTTCTGTGTTGCTATTACTTCATAAATCTGGATTCTTAGTTAATTCTAGGATAATCTAACTATTTGCCCTGATGAGGCTTCACACAAAAATAAGGAGAGGGACTCTTCTCGACTCTATATATAAGTTTTGTTTAGTACAAAAATATATAAATCAGGCGCATGACATCTTTTTACATGATTTTAACAAATTTCTTACACATGTTTTATTTCTATTGATATTTATTCTTATTTGACCTTTATTTTAGAACTTCTTTTAATTATTTAAGCTTGAAAGTATATACACAACTGAAGGGACTTCCAATGGGATCTCCTGCATCTCCAATTGTAGCAGATATTGTAATGGAAACATTACTTGATACATCCATTGAAAAATTAAATAAAAAACCCAAAATAATGATAAAATATGTTGATGATATATTCTGCATTATTAATGAATGTGGGGTAGATGACTTGTTAGACACATTTAATGGGTTTAATAGTAATATTAAATTCACTTTGGAAATGGAAAGTAACTCAAAATTACCTTTTTTGGATACTTTAGTAATAAGAAAGGGAAATAAATTATTAATAGATTGGTATCAAAAACCAACAGCATCAGGCAGAATTATAAATTATTATTCAGGACACAGTAAAAGAATTATTATAAATACTGCTAGAAATTTAATTAATAGGGTACTAACAATTAGTGACAAGTTTTATCATAGAAAAAACATAATTAAAATTAGAAATATATTAAGGGAAAATGTAAGATAAGATAAAAATAAGTTTAGTTTTTAAAAAATCTTTATTTTATAGCAATTAAAAATAAGTTTAGTTTTTTAAAAAAATCTTTATTTTATAGGAGTTTTCATTAGCCAAAATATTTTTTTATTATTGTAAATATGGTTTTCGAATTAGGTTTATAGATAGGAAATTTTTTCAGTTTATATGAATTGTTATACTTTAGTTAAATTTTTATTTTTGTTATAATGGTTTTTGAAAAAATTTTTATGACAAATAGGTTTTTGAATTTAATTTCTCATAAAAATTTTTTCATAATTGTGTTATCGTTTTTGTTATTATTAAAATTTGTTAATTTCCTGACGATGCTAACCAAAGGTTAGCGAAATATTGAGAAAATAAATATAATTTTTTATAAAAAACGACCTCAAGCTTAAATAATTAAAAGAAGTTCATGTTTTATTTCTTAATTGTCCTTAATTGATGCATTTTTTAAAACTACACCTACGACCAGGGTTTTCAAATTTTTTTGAGCTTTTGACATCCGGCAGAATTCGCAAAAAAAAAAACGTCAAACGTCAATTTTGTTCAGTTTGCGTATTTTTTTTAATTAAATTTTGCATGCAAAAACAAGCTACTACAATATTTCAGTCAAAAATCGCAAAAAAGAAACTGAGAAGAAAATGCAAAATAAATCACCGAAAGTAAATTTTGTTTAGTTTCTGTTATTTTTTTTTTTAATAACATAAAATGGGGATCATAACTGAATAAAAAAACTAAAATTAGCCTCACCGATTTTATTACTGGTGTTTTGACCTGCATACTAATAGAATTAAATAGTGACTGAATAAAAATTTCACTTGACAAATCATGTGAAAAAAGTTGCCAGATTTTTTTTTAACTTAGTAATAATAGCAAAAACGACAAACTGTTAAACTGAAATAATATAAATAAATGGTAAAAATAGCCAAGTAAATCGCCAGTTATATCAAAAATCTCCAAAAAAAAAAAATCGCCAGTCAACAAATGTAAAATCCCACCGCCAAATACGTTTTTAAATCGCCACGAATGGCGAGAAATTACCAAATCTAACAGCCCTGCTTAGGACTGCAAATCTAAAAAGAAAATAGGTTCTTCTAACGTCTGAGTTATATTTGTCAAATTTCATATTACTCATACGCAATGTATGCCAAAACACTACAAAATTAAACGATATTATTGTCTAAATTGCTGAGTTTTTTTTTTGCCAAATTTTGTCACCTGATGTAGGAATTGTCGGACCGAAACTTATTTCAGAGGAACATTTGAGGGGTATAAAAAACAAAAAAATTAATCTTCATAGATATTTGCACTGGTAATATAATGTTTTGCTATTGGATATAAAACAATTAGAAGAACATACAAAAAAAAGTTTGAGCTATGGGGACGTGGGTAAATAAGATAAAAATAAATGAATATATAAACTTAAAAAATGTCACACGGTATGACAAACTAAGTTTACCCACATTCATCACTAGCGTGCAAATTTTATTTTTTAAATATGCATTTTTCAATGGGGGCATAACATTAACAGTAATCTCCAACCGAGTTTGCAATCTTTTTTCAAAAGCTACTTTATGACCATAGATTTAGTTAAGCTGAAATGCTTTTCTTTTTATTGCCAAGAACTCTACATATGCAATTGTATTGTATTGTAAATTAAATTATTTTATAAATAAGGACACCTACATATATTAAAACTAACTTTTCTGATTCTAATACTTTAATTATAAGATAATCTATCTTGTTGTATTAGAAAAGCACTAAATAAATATAATATAATATATTGCATAATTAGATGATAAAAAATAGAGATTTTATTTGATATACGGGAAAAGAAGTTTAATTTTTAAAGTAATAATTATCGTTTCTTAAAGCAAAATCCAAAATAATTTCATGAATTAAACATATTTTGTTCGTATTAAGTAAAATTTTCTCAAATAATGAAACATTTTCTCATGATAAAAAACTTCACGTTGTGGTATTCAGGAATTCAAGAATTTCATAAAACAAGAAATACAAAAGTATCTGGTTTTAAAAGAAATTAAAAAGAATACAAGTCTGGGCTTCTTGTTTAGAATAGAATCGAATAAATTCTGGGGATTTCTTTAAATTTTTAAGGTTTAATTCAATTAATTTAAAAATATTTTTATATTAAGGTTTCTTAAACCAACTAATTCTACACATTTAGAATTCGTTTTTCATGTCAAATAAAAATAAAATTGTTTGAAAAACTATATTTAAATATGAATCAATATGTATGTATGTATGTAAATAGAATTGGTGAAATTTTCCATAAGCAACGAAAACTTGATTTAAGTAACTATGAAATAAAAATAAATTTTAGTTCGCTCTGAGTCATAACTTTTTGCTTCAATCAAGTCACACATATGCTAACAATGAGAAATTTTTGTTCTGGACGAGAATCGTTAAAAATCTTCATGATTTAAGCCATATTTTCTGGTGATTTAGTAAACAATTCTTTCCGTGTAATACACTGATAGAAAAGGCGTCATAACGCTGATGTATTTTGACATCGGTACTTTGACAAGTGTGTCATCCCATTGATGACATAAATTTATTTTGACCCCATGACACTTTTCATTATTGTGATGTCAACCTTAACATCACTTGGCCAAAGTGTCATCAGGGTCAAAATAAATTTATGTCATCAATGGGATGACACATCGGCATCATAGAAATGACGAACATGTCATCAGTGCAATGACGAAGTAACATCGGAGAAAGGACACATTAGCATCAATTTAATGACAGTTTGTCATTAAGTCAATGTCATTGGAATTGACTTAAGTCAAAGTGAGAGAATATTATTATTTACTTACCCGCTACATATTTTTGTTTCACGTTTATGGAATCACGACCTTTGTTTACAGCAGAACTCTCAATAATGGACACGTTCATAAGACGTAGCTGTTGAGCTCAACTGCTAGAAAACTGTTGATAACTGTTGAGCCGAACACTTTCGTCTTAGAAACGACATTATATGTATAATAAAAAATTAACAACTGATAAATATAAACAATTGAAAAAAAAAATAAAAGTGATAATAAAATTTATTAGTTTAGCTAAAAAGTATGGATAATACAGAATTTATATCTGAGTTTCAGCTGCTGAGGTTGAGCACAACATGTTGACTTTAGGTAGCTTAAAAATTTTTTGATGGATTAAATGGCTTCAAATACCCAACTGTTGTGTTGAGCGGAAGTGCTCAACTATGCGTTTCTAAGACAAACACTAAACGGTTACACAACTGTTACGTCTTATGAACGTGCCCAATAAGACACCAGCACTTTAAAAATTTGTTGTATTTAACCAAATAATTAAAAAAATAGAATATAAGAATTTTTGCTTCTTATAATACATTGTTATCATGAAAATAATGTTAATAATACACAAAATATGGCATCGAATTGATGTCACTATAGTCATAAAATAGATGACATGCAAAAAATTACAAAATTGTACGAAGACGTTAGTCATTGGATTGATGTTACTTTTTGCATCATTGATGTCATTTGTAGTAACATTGATGTCACAATTTTGATTTTAGGGCATCATCAATAATCAATATGAAGATGAATTTTTCTATCAGTGTGACCATATTTAAACATGTTTTTTCTCTGGGTGTACAAGTAGTTTTTGTAAGTTTGTTATCGGAAAAAAGGTAGAAGGTATAGAAAATAAATAACTTTTTGACTTTTCCCAGTTTTTTTCATGGAATTATTAAGTGTGTTATTTAGAACGAAACATTATGTATTTTCAAGAAAATGAGAATAAAGTTGAAATTTATTTATTCACATATAATCGTAAGCCAATATAGGCCAAATTGATTAAGTTACATTTCTGACAATTTAATTATAAAATATTAATTAAACTTATTTTACTAATACATTTTTTAAATACATATGTATGTTTTACTATCCCTATCACGAATATGGGTCCCAACTGTTATGAAAGTGGTAACCAAAATATTGTAACATTCTGTAAAAAAAACCCTATTGACTTAATAACAATAAAAGTAGTCTTTTAAATTGTTTAAAAGTATAAGAAAAATTCCTATTTTCATATGGTAATATTGAATTCCACAATCTAGTCACACGAACTACAAATGATCTCTGCATAACCATTGTATGAAAACGAGGACACAACAAACAGTAAGTTCTCTTTGATTGCGAGAAAGTAAACCTTGACACAAGAAAAGATGGAGAAGAAGTTTTAAACATTTTGTAAAACAATATTAACAACTTATGATTTACAAAGTCCCTAAAACTGCATCCCAAAAAATCAAACACATATGCCGAGACATGGTCCCAAATCCTCAATCCATAAACATATCTAATCACTCTGTTGAAACATCTTTCTACCCTAAAAAAATTAGTTGCCGTTATTCCACTATAAACTTCTAAGCCATATGAGATAAGTGGCATCAACAAAGCATGGCCAATTCTCTTTTTAACATCAATTGATAGATTACAGGGAATACTATAAAGTCTACGTAGTGTAATTATAACCCGATGAATCATAAAGCTAATGTGTTGACTAAAAGACAAATCCTTATCAATATAAAATCCAAGAGTCTTTAAATATGAAACGAATTTTAAAGGCATGTTACCATGTACAATATTAAAAAGGTTCTCGTTCATATTGCTAAAGTTAACAGCTTTCGACTTAGAAATATTTAAAGTAATGAAATTCGTATTACACCACCTTTGTATATTCTCCAAATCACGATTAACATTACTAATTAACTCATTCCCAGATTTCTCTATACCCACCAACTGAAAGTCATCAGCATATAGGTAACCTTTTAATGAAACTACAGATGAAAAAATATCATTTACATAAATTAAAAATAACAATGGTCCCAAAATTGTACCTTGGGGTACACCTCTAGAGATGCATTTAGTAGATGATCTAACTAGACCAAGTTGTACAAATTGCGTCCTATGCTTTAAAAAGGCTTCAATCAACAGACAAGCAGTTTTCGTAAACCTGAATTCGTTAAACAATTTATTTAGAAGCACTTCATGTGAAATCGACTCAAATGCTCTACTAAAATCTAAACTGATTAAAGCTACACAGTTATGTTCATCTAGTCCGCTTCGTACTCCATGTAAAATATCCAGCATGTGAGTAGTGGTATTATGTTTCCTTCTAAATCCTGATTGATACTCAGACAGCAGTTTGCTCCTATTGATGTAATCCAGCATCTGAGAATTCATTAATATTTCCAAAACCTTAGAGCAAACGGACACTATATTAATTGGCCTATAATCATTACAACCCGAAGGGTTTTTAACCTTAGGTATTGGCAACACCCTTGAATTTTTCCATAACAAAGGAAACTTTGAAACGGTTAAAATAGTATTAAAGATGTGAGTTATGTGACGAATAATTTTCGGTAAAATTAATTTCATAAACTTCAACGAAAGGCCATCTGGCCCAATACTATTTGAACTAATTCTCATAAATGCATTAAAAACTTCATATTCTTCTACATTAATAAACGAAAACCTACCCGTACCAATTTCAATATGCCTATGGTGCAAAATCAAAGGAGGATTTTGAATTGGCGGTAACACATAAAAGTCATTACATTCTTCAACATCTATAGAAGACAAATTATTTTTATTTTCCACCTTCGCAATACCAATTTTCTTAAGATTGGTCCAAAGTTTCTGTGAGGAAGAGTAGTCAAATAATTCACCGTAGTACTTCGCTCTTTCTTTCCTTATTAACTTTTTAACACGATTTCGGTACATACAATATTCGTGCCATTTAATCTCACACCGGTTCTCCAGGTAATGTTGAAACGCCCTATTTCTCAAACGCTTAGCCACCCTTATACTCTCCAATTTCATCCATGGGTCTTTATAAACAGTAAATATTGTTTTCAGTGGTACATGCTTCTCATATATAATTAAAAGTATATTCGTTAAATATTCAACCTGAAAATTTGTATTATTCATTCTGTAAATAGGATCAAAGTTCGTATTATCAATATCGCGATTGCAGTTTTCTATTTTAAAGTTCGTATAATCCCTTATTTGAACAATAGTCGATGTTTTAAAAATGTTGATCTTGAAAGAAATATATATCAAAGCATGGTGCGAGCTAAGGGCCGGAAACTGAAATTGGCCTTTCTTTTCGACTAACTCCGTATTAGATAAAATAAAATAATCAATTAAACTACATCTATCAGATCCTAAATTAAAGTGGGTTGGTAAACTGTTGTGAACAACATTTAACCGTGCCTCAGCCACAATCCGTCTCAAAGATGAGCACTCCTCAAATAAATTTATATTAAAATCTCCTGAAATTATTAAATGATCGTACCTAGCCGATAATTCCCCTAATTCATCCTCGCATTGACTTATATTGCCATAAGGCAGATAAATTACACCTGCTAACACCTTAACCGAATTCAGACCAGTAATCTCAACAAAAATAGCATCACAAGTAAACCCTTTATTGAGCGTCAATACAATTTTAGACTGAAGACTATTATGTACATACAAACAAACTCCACCACCACGCCCACTTATCTTATCATTTCGATGTATATGGTATCCATCAATTTCCACACTATTATCCAATATGCTATTCCCTAACCATGTTTCCGACATACCGATAACATCTATATTATTTCCCTCTATAACTTGTCTAATTTCATCTAATTTCACCGAATTTGAACGCGGTGCAATGCTTTGAACATTCATGTGAATAAAATTCAAATTACAATGGTTTAAATTAAGTCTTTTTAATGCTCCATTGGTTACCACATCACCCAGATTGTTATTCATTTCCTATAAACAATGAAACCCCCCATATTCGTGATATTAAGCTAGTTGTAAACAAATTTTTATATAAAATGATAAAAGTATTATAGTATAATATTAAACAATTCTCCATTTAAAAAATAGTTAGTCCCTAAATAACCCTATCCATTTCAATTAATTCATTATTGGGAATACTCCCTCAATAGTATTATTTTAATTTTATTTTATGATGATTTAGTATTACAAATAATTTTGTGGTATAAACAACGAAAAATAATAATAATTATAAAATAAATCAAAAGACAAAAGTTTACCGTTACTCTATAAGCAAAATATTGTAATACACTTCACTAATTATTTGCATTAAGTTGCATTAAAATTCCATATTAATATTTAACCAAAAAAAAATAGAAGGTGAAAAATATAAACTAAATATTTGTGTTTCTTCTTTTTATATACCATTTGCAGTTGCATTTTCAAAGTCTTATAAAATATTAATCACAAAATGCCACATTAACAAAAAAAATCATTTAACTTTAAAATGTGTCAAAGCAAAAAACCAAATGCGGTCTAAAACCTTTTATTTATAGCCATAACTTACTGAAGTACCACTGCAAACAATCTATAAAATATATGTTAAAAATAATTAGGAATAATTATATATACATATGTAAGTAATATAAAAAGTAAAAAAAAAAAAAAAAAATTAAAACAACACTGTCGCAAAATCAGTTTGTATATATAAAAGAGAAAAAAAAACATGTACATTTATTTCAGCATAACAAAATTAAAGAAAAACTTAAATTATAATTTATAATTTTATATTATTTCTCATTAGCAGAGCCTCCACTATTTTGAACCGCCTTCCACATTGCATTTATCATCTCAAAATTCAAGTTTTTTTCTTCACCAGTTAAAAACGTAACTTTTGCTTCAGGCATATTTTTTCTTATTATTCTGAATTTTTTAATTTTATCTGCTTTTATTAGTTTTCTGCACCAAAAATGTATTTTAGAAGCTAATGGCGGTAGATGTTCATTAATATAAATTTGTTCTTCTTTAGTGGTTTCAAATATATTTTTAAGTTGCATATTATGTCTTGCTGCAAAATAGTTGTGCATAAAATTGTCCCTTTTATAAACACTATTAAACTTTACTAAAATTGATGTTTTATTTTGAATAAAAGTACACAAATTGATATCATAGTGGTTTAACTCCATGTTAAGTGATTTAGCAATTTTAAAAACAGATTCATACAACTCGTCGGTGGATTTTATAAAATTCGCATCAATTCCTCTTATAATAACATCTCCTCTGTACATATGTCTTTTTATTGATTCATTATCTAGCCGTGCGCGTGGCGATTGGCCAAATAAAAATTTGTCAACATATGCATCGTCAACAATATTTTTAAATATTCAAGTTGTTTTTGGAACTGGAGTTTATGGTTTGGCCAGTTGTTACATTATCATTTAATCTTGCACACTGGCTCGCGCCTCATAATATTTAAGATGAAAATCAGAACTTAGAGATCTATTCGTATACATATATCTTTTTAACTTTGGTTAAAATAGAAAAATTGTGTATAAAACTTTACAACGAACCTTAAATAATTATGTTAATTAAAAATGTTAAAAATGTTTCTTGTGGCGATTGCTTGGAATACTTTATTATATTAAATATCACGTCTGCGGTCAAAAGTTTTTTCAAGAGTATTCAAAAAAAAAACCGCGGAACCATAATATGAAGAAAATTAATTATTATCAAAACATTTAAAAGATTTTAAGATGTAAAAATTTGAAAAATACTTAAAAATAGTTGAAAACTTTTAACTGTTATTGAAAAGTTTCTAAAATTTAAATTTTTGAGCCATCCCAATATGCAAATGGATGGATGTTGTAACGATTTCCCTTTTTCGAATCATACTGATATAGGACAGTGCTACCTATAATTAACCGGCCGAGCTCGTCGTTGGGGTGTGTTCTTGTCCCCTATAAGGTATGTGCTAATCTCGCTACAATGAACTTTAAATTTAGGTTGCTTATTTCAACAAAATGTAGATGGTAGTATAGAAAGGAGTATAGATGAATATTGTTGATTAACATCGGGAATAATAAGATGAAATTTCTATTCCCTTCTCAACCCACCCACCATACTGGCCTGGCTAATAATTACCAGTACCAGTCCTAAAATACTTACTAACCTATCTTTATGACTTCACCTTTCGTAAACTTATGATAATTAAAAGCTTAAAATTCCATTTCAAAACAATCTAGCAAAACCAAAATCATTTTATTTAATTTATATTATTTAAATTTGATTCATAAAAATAACTATTTCTGATTCAAGATAAATAGATTTTAGTTTAATATTTTAAATGAAATATTGTCACTTTTCTTGTTTCGAAAATAATAAAAATTTCTTGTTTTTCAAAAAATCTTAATAGGAAAACCAAATACAAAATTTTTTTTAAAAATATGAATATCTTTTAGGATGAATTTTAAGGGCTTCCCTTAAAAAAAATAAATTAATAAAGTCGTTAAAAGTTTCAGTTGTCTAATAAAACTGAATAAATAATATTCATGCTTATAAAATGCAAAATAGAAAAGTAATAAAATTATTTGAATCAAATATGAAAAACAAACTTATATTTTTTACTTCCCGCGAAGTCTGCAAGCGCTCGTAGTCAGCTGAGAAATTTGCTACTAGTTATGGCTTTAAAAGTGATTTTCGATTAAAATGTAGTGTTAAAAGGGGTGTTCAGTTAAGTTTTGGTTTTCCTAACTCTATGTTAATACAAATAGAAAAGAGATGTTTAATAAAAATAAATTTAGCTAAGGTGACCATATTTTAAGCTTGTTTTATATAATTTTAAACAATCAAGTGCTCAAGATAAAACAATTTAATTTTATTTAAACAAAAATTAATTAACCGTACTATTATTTAGATTCAATAAATCTATTAAAAGTTGGCAAAAATTAAATTTAAGATTTGGATTTTAGAACAATGACAAACAAAACTAATTATATTTTAAGTAATTAAAGGAAGAAAGAAAAACAAAGAAAATACTTGATATTAACGTTAAACAAAGATTACTCGATTTAAACTTGAATATACGAATTAAACAAAATCAATAATAAGAAAAAAAAACAAATTGCGAAATATGGTCGGAGGTTGATGATGTATATTCTCCCTTCTTGAGTAAACGCATTGAATGGTCACCCTAATAAAAACAAAACAGCTACTTCCTGTTAAATATCGCACGTCAATCACGTTAGATGGTTTCGTTTCCCCGTTATTTCTTCTTTTCCGCTAAGGAGAAATTAATTTTAATTTTCTTTTATCTGAAACTTTTGCCAGTTACACGAAACTGTTGTAGTTTCTCCAGAAATACTAAAAACGAGCACACAATAATAAACTTTAACAAGAAAAATTCCCTACATTGGATGAAGTATGTTAATTCCTTACCAGATTTCACAATATCCTTTGGCTCTTTCTTAAAACTATAAGTGCCTTTCTTTCCACAAATTATTTTAATATATGTATACATAAACGTAATTCCATGTTTTTTAATAAAAATAAACTTTTTTTGCACAATTTTCAACAGAAAATGAAAATATATTAGAAATATTTGAAAACCCAAAATTCAAAACCAACTTGCCTAAAGGCTCAGTTAGTCTTTACTTTCTGTTCTGTTACGAATCAGCTGATTTGTTTTTGTTATTAAAAAACCTGTGAAATTGATTAGTTTTTCTGTTCTGCTGCGGTTCAGTTTGTTAAAATTAAGAATTTGTGAAGTAATTGTAAGTGACAGCAAAATAAATAATAAAAAATATTTATTATTTTGAAAAATACTATATTTTGATTTTAAAAATTCATAAAATTTAATTTCTCCAAATTTATGTGCATAAAGCTTATTAAAATAAAACAATGGACGATGCAAAACTAATAAATTTGTCATAAATGGCTGATAAGTTGCTACAGAAAAAGTAACTATTACAATTTTTACACAGAACGGAACAAAACAGAAACAGAAAGTAAAGACTAATTCTGCCTTAAATAAATTTTAAATTAAACAAGTTAATTTTATTTAAAAAAAAAATTTAAACAAAAGAAATTTCAATAGGTGCGAAGCAATTTACATCACAACGTACATATTTTATCTATAGTTTTTAAATTGAGTGCTATAAATTCATTATTTCGTTTTATAACATGACTGTAGTCAGTTTGCATTTAATAAACTCCGCAATATCCTTTACTGTATACATTGAAAATTTGAAGCACACAACAACGTACTATTTTCAACATGTCTTACATTTCCCTGCAAATAATAGGACTAGTACAAACACGCGTGTAAAATGTAGCCCACAAGGGACTTGGACTACTCCAAAAGTAACCCAAACGTATGGAAAAACATGGTCTTTTTAACATAAAGATGTCCTGGGGCAGGACCATAGACCCCGCTTTGGATTACATAGGAGTAGTCTTGAAACTACTCCATTGTATACACAAGATGATTAGTTTTAACTTCGTTTAGCAACAAAAACATGTCGTTAGAAAACGAAGACATGACGTCTCATTGCAAACACTTTTTAACAATGGCATGGTCCATGCTTGCATTACATCGGGCCAGTTCCTGGAGTAGTCCATGTAATCAAATTTTATCAGGTGGTCCAATATTATTTGTAGGGTATTAGTATAAACAAGCATGGGAATATGAAATAGCACAAGAATTCCGTTCTTTATGATTGCTGTGAAAATTGTAATTTTACACCAATTTGATGTTTATAAAATTATATTTCGGCACGTAGACAAATATCACACGAAAATTTAACTATATCTATTATAAATATTGGTTAAAAATGTTTTTGTGCCAAAAACTAAAAATTGATCGAACATTTTCATTCCTGATTTTTCATTAGAATATTTAAAAACCCCTTAAACAGCATTGGATAAATTCCAACATTCTAAGTGTGTTAGATACACACAGTTAAGTGTTTCGATAGCTGAGTGTAAATACATTTGTATTGTTTGACCTGTTTTTGCATACGTGTGTGCATTTTATATTAACAGGCTAATCATGTTTATTGTTGTTGTTTGGTTTTTTGTTCAAATATTTTCACAAATTAAACACACATATGTTCACTCGTAAGTTTATTCAAATTGTTGCGGTAGTTGTTGTTTCTGAAAATATCCAAGAACTTAAAGATTTTTTTTTCCATTTAACAATTAAGAGAAAAAACATTTGTCATCCGGTTAGAGTCCCATTAAAAACTTCGCTTACTTTTTTAAAATGAATAGCTTCCTTCTCTCATTATTCTTTAACTACTTCTATTACTCCTTTTTTCTGGATGTATTTGGGTAAAAAAATAATGACTAACTTTTGAATTCGTTCATTTTGGGACATCCCTTGTAAAATTCATTGGTTCTTTCAGTAGAATTGTAAGAAGTGCTTTTATGTTTTTCTTATTACTCAATACATTATTTTGTAGGCGAATTTTTTACTGGGGTAGGAGTCGCAGTTGGAGTCGGAGTTAGAGTAGAATAGTTCTATGGTAACTCCACATACTTAAAACTAACAATGTGAAGGGTATGTAAGATTCGGCAAAGCATAATATTCCACCATATCTTGCTAATGAATAAGTCCGTTACAGTTTCTACAATATTTAAGGCCAACAAGTTTTTTTTTTTTGAAATATTTCAAAAACCTCTATCAAACACTTTTTTGCAATCATGTTGAAAATTAAAAAAAAAAATTTGTCACTTAAATACTTTTGGTATTTATTAAATTTCTGAATTCTTTTTACATGTCAGCAATAAACTTTTTACAATCTGCTGACTATTTTAACAGATTTTCTGCAAGAAAAATTAAATTAAAGCTTTGGGGGTTTTCTTTCAACGACCTTAAAAATCATTTCATTATAAAACTACGCATAAGTTCCCCTTTATCCACGATATACATAAACAATGGATATTTGTAAAACTCTATAGAAAATACATACTTCTACTATATTTTCTTTACGAAGCATTTAGGCTTGTTTACAATGTTTTCTCTTTTCTTTTTTATGGAAAAAATAATAATGAAATTTTGTTTTTAAATATCGAAACTTTTCCATAAAAAGAAAACGCTTTGAAAACATTTTAGACAACGTTGGCAAAAAAAAATTTACAATGAAAAACTTACTTTAAGTTTTTGTGTAATATTTTTACTTTGCAATGGTTTCTTTCCACTTGGTTAAATATACAAAAAAAGTTTTTGGGGTTGTTTTTGTACAGTTCTAAAAAAAAAAAAATATCAACGAACAAAAGCAACAATAAAAACTTACTTTGATAACATTGTAGTGGAGGAGAAAACAACAACGAAGACAACGAAATTTGTAGAAAAAATTCAAGTTGTATTACTTTTTTCTGCCCTTTCTTCTTACCGGAAACCATAGAACTAAAAAAAGTATAGAATCATTGAAAACTATAGTTTTTACTTTTTATAAAAAAAAAAAAAAAAAAAAAAAAAAAAAAAAAAAACACGAAAGAATCAGTTGTTTTATAAAAACAATTAAATATTGTAAAGAAATGTTGACGCCGCACATACCCGAGAAGAAAACCAAGAAAATAGAAAATAATTTGGAAACAATACTCTAATTAAAAGAAAGAAAAAGAGAGGGCGAGCGAAAAAAGGAGAGACATAGATGAGTTAATGAAAAATGACGGATGCAGAGTGCGTTTTTAATTAAAATTTTCAGTTGTGGGGAGCAAAATTTAAGTATTTTAAATAGAAAATGAAATAATCAGTTTTTTTTGGTAAAGTTTAGGGAGATCGATTAATCGACTTTTTTCAATAACCGGTTTTCGAATAATCCGAATAGTTGCTATTTAAAAAAAACCGGGTTTCGGTAATGCATTTTAAAAATATGCCGGTTAACCGGTTTTAATTCGAATACATAAAAATACAAAAATTAATTAGAATTAAAACAAAACCATTCTTTTGTTTTAAAAATATAGGAATTTAAAAAATTTATTATTCAAGATATTCTCCCAAATTTATTTTAAATGAGTTGAACTGCCTGATTTTAGAAAACGTAAACAAGTGAGTGAGTGAGAAAATATATTGAAAACAACAATAAAAAACGAAAATTTGTTTTTGTTTTCAATATAGTTTCTCACTCACTCACCAAAAACAGCCAGTTAAATTGTTGGTGTTTAAGCATGCCTATATGAAACAGTGAATTTCAGCCATATATTCGAAAAGTCGCAAACAAATCCTCTTAGCCAAGATCATATATTTCAAATTATTCTGTTTCTGCATTATAGAAACGAATAGCATGGTCATATTGGTTTTTGTATGAAATATCTGTCAAGTGTCGATCACAATTTGATATCTTGGTGTTTTCATAAACAAAACTGATGGATTTTCCCATATCTTTGATTCAGCCGGTATGTTGTAGTTTTAAGCATGAATATATGCTAGAACTACTTAAGAGCTTTCCATACATTTTTGGCAGCATATTTTAGTAAAGTATTATTTGCAGTCTCTTAAAATCTATTTGGAACAGAGTCAAGTTTTACTTGGCGTATATTTATGTCAACCTTGTAAACTAATTAAAGGAGATTAATAAGTCGATACATCGAGGAACCTTTGGAACTTATCATTTCTTGGCACTTTAGCAACTTTGTCTTTTAAATCGCGTTCGAGATATCATCTTTATAAAAATATATATAATACACATTTTCATATTATTCGAATGTGTATTCTAAGTCAAATTACAATCCTCAAAAGCTTTTATACTCTAATAGTCTCATTCCTTCAATAGAGAATTTTTGTTTTGTATATTTCTGTTATATTCGAATAATATGAAAATTTGTATAATAAATGTTACTCAAAATGAGAAATAAATTCCCAAAAAAATCTAATTTAACATTACAGTTTGTAATCACACCATCACACAAAGTATAAGCACTCACACATAAAATAAAATGCAACCCTGATCCAATGAAAAGTATTATTGTTTTGAAATTTTTCAAAAAACGATGAAATCGTATGGGATGTCAAAATTTTTTCTTTAATACTTGTCATTTTCATCACACATGCATTCATACTATCAGACTTTTACATAATACTTGAGTTTTTGACATGTATTAATACAAAGTATAATAGTGTAAACAAGCCTTAATTACCTTTTAATCTGACCTTTTTTTGTAGTATTTTGAATTGCTTTTGGTTTTTGTTACAAGAACACACGCTTATATAAGCGATTTGTATTTGCATTTCTCATAATGTTTTTTTGACTTTTTTAACATTTTGTTTTGACATTTTTAATAAAAAGTTTAAGTTTGCCAAATATTCTATTAGAAAAATACTTAAATTACGGGTACATTTATAACAAAACTAAGGAAAACGTATGTAAATTAAACATTACTTAAATAACCGGTTTATTTGACTAAAATAGCCGGTTTATTCGATATTCGAAAAATGCACATTTTAAAATATTCGACTTGGGCAAAACTCAAATAACCGGTTAAAACCGGTCGAATACTATTCTATCGATCCCCCTAGTAAATTTTGTCTTATACTAATTAAGCAATTTTTTTTATAAAAAATGCTAGTTTGTTAAAAATAAATTTGATATGACTCTTTCTATTACTTAAGGCCGATATACACTAGCACACAAAGTATTAAGTATTTTACTTAAAAGCTTCCCTGATCTAATTATTATTTGAAAATTTTTCAAAAAACAATAACAACTTATCATGCCAGGTTTGTATATGAATATACGACTTGTGTGTTAGTGTAAAGCATCTATTACTGACATCGGACTTGATCGTAAAGAGGATATAAAGTCAAAATGTAAACATGTTTAGTAGAAGCAAAACAATTTTTAATTTAATATTAAAGCCATACGAAAAAGTATTTTTAAACCATCCTTTTCACTGCCAAAAATTATACAAAATAGCACGATAATTTAAAAGCTGGTAGATATAAATATTGCGTGTCGATTTTTTTTTTAGCAAAAAGTGAAAAAATAAAATTTTTACGTTAATACCCTCTTTATGATCAAGTGCGATATGTATGTTAGGAAAGTAAGGAACTTCATAATAACCACAATAAAATCAACATCGCCAAGACCATTAATAAAGCGCCACGTGGGTCCATTAATTAGTTCCTATTGTGTTAAAGCACCACAGTTAGCGCAGACAAATTTTTAAAAGTACACTCAATATAACCTACACTACACCTAGAGAAAAAACCTCCAACAAAACTATTGTTTAAGAAAATTTTATGCATATTTTGTTTCATTTAACCCTATAATTGTCACCGGCAGCCAAATATATGGTTGAATTGCACTGTGTGTAATTTTTTAAGCCATGGGAAAATAACCATATACGGATAAAAAATAACCATAAAGGACCAAAAAAAAATAATAGACCCGTGTCTCCCAGTTTTGCCCAAAGTCATGCACTTTTTAATTTATGGGCCCTTAAAGATTTGAGGCATCGGTGTAATTTTTGCAAAAAGTGATAATTTTCTCAGGCTCATATCTTGCAAACCGTTCGGAATTTTGATTTACTCTTTGAGACAAAGTTGTAGCACTTGTCATAAAGAGCAAAAGTTGTGAACATATAAAATCTAAAAAAATTCATCCTTCTAGAACTTTCTAGAACATATGAACTTCCTAGGAATTATTCCGAACGCCGTTTAGATAGCATAGTATCTCAATGTTGAAGTAAATTAGAAAATTTTCGTAGAATTTTTCACTTTTGGTGCTACCTAAACGGTATTGAGAAACATTCCTAGGAAGTTCATATGTTCTAGAAAGTTGTTAATTGGGATCTTAAGTATATTTCTGTGGTTGATTGTTTCCTTCAATTTTGAACGGTTTGCTACCTATGGACCTAAATAGGGGGAAAAAGGTAAACAAAAATTTAATTTTTTTAAAGTTTTTTGCGATTTTGATCTTAAAGATAAAGTTTTTTTGATTTTATATGTTCTTTATGGCAAGAGCTACAATTTTGTCTCAGAGGGTTTATCAAAATTCCGAACGGTTGCAAGATATGAGCCTGAGAAATTTATCACTTTTTTGCAAAAATTACACCTCGGCCCTAAATCTTTAAGGGCCCATAAAAAAAGTGCATGACTTTGGGCAAAACTGGGAGACAAGGGTCTTTTTTTTTTGGTCCTTTATGGTTATTTATTGTCCGTATATGGTTATTTTTTTCGTGTTGCACTGTGTTAGTCGTCCATCAAGAAGCCACAACCATATTATGGTAGGTTAAATCAAAGTACAGATATTCAAGAGCTGAGTTAATAACAAAAAAGCAGATGGTTGCAGTTTTACAATATTTATAAAAACAACATTAAAATTTTCTGAGTTGATTTTAGTTGTTTTTTTAATTGTATAATAATGTAACCACCTTCAATATATGCTGTTAAAATACACCTCACGGGTGATGAGAATGCATTAGTCAGATTTTGTAGTCATATTCTCCCTTACCCAATAAATAATTTATCATAAGATTTTTCTTATTCTATATCATTTTTTAGCAATATTGTAATACATTGTATTACGTATTACCGTGTAAACTAGCCTTAAAATACAATGAATCTTCCTCTAATATCTGAGAATATCGAGTCAAAAAGGACGGTCAAAATGGGGTTCCCTAACCAAATTGTTTCCCATTTTTTTAACTGAACTCCTTCGAAACGGCTCTACCGAGCTTTAATTATTTTGTTTATGTATGCATATCTAGTAAGTGTGAGAATATATCGCAAGGTATATTTCATACTGAAATTATATTTCATATATTTTTCGCACTTCAACCCTCACCTCACGATTTTAGTATTTTTGTATGTATGAGCAATATCCAAATATCTGGCAGTCGTGATCGACTACTTTTTTGTGTAGAAAGCAATTTTATTTCACACGATGCTGAACGAATCAAAATAATTTTTTTAGTTTTGTGACAACTCAAAAAAATGCTTAAAAACAATAAAACATATTTTCGATTCGTTCAATATCGACAGAAAGAATAAGAAATAAAATTGCTTTCAGGTCGAAAAAGTATTCGATCACGACTGCAATAATTAGCCACCTGGTAAGTATGATAATAGGTCTGCTCGGTCCTTAGAATGTCCCTAGCCATAAAATTGTTTCATATTTTGTTGAAAAAATTGTTTGTTTGTTTGTGCTAAAGAAATCAACTTAGTTGCAATTATTTTTGTTATTATTGTCGATATGTTCGATACATTCTTCATGCTGTCATAGATCCCATGCCCACACAATTGGCATACATTCGTTATTTTATGCATACATCTTTTCAGAAAGTTATGCTGTGTTTCGTGAAGATAAAATTTTTGTATTTAAAAATATTTTAAACATAAAGCTGATTAATGTCAATCATGAAAATTGGCCATTAGAAAACACATTCAAATTAATATGAAAATTTAAATAACAAAATGATACTCACCATGAAAAATTAATGTTCAGGTTCTATTTGTGAAATACCATAATAGTTTTCTAAAATCTTAGCCTTGATCCTCCATAACTCAGGCATTTTTTATCCGATTAAAGCCAGTTAGCCACTATTCGACGAATGGCGACTGAGAGGGAATTTTTTTTTATCGAAAAACACAAATGTACCGTTATCTAAAAACTTAACACATACACTAAGCTTTTATTTAAATTGCATAGACCAACATCTCCATGTTTTTTATGAAATTAGGAGAGCAACTATTTCATCGCAGACCTGTGTAATTAAACTGTTTTTTGAGAACGTTTAAAGGACGAAGTTTTCATGTTCGGGCATAAAATCTTATTTTTTTCGCAGTCGTTAGACCTCCTAACGTAGTATCGAAATCAGAAATAAAAAAACACTAATTTTTGATTAACATATTGTATAAATATAGACCGGTCCTTATGTATATGAAGAAATTGATTTTCTCGAATTTATATCGGGGCAAGCGCTAAAATATTTCATTTAGTATTAAAAAGCACAAAAAAATGTTTACCACGATTGGATAATTTTGAGCCCTGCCTCAAGCAACTACTTTTTGTATTTATTATTAGAAATAAGACAAACAAATTAATTTTTTAATATTTTATTAAAAATTATTTGAAAAATTAACATTAAATAAAAATATTTCTATGTATTACATTTTAATATAAATTTTGTGTAATAGTGAAGTCTTTTTAAAAGTGGGATAATTCATATTATATTCTTTGACCACTTGAAAAAGGAATTGTGTCTCTTCTTCATTATGTGTTAATTTGTTATTACAATCTGCAATGAATTTGCAACCTCTTTCAGCAGCATCGCTTACTACAGATAAGTTTTGACAAATTTGAGATACTTGAGCGTAGTCAAATCCTTCATTCCAATCCGATGGATCGACTTGCAAATATTCTTTTGAAATTTCTAAGCGATCAAAGAACGCGTGTGTGTTTGAATTTACAAAATCGCTTAAATCTTTTTGTGAATATGTTTGAAGGATATTTGTTGGATTAGCTATGATCCGCTTGCATTTTTCTTTATTTTCTTGAACATTAATTGCTTTAACCATTTTTCTCTTTATATCAATACTAACATTAGGATCGAAGAATGAAAGACCAACTGCTTCTTCGGACAAATACCATAAGTGATTGCTTACTTTTTGTAACAATGCAAAAGCTACATATATCTTGTTCAGGATAAGCAATTATATTTTTTATTAAATTTAGGTCTTGATTTAGTTCTTCGATTGCTTTGGTGCATCCAAACCAGGCTTTTACATAAATACGAACTATGAAAAGACAGACACTACGTATAGCGTTCAGCTCTTTTTTTGTCATATGAAATTGATTACGGAACAAATGAATTTTAAATGTATAAATAGCTTTTGACATCCATCTATCATGAGAAGTTTCACCAGGTATTCGAAAGGTGTTAATTCGCCACCGCACCACCAAGAAAACTAATAACTTATTGTAATAATACTTTGTAATGGCGTCTACTATGAGTTTGCTTCAAATTAACAAGACAGTAATTTAAGATTAGTTCACGTTATTCAGCAGTTAATACTTTAAGAACGTGTTCATCTTCTAAGCAACTTTTGTGATTTGTCTTATCAATATTAATCCAGTGTTTGCTAAATCTTTTAAAAATTAGTACTTCTGGTGCGACTGTTGTAGCAACTCTAATTTCGAATACTTTTCGGAATAACAACTCGTAAATATCACGCCCTAGTTTTCCTTCAAGCAGAGATGCAGCACCATTTACTAGACCCGTATTATGTATGTGCAGTTGTGTCGAAGCAAACAATTTGAACTTCATCAAGGATTTTATATTCTTTTACTGATATTTCTTTTCCTCTTTTGTCTTTTTTAACTAGCTCTTCTTTTAGGAAAAAGTAAAAAAGCAAAACGCGAAATAATTTTTTTTTAGCTTTTGCTTTTAGGTGGTTGACCATTTTTGTCGCTGGCTGCTAAAAAAGCAATTGTCAAAAAATAAAAATATACAAAATAGAAGATTTGCATTTTTGCACAAACGAAAAACAAAACATTGGCTATTGGAAAAATAATTAAAATTTCAATAGCAGTGGCAAAAGCAAAAATAAAAAGCATCCTGCTGATGGGTGCTTTTAAACCCTTGACACCTTGAATACTTGTAAGATGGATAAAATTGTATTGCAGTTGTATTAGTGTAAACTTGGATAAAAATTATTTAGGCATCCACGAATCATGTACGATCGTCGCTGCTTCATTAACGACTAAATGAAAGACCATAAGAATTATGTGACTCAATAATTGCAAATCAATCCAAGTGCAAATAAAGAGTGCTTTGAGGCAGAACCAAAAATTGTCCTATCGCGGTAAAACTTTTTGTTTTTTGAGACCAAATTAAATGTTTTAAGTGCTTGCCCCGATACAAATTCAAAAAAATACAGATAAGGACCGGTCTAGTATACATACATATATATTTTTATTCAACCTTAGTAAAATATTACGGTGGCCAAAAAATAAAGTTATCTATCTGTTAGTTTAAATATTTTTTAATTTTTCTCCGGTTATTTAAAAAGAAAAATACTTAGTTCATAAATATTGAGTTAATTTTTGATAGAATCGAAAAAAAGGTTAAAAACTTTATCTTTTTCAATTTTGCCAGTACACAGAAAAAATTATTTTTCGAATTCAAACAAAAAATTTGTAGTATCAAAACATTTTTTGTCTGAAATCGGTCCTACAAACAAATTCGCATATTCAAACAATTTATTTGCATTTTGTTTACTAAAAAAACACTGATTTTTTCAAACAAATAATTTACAGAATCAAACAAAAAGTTTACTGAAATTCATATAAATTTCAAATAAATAATTTTGCTGATTCAAACAAAAATTTTTTGCACAAGCAATGACGCGCACCCAAGCTATCACTGAAGGAGAAGATGAAGGCAGTAGCAGAGCGGCGGCTGGCTTTGAGACACATGTTTTGTTGGAATTATTTTTGATTTTTTTTTTATTTATATTTCACCTTTATTTACATTTTATACTTAGTATACAAATATTTACAATTTTCCAAAAATAAACTGTATGTGTTTTGTGTTGTTGTTCTTATATTTCACATAAAGAAATGTTGCTTACGATCAAATAAAAAATGCAAAAAACGACAACATTAAAGAGCGTTAAATATTTCATACAAAATTATGAAAAATTGAAACCAATAGCGCGTATATTATATTATTGAAAAGTTGTCAACATTTTTGTTGGTTAAATAAAAATCAAACAAAAATATTAATTGAATCAGTAAAAAAATTTGTAGAAATTAAAAAAAATTTCAAACAATCGTTTGTTTGAAAATAATTCGGCAATAATTTTTTCTGTGTACCATAAAATTACGTTTTTGAAATTTTTTTTCGGCTTAGGAAATATAAATAAAGAAATTAGTGTAATTATTATATTTCCAGTAAAAAAATCCAGAAATTCTTTGCATAGTCTGTAAGGTTAGGTTATGATAAACGGGCAGCCGTCACGAGACAGCTCCGTTTGGCCAGACTGTCCGCAGTTTAGCTACCCAGGCATCCACTGTGCCCTGTTACCCATGTCAGTGTTACCCTGGAATGTTCCGTAATCTCATTTAGAGATATTTGGCATTCCACTGTTAACATAAATGTAGTGAAGACACAAGCCAGAGCCGCATTGGCAGCCTTGCTGTCCTTAAATATACATATATCCCTCGATATACGATAGTACTCCAGCCAGTTTGCCGCCCGCCTTATGACAGACATTTCCGCCTGCAGCACACTAATGCCATCCGGCAGCATAAAAGAGACCCTAATGCCCAATTCTTCGATGAAGAAACCTCCACCTACTCTGCTGCCCATCTTGGAACCATCAGTATAGACCAGGGTTCGAAAATATTCATGTATGCATACTAAAAATCCAACATACATGATAAACTGACATCAATAATGCTTGCAAAGTTTTTTGTTTTATTCTCGCACTGTAAAATGATTAGCTAAGAATTGTTTTTATTTTTAAGCACATGAATACAGTTGTTTTTTATTTTCCAGTTTCTACATATGCGCGTATGTGGTTAGTGAGAAGTAAACAATTCCAAATACTAAAATATGAAGAACAATTTACCAAAGGTTTTTTTCTGTTTTCAAACACGAATAAAAGACCACACAACAGTGTATAAAATTTTTTATTCCTGACCATGAGTGAATAGTGAGTGAATATTTCGAACTCTGGTATAGACCTTTAGGGCCGGTTCCACAGATCGCGTGTTACCAAACAGCTCATCGACATTACCATCATGAACTGTGAACAAAGCACCAAAAAGGGTTCAGGAGTGCAATAGTCCAGCCCCGCCAGGTCATATGATGCACGCAGCATGGCCCTGGCATGACCGTAGTTCCGCGTGGACCATAGGCCCACCGCCCCCAGTCCAATCGCGGAAGTTAGGGCCTGCTGTTCGGCCATAATGTCAGCTGGCAACCAGTTCGACATGGTAAATAGCGCCTTCGTTGATGTAGACCGAAGTGATCCTGTAATCATCAGCGCAGCCAACCTTTATACCTTCTCAAGCATCCTGCAGTACCGTCCCCTACACATGATAGGCCACCACACTATGACTCCATAGAAGAGAAGCAGTTTTACTTCCGCCTCATAGATCCATTTAACTCCCCAGTTTGTGCCCACGGATCTCTTGTAGGTGTATATGGCCACAATGGCCCTCTCAACCCTCGAACGAACGTTAAGTTCCCAGGATAGCTTGCTATCGAGAATTACGATCAAATATTTGGCACTGTCCGAGATCATCACCTCCGTGCTATTTAGCCTCGGAAGCCTAAAGTTACCAGCCTTGTACTTCCTGGTAAAGAGTAACAGCTCAATTTTCTGTTGGTTGACTCCAAGCCCACAGAAGATGGTCCAGGAGCTTAGAATCTGTAAATCAGATTCAATACAACGTGTTTACCCATGACCGCCAGCGCCACGTCCACCGCATACGCGACGGTTTTTATACCTAATCTGTCAAACTGACCCAACAAGGTGGTAATCGTCAAGTTCCATTGTAGAGGGGACAGAACCCCATCTTGCGAGGTGCCCCTGTGCACAAATCTGCACGCACTGGTAGAACCCACCGTGGATTCAATGAACCCACTCTCGAGCAGATTACCAATAAATCTACAAATTACATCTTCAACACCCAACTCCATCATCGACGCTATTGAAAGATCCCTCAATGTCCAGAAAGGTCACAAGCGAGTATTCCCGAAATTCAAAGGATTTCTCAATGCAGCCGACCAGTGAGTGAAGCGCCGTTTCTTCGAGAGCCTCCTGCCTATTAGCTGAAATGAACGTAGGTTCTGTGACAATGTTTGATATTTCTAAATTACTACTACAGATACAAAAAAAAAAAAAATAGCGACTCACCACTGGTGTTGGAGCTGCCCACGTAATGTGGTGCACGTTAGCGTATGCACAGAAAACCAATGGGGCACCCATGAAGCCAGCCTTGGCTACTTAGTCATGAACGAGCCTATTGAGTGGCTCATTATCATGGTCGTGAGCCATATAGCCCTAGACGATCCAGATAGACACGTCGCCCATCTTTAGGGCCGCTGAAATCAGAGAGAATGAAGATATCAAACGTTTTTTTGGCCAAAATACAAAACCTAATTTTACCTGTTCCTTTGGCATATCGGTGCTTATTGCCCCTGATGTTTAATCAGCAAATTCGATCCTTGGTGATCTATGGTTCTTGGACCATTATTAGCTCCTCCTTCTTCTCTACCACATGGAGGAGCAGTGCAGCAGATGCTGCCTTAGAGTGGTAAAGGTTTATCTGCGTCACCTTCACCATGTCCAGCATCGACGACCGTAACACTGGCGTCCTCCTGGTCTGATTCCAGGAGTGGGAAGTTGGAGGTTGCAGCACTCAATATATTCTCTGATGCAGAGGGTTCCACTGGGATGGTAAGGGTGGATCTAGGTCTCCGTCTCTCGACTTTGGTGCATGTTTGGTCGTTTTGTCCTGATTGCTGTCTAATGGCTGTCGCTTCTTACTCCGAACGTTGCCGTTTAGGAATTCCCTTCGCAGGGGCAGGAGGTAAAACGCTCTGAACCCCAGCAATAGGGGCCTTAGCCCATGCCAATGAATCTTCCTGTTCAGCAGAAAGCTCATTGGCATCTTTCGAGCCGAATAGCTCGATAACAAGCAAGGTGGCACGCCTTTAGTTGGATGCCCTCTTAGAAGGATTTTTATGACGAGGTGTCTTCTTAGTGACGCCGGAGTTGGTGGGGGGAGGTGCAGCAGTGAGACAGGATTTAATCATCTCTGACCCTCTTTGCACAATAGGCATATGGTAGGCTGCTTTGTTGGACGACTTTGTCCTTTCCAGCTTGGCAACACCTGAAGCATGGAATTTATCCGCTTTGGCGGAAAGGGCTTTTGTGGCCCTTGATGAACTTGGCGCGAATGACAGAGATAGATAAATTTTTAAGTTTACGATAACATAAAATGTTTTCTCAGTACCATTATTCAGCAACAATAATTTCCTTCTTTTGTACTTACATAAAGTGTTAAAAAAAAAACGATTAAGTTTAAAAATAATAGTACAATAGAAACATGAATTTTTGGAATTTTTTTTTTGTAAAATTGAAAATGATAATTACAGCGAATTGCGAACGTCCATTACCACTGGTTAAAGATTGATGTTTGACTGGCAGGCACCGCAGAAGTGCAGAGGCTAGAACGTCAAAGAATTCTGATGATAGAATGTGGTGATTCTTGAAACATGTAAATTTAACCCGAGTTTGATCCCCAGCTCAGCCAAGAAAATTATCAATAAATTTTAATCAATTTCATGTTGTAAAATTTCTCCCTTCAGTAAAAATTAACAGTTCAACCAAAAATCACAATTGTAAGCGAAAAATGTCATAAAATAATTTTCTAAAATAAAATAGAAAAACTCTCTCCCGTTAATTTTGATTTTTGGCGCAGTTACTTTTGACCAAATCATGGGGAATTTTGAATATATTCAGGTAAATTTTTTTATATTTAAATGTTTTTTAATCAACCATTATTTTTGCACAATTTATTTCTACTTTCTAATTTATATAATAGCGTTACAAATGATTTTAATGATTTTTTAAATAATAAGGTTTCGTTTAAATCTGCTAAAATCCCGCTAAAGCGCATTCCACTTGTTGCTTAGGCGAGATCATCACAACAAACCTTCAAGGTATTGGACAATCTAAAAATATTATACAAATAAAACTTTTGAGCAAAAAACACCAGCTTAAAGCTTAAACAAAAACCACAAGAATAAACAGTGCGTTTATATTTTCTTACAGTCCCGACTACAATTGGTTGATTTTTTGTCAACTCTAAATGTAGCTGTAAGTGGGTAAAGAAAATACAAAAATAAAAAATAAAATACCACTTGCATATTAGTTATCAAAGTTTTTCTTGGGAGTCAAAAAATTAATAATCAAGGTTTCGTTTAAATGTGCTAAAATCCCATTTCATTTTTTAATATTTCTTTAAATAATTCAACTGCACTCTAACAAATGCTCTTAATATCCCAATCTATAAAAACACTCAGCACTCGGCCACTTTAAAGTCATGAAATTCCAAAAAAGTTGTGGAAAATAAAAATGTAAGAAAAAATTTTAGAAAAAAATCTTACTTAGAAACACATAAAATAAAGGTAGGATATAAGTGATCATCGTTCGTTTTTTTGTTAAAGTAATTTTTATTTTTTTAATAATGGCACATTTGAAAATGTTTGTTCCTTTTGGTTCAGCTGCTGCAAGTAGAGAACCACCAGAGCTTAGCATGAAAAGAAGTTAAAAAGAAAATGAACAATTTTAACAAAAATACTTGCAATGTATGTGACAAAATGTGTTTAAGTGCAAGTGAAAATGTTTGCTCTCCAACCGTTTCAATGAAAGTTTTTTCCAACAACTACTTCCTTTTCCTTTTTTTAAAGACAAAATTAAAAAAATTTTTGAACGCTCATTGTGACCTAAATATTTTAGTAACAAAAGAAAAAAGGAGCTGTTGAAAATTGTGCACACACAATTGTGAAAAGTGTAAATTATATTTTTAAAATGCAGACAAACATTTCTAAATTGAGTTTGCATTAGTTGTGAGAAAGTGAAAAAAGAAATTAATGAAAGTAAGTAGTTGTATGGCACAGGTAAGCAACGACAATATGATACGTATTTCAGAAAATAGTGTTTTCAAAAGTGAACGAACCATTTTGTACGAAACAAGTTAAAATATATTTTACACTTTTCACTACAGAACATGACTAGAAACGAAGGAGAGGGAGAGAGAAACCCCCATTTTCTCAGTTGATAAAAAAGCTTAATTTTGTAATTGCGTTTTTAAAAAATGTGCTGTAACTTCACACGTGCAAAATTTTAAGAGGTTTTTTTTTATTGTTTTGAGAGAGTGTCTTCTCTAGTCAATTCCCTATTTTCCCCTTTCACAATGGTAAACTATTCTCCTTTAAGAGTTCCATTTTTTGCAATTATAGAGACTTTGTCAATATTGTGCAGCATATGGAATATTAGTGTAAAGCCTGGTACTCTGTTCAACATTTCACGTGAAATGTTGTCAAAACGCATATGAAAAAAACTTTTGCGGAATATCTATGAAATAATGTTGATAGCGTTGTACTCTGTTCATTTTGTGAAAAAGTTCCGAAATGCTCTGGCAACATTTTTTTACAGCTGCGAAATAATGTAAGCTGCACTTATTTCACGTGGAATTTTAAGCAAAATCAAAAAAGTATGAACTGATTATTAAATAAGAAATATAAAATTTAAAGAACACAACCTGTAACAGTTTTTAACCATATTTACTTTCTTTTTTATTAAATTTTTTATTAAAAAAAATAATTTTTAGTAAAATACATGTGGAGTTTTTTTACATATGTACGCAAAACAATGTCGCATACTTTGCAGGAATAAAAACGTTAAATTGTACAAACTCGCATGATAGGCATCATTGATGCATGTCAAAATGTTCGTGTGGAATAATTAATGTTGCTCAACATTTTTCACAAATTTCAACAGAGTAATAGGCTTAAGACCAAGGCGAATTGACTAGAAGGTTAGGTCAACTCTGCAACAACACTGCTTCTGTGGTCGGGTTGTCGAAAATATTGCTTTGACAAGTCGACCACCGAAAAAATCACTATATGCTGACTTGACCCCACCACCCCACCTTCTACTGAATTCGCCTTAGTAAAGGACTTAATGTCTTTTAGGACCAGTTATTATTGTAAAGAGGGTGTTAATTGACTAAATTATTTTTTTTTTATTTATCGCTAAGCCTAATTTTTTCTAAATCGCTTAAATGAAGTAGCCGCTATTAAGCGCTTTAATCTTCATTTTGATCTTGATGAATTTCAACAAAAAACTCTTAGGACTATTTGTGATATATATGATTTACATTGTAGTCCCCGGCATATTTGGATTCTTTGAAAAAATCCACTTTAAAATAACTTAACTGAAAGTGTTTGAATATTCATATGCAGTCAGTCAATAAAGTTTAGGCACTACATAACTCAAAAGACATCTGTCAATACCTTTAAATCTGCTTGATATCTTTTTATACATTGATCGTTTTACTATTAATTCAACGCAAAAAAAAAATACTTTATATTGTATCATTATTGTTTTCAATATAAATATGCGAAAGAAATGTTCTTTTCGAGATCATGGGCCTGGGTCTTAAGTTCGTCATTTCACTTAATTTTTTTTTGTTTGATTACTTTTTGGTTCGAAAAAATAATTTAAAAAAATATTTTTGGAAAACGGCAACACTTTATTTACCACCCCGTATCTCGACAAATAAACATCATACTAGAACAGTGATGCTCATTCAAGCAAACAATTGTTTAGAAGCCCCACCCCTTTGTTTTTAACTCTCATTAATTTAGTTGCACATGTACGGAAGCTGTGTTGATCTTGTTTCAAATACAGTGTGTAAGATAAGTAATAAATTAAAAAAAATATTTTTATGCTTTTACGAAACTGTCATAAAAGCATAAATGTAGAAGATTTTAGTGAAGTTTTTTTTAGATATAATTCTTACTTTTAATTTCCAAACATGCTCGCAGTTCACACTGAATTTTTTTAAAAATAATATTGGAAAATTTCCAATTCTATCTGTTTTTTTTATAAATTTTTTGATATTAAAATTTTAAAAGTAAAAATACAGTGAGACCTCGATTATCGATAACAGGCGGGACCGGGAGCATTCTTGATTATTTATTTATTTTTGGTAAATATATGAATGTATTATTATGTAACCATGAGGAAAAAATTTTGGTAGAACATGTTTCCAGTACGTTGGGAAATTCTCTTTCTACGTTTAGTTAACTTTGTTTTGATTGTTTATAATTTCGGATAACGGAGGTAATGCCGGATAATAGAGGTAATTTAAATCAATAAAACGACGTCGTAAAAGCCCTTATGCGAATTGAGTGATAATATGTGTTTGAGGTTGAACTTTAAATTTTGTTTCCTCAAATTTATCACGGTTCACTATATTTTTAATTTAAATAAAAACGCTTTGTTTTATTTTTAGTTTTTTGTATTTTAGTTTTATTTACATGTACATATTTTGTTTTGTTCACAGTTTTGTTTTTGTTTGTTTTTTGTTGTTTGTTTTGTTGGGTCACAATGTTTTTCTGTTGCTTTACTTGTTTATTGTTCTACGGTTGAAACTAGAGTGCGTTTAATGATTTTCAACATTATTTAACAAGCTAGGTTTGTTACAAGAAAAATAATGGAATGACAAAATATGAAATAAATAAATAACAATTTAAGGACCGTTAATATTTTACAGGGTGCTGCGTTTGGAACGAGTCATCATTAAACATTCCGGCCCCCATGACTTGGTGCAGTTTATCGTAGGTCCAAAAAACAGGATACACTGTAGCAAGGTGTTGTGATGATTTTGACAGATATGGCATCTAGGATCTCACTTCGATTCAAGTTTGCGGGTCGTGGGGTTGAGAATTTTGACAGCAATCAAATCTGTTGATGAGAAACTTAGAAATGCTTTGTGGGATGCCATATCTGTAAGTAGGAAATCAGTGTAAAATTAGTGGGGAAAATTTAAAAAAAAAAAAAAATGTTAAATATATTTTAAAACAAAACCACAATTTTTGTAATGGGTCTTGTAACGATCCCATTTTTTGTCTGGATGTCCACTACCCGACAGTTTTGATCAGTTCCAATATGAGTCTTAGTGATTCGACCCATTTGCCATTCGTTGGGTGGCAAGTTGTTGTTTTTGATGACCACCATGTCGTTGACTTTAAGATTGTCCCTTTGAGTCTTCCATTTATATCTGCGATGTAGTTCGGCCAGATACTCGGATTTCCATCTTTGGCAAAATGAGTGGTAGATGACCTTTAGGCGTTTCCAGCGGTTGATGAGGGTCAGGTTTTCGCTGCTGACATCAGGTTCGGCTGGGGTCAATAATGGGGTACCAATTAAAAAAGTGTCCAGGGGTCAATGGGGTCAAATCGTTAGGGTCATCGCTAGCAGGGCTTTGGGGTCTAGAATTCAAGCAAGATTCAATACGGGCTAAAATTGTGGATAACTCTTCAAACGTGACTTTCGTATTCGGCAATAATTTTTTCAGGTGCGTTTTAAAGGACTTTACGCCTGCTTCCCAGAGTCCACCCATGTGTGGATCCCCGGGAGGGATAAATTTCCAGTTAATGTTTTGATGACTATATTGATGAATGAATTGATTTTGAAGAGTCTTTTGAAATTCTAAGCGATCCTTTTTTAAAAGTTCTGCTGCTCCGACGAAGTTTGTCCCATTGTCCGAGTACATGATGGCAGGGCATCCACGGCGTCCTATAAAGCGAGAAAACGCCGCCAAAAAGGCTTGGGTTGTTAATTCGCTTACAGCCTCTAAATGTATGGCTTTAGTGGCAAAGCAGATAAAGAGGCAGACATAACCCTTGGTGATGAGGCAGGCTCGACCTGTGAAGTTTCGTATATTAAAGGGTCCTGCGTAATCAACACCTGTAACGGTAAAAGGTCTTGATAGTGTTGTGCGCTCAGGTGGCAGGGATGCCATTATCTGACTTTGTTCTGATATGTTTTGCAGTTATTTATGACGGTTTTTACTAAGGGCTTAAGACGAAAAATCCAAAATTCGGTTCTTATCAATCGGGTCATGAGCTGATTTCCTCCATGCAAAGTAATTTTGTGCACAAATTCTGTTATCGTTCTGGCCAATTTTGATTCGTTTGGCAACAGAACTGGACAGCGTTCATTGTACGTTAATGCTGGGGACTGCGCTAAACGCCCATTGGCCCTTACAATCCCATTGCGATCGAGAAATGGCGTAAGGGTTAAGAGTTTACTTCGAGGGGAAATTGGACGCTTGTGAAGTAAAGCGGTATATTCGTTAGGAAACAAAGTTTTTTGTGTCCAAATTATGATGCGATTTTTTGCAGATTGTATTTCTTCTGGTGTTGGTTCTATAGATGATCTTTGACTTCTTGGAATGGGTCTTCCCAAGCGTAAAATGTAGGCTATGGCTTCTTTAACTTGTATATCTGGGGCTGTGAATGTAAAGTAGTCTGATGAAAAGTTCCACTTTATCCTTAGAGTCTTGGTCCCGTCATTTTCTGACAGATTTAACCAGTCGAGTGGTAGTAGAGTCTCACTAGGTAAATCCTGAATGACTTGAGACTCATTAGAGTTCCATTTCATTAGATCAAAGCCGGCTGATTTTAGGACAGAAGTTAATTCTTTTCTAGCTCTGATGGCTTCTTCTATAGTATGACCTCCTGCTAAGACATCATCCACATACATATTTTGTTTAAGAATCTTGGCCGCTAATAGATGAGTCATTTGAACATCTTCAGCTATCTGAAGAAGCGTTCTGATGGCTAAATATGGGGCACAATTAACTCCAAATGTGACTGTGAGACGCTCTTCTATAGGGTCAATTTTGGATTTTCTGAATAAGATTCTTTGAAACTTTGTTTGAGTTGGGTCGACTAGTATTTGACGATACATTTTTGTAATGTCGGCGTTAAATACAAAGCGGAAAAATCTCCATTTTGCTATCAAAAGAACAAGATCTTGTTGAAGAATGGGTCCTGGATATAAAATGTCATTAAGACTGTTCTTATTTGACGTTGGGCTAGAGGCATTAAAAACCACTCCAAGTTTAGTGGTCAATCGGTCTGGTTTTATTATTGCGTGATGCGGCAGATAATAGTGTGGAGCTTTGTTTATATCCGAGGGTTCGATTTTTCTCATGTGTCCTAACTCAAGATATTCTAAAATAACGTTGTCATATAATTGCTTAATTTCGGGTTTTTGGCTGAGCGTGCGTTCCATTCTTAGGTACTGGGCCATAGCAATGTTGCGAGAAGAGCCTATTTCTTCCGTTTTTTTGAAGGGCAGGGTAACTATATACCTTCCCGTATCGTTTCTATGAGTTGTTTGTTTAAAATTGTGTTCCGCAATAGTGTCCTCGTCTGACCTCAAAATCTGTTTTGGGTTTTCCTCCACCTCCCAAAAGCGGGTGAGGATTCGGTCAAGGGACGATGTATTCAATAAAGAAATTGTTGTTCTGGGTTGAGTAATTTTTGGTGTTGTTCCCCCCACAATCCAGCCAAATACTGTTTTTTGTGCCAAAAGGGATCCAACAGACCGCATCGGTGTGTCCATGCAATAAATCGATGGGCCTATGTCGAGGCCTATTAGCAAGTCGATGGGTCTACTTTGATTAAAGTGAGGGTCTGCAAGTTGCAATTTTGCAGCCTCACTGAGCTTTAGCATGTCCAATGTTTGAGGTGGTAAATTAGAGGGAAGGGTCTTGAGAACTGGGGCCCAAACTTCTAACTTAAACGATGTGTCCACCCTTGAGCAAAGGTTAAGCAAACATGCTTTAGTTAAGGTTTCAGAAACTGTTTGACTTAAACCAGAAACGTGAACTATGTTTCTTTTAGTGGGTAATTTTAATCGGTTTTTTAGTTTGTCCGATACAAAGGTTGATTGTGATCCAGGGTCAATGATGGCTCTAGCCTGGTATCTTTGACCTCTAGTTTCTATTTCGACAATGGCAGTGAAAAGCAAAGTTTCGCGGTCTGTTTGATTTGTCGAAGTTTGTAAGTTTTCGCGCAGGGTCAGGGAAGTAAGGTGGGGAATACCTGATGTTGAAGTGGACTGTATGTATAGGGCTTGAGCTGCGGCACTTGTGCTTGGTTGCTCGTCAGCGTTATTTTGTGGCAAGTTTGTAGGCTGGGTCACTGTTGCCTTGTGCAATAAAGTGTTGTATTTTTGTTTACACAGCCTACAACTGTATTTACTAGGGCACTCCCTGACACTATTACTGATCGACAGACAGTTGTAACATGAATTTGTGACTCTTACGATATGAATTCGATCACTTACATTTTTTTCTAAAAATGTGGGGCATGATCGTAGGGTGTGTGCCTCGCTACAATGTTGGCATGTTATGGCGTTATTATTAAAACTTCTAATTGGTTTACTTTTGTATTGATTGTGACTCTCAGATTTCGCAATATTCGTTTGGAATGAATTAATGTTTCTTTTATTTTGGGTATTTTTCGCGACTTCAGACTTGGGCGGTATGGATTTATCCTTTAATGATTTAATATTGCCTACTGATTCTAGGGCCTTAAATTTGTGGGTCAAAAACTTGTCAAATTCTTGCCAATTGGGTACTTCGGCACAATCTTCACGAGAATTTTCAATGTCTTGAACAAGGGCCCTGGGAAGTTTTTGAGAGCAAATATAAATTAAAAACGGCTCCCATGACGAAGTGTCAATTCCTAGTGTGCCTAATGTATGCCTACAATCGTTTATTGTTCTTTGCAATTTCTTAATTGAGGCTCCCGAGTCTATAGAGGCATGAGGCAGATCCAAAATAATTTTATATTGCTCATTGACCTGCATCCATTTATTTTCGTACCGGTCAACTAAATTTTTCCAAGCCATGATAAATCCATCGTTTGTTAAAGGGACGTGCGTAATTGCATCTCTGGCGTCTCCACCGGTTTTTTGCGTCAGATAAAAAAGCCTTTCAACATTGGTAATTTTAGGATTTCTAATGTATATGGCTGTGAACAAGTCACGAAAACTTGGCCATAATTTATAATCCCCAAAAAATGTGTCGGTGTCGCAAGGAGGGAGTCTTATTGATGAAACATCTCTTTCTAACGGAATATTTGACTGACGTTCAACTTTTTCCATGGTTGTGTCCGAAAGCGCATGGATTTCAGCGTTTACTGACGAAAGACAATTTTTATAAGCAATTAGGGCAGCTTGGTATCGCTCCCGTAATATTTTTTTGTCAATTGGTTTATCACCATCCTGATCTATGTCCCTACATTCTTCATATGATCTTTTAACTTGGGTCCATATGGAGTTTAATTCTACTCGAATAATTTCCAACGCGTGTACATTATCTTCAGGACGCGCTTCTGCTTGAATCTTCTCGAAGTCGACTAAATCGTTTGTGCAATTGACGAATTTTTTCAGGGACATATTTGCGAATTGAAAAAGAGTCAGAATAATAATAAAATTGAGTCAAAAAATTGCCTGCTAGCGATAAAAATAAATTGTGTCTTAAAAATTTTGAGTCAAATATTGTATTTATTTTCCCGGTTAGAATTTTCAAAATTTGACGCAATGGTAACTCGGTTTTTATTTATTTGGATAGTGACGTCACGGTTATTTTCTCTTAAAAAACAGCGGAAAAAAATTAAAGAGTAATACAACAATCAAGAATATTTATTTCTTGTTGTATTGTATACTTTGACTTACTTGTTGTTTTTGTTGGGTCTTATTTCTTTTGTGTCACTGCGTTTATTAAGCCTACTGTTGTTGTTGTTGTGTCTGCCAATAATGCTGTTGTTATTGCTGCTACTGCGCCAAGGAATTTGGGTACCGTTAGATTTTGTTCACTTTTAACTTTGAAAATTTTAATTTTTAAACACAATTATGATTTAAATAATTTTTTAATAAAAATCTTAATGTTTCGTTTCCAAATGACCAAATGTTTGGGGGTTGATTTTATGTGTGTTCTTTTGGTTGTTTGTTAACAATATTTTTTTATTTCAGAGTCACACTTTCTATTAGAGTCACAAACACTTATTTTTTGGAAAATTAAATTTGCACACACGGTAGGTAGGTATCACGTTTTATTTATTTTTTATAAAAATTATCCGGCTCGAAGGACCAAAATGTTTGAGGTTGAACTTTAAATTTTGTTTCCTCAAATTTATCACGGTTCACTATATTTTTAATTTAAATAAAAACGCTTTGTTTTATTTTTAGTTTTTTGTATTTTAGTTTTATTAACATGTACATATTTTGTTTTGTTCACAGTTTTGTTTTTGTTTGTTTTTTGTTGTTTGTTTTGTTGGGTTACAATGTTTTTCTGTTGCTTTACTTGTTTATTGTTCTACGGTTGAAACTAAAGTGCGTTTAATGATTTTCAACATTATTTAACAAGCAAGGTTTGTTACAAGAAAAATAATGGAATGACAAAATATGAAATAAGTAAATAACAATTTAAGGACCGTTAATATTTTACAGGGTGCTGCGTTTGGAACGAGTCATCATTAAACAATATGCAACTGTGGAGTTAACTTGTTTTTTTTTCAAAAAATGCAAGGAGTTACCTAGTTTTTACATAAAAATTGGTTGTATTTAGATTTTTGTTATAAAAGAAATTATATCAATATTCGATCTCACCGAGTGATAATAAATGAAACACACTTTTTATTTTTAGTGTTATCTCAATTTTCGCAAAAAGTGGAGTTACCTAGATTTTTCATACGTCCACAGATATACATATATTTAATGGAGTCTGAGATGAATAGTAAAAATGTTTCACACGGAATGACAAACTTAGTATACCATCATTCACCACTAGTGGCGATGGAGGGAATAAAAACTTTCTTATTTTATGTTAGTTATTTATTCTTTAAGGGAGGGCACTTGCACTCAGCGATGCCAGGAGAAAGTACAAGAAATCCCTACGTGTCTTAAAAAATCCTTCTTTTCCCTACAACCATAAAAAATAAATTCCCTACACTTTAGACCTTCTTAAAAATTTAAATATGTATTTTAGCAACAGCCAAACAAATACATATTTTGTTAAAAACACTGAAATTTATTGTTGATGGGATAAGGTATTCCTATGCGCATTTCATTGGTTGCTTAGGTCAGATCGTCACCAAACTTCATCCAAAGATTTTAGAAAAACTTAAGATATTAAACCAAATAAAACTGTTAACTGTTAAGTAACAATATCAAATTTTAAACAAAACCATCAACAATAAACTTCAGTATTTTTATCAAATAATAAAAATTGGGAATTCAGCACGAATAACAAAATCATTTAAATAAAATTTTGTATTCCCACGATAATTATTTTGATTTTGTTAATATTTTGTAAACGTAATAATAAAAGCATTGATAAACAACAAGAAGAAAAAACCAAAATAAAAAAGTTAATACAAAACACGCACATAAAAATTGAATTTCGAAAAAAGCACTGTGGGGCAAATTGAAAATTTTTCTATTTGACAGGAACACCTCTATACATCCTTTAATCTTGAGATCAAACGTAATCTTCCTTTTTCCTATTTAAAGAGTTTAATATTTTTTAGCAAACTTGGTACCAAATACAAGGAAAGGCTTAAAAAAAATTTCTTCAGATCTCTGAACCAAAATATAAAAAATCGACTTTTTCTTAATGGAATCTCAAAGAAATATATACTCAAGCTCGAGGTCATAGGATTTTTAAGAAATTTTTTTTTTTATTTAATTTATTTAAATAACTCCAATATTTCGATGTTCCTTGAATATCATCATCAGGGATAGTCTAAAAACAACAATATAAACATAAAGATCACAAAAATTCAAATAGTAATAACAACAACAACAAGAACTTATTAAATTTGTAATTAAAAAATCACACAAAAATTCCTTTTAGCTATGTAGTGTTTACTACCATCGTCATGATCAGGAAACCCAGAATTATGCTCTAAAAAACACGTTTTATACGCATTAAATATGCAGTAAAAACTTGAAATATGCCTCAAAATTCAAAAATTGCTAATTTGGAAACGAAGAATTCAACATTTTAATGAGAGTTGCATTTGATAAAAATAATCCTAAAATTATTATCGGTTACGCCCAAACCCCATAATATTTACAGGCAAATTTTCGAGATTTAACCCTATTTGGAAACGATGGGCAGTCATCGGCTCACAAAACCAAAGTCACGTTAAGAGGTTAAAATTCATATGAGAGTTATGTTATCTTAAATGGATTTTAGGGACGGACACTAAATTGTTTATTAATGAAAACATTTTATAGGAAGTTAAAGCTACCCTAGATGGTAGCGAACTGGCACCAAAGTAGTCCCGTGGTAGGTTTTTGGGGGTGAAGACCGGTTCTAGTTCCAACACTTTATATGAATAAGACCTATCACTTGTACATGGGGTTGTCATTGGAGTGGGTCAATTGACACCATTTCACCAGTCACGCATCTATGCTCAATGAACGTATTAATTGTTATTACAATGTGGCATTATTTCGATACAATGCAGTAGTATTTCAAAAAAACAAGTCCTAGAATTAAATTCAATAACCATAGAAAGTTCCAAAAAATGTGTCACACTACCGGTGAAGACTGTACTGTAGTTTATTACTTTTTCTACCTTTGTTCTGTATAAACCAGTTAACCAGTTTTTCTTCTTTTACTAGTCATGAGTTCTTTCTTTTTGTACTTGTTCTATTTTCACAAATCCCAGGACAAGTCTGTTGGACCAATTGATAGATGTGAAATGATTCGAAAATAATTTAGTAAAACATTTTTGGGGCAAATTAAATCTAAAAAACAAACGCAATGAGATGGTTTACGGACACAAAGAGTCTTATTTGGAAAAACTTTTTATGGGGAATATGTAAAATTATAGACCGTTTCATAGAAGATAACGTTATTTATTTAAGATTAAATTTACGTTAATTTAAACGGAAAAAACTAGAAAAAAAAACAATTATTTATCACAATTGATAGATTTAAGTTATTTTAAAACAAATTAAAAACAACAAATATTAGAATTTTTCCAGATTTAACGATATTAGCTGCAATTTTGTAGTAGTTTGTTATGTAAGTAACGATTAAGTTATTTAAATTGATAAAATCACCACGCAATATGCGTGTTGTAGGGTATGTCAACTCTGTTATTGTCGCTTAAGTCTTAACTACACTTTCAAGACAAACTCCAATATGTACAATGATTCCTCTTTTCAAAGATAACAAGAATCATTCAGATAGGTGCCCTGTGTTCTCCACCTCACCTTTGTTTTTATTTTCGCTTTCCCCGCGTCGCTTCCACTATAGTCAACGAAAACAAAGCTAAATAAAAAAAAAATGTAAGACTCAAATTACAAACACAAAACTTAAATAATTACCTTCCGAGGGTTTATTTTAATATACAAAATTAACAATTTGATTTCCTTACAAAACTCTTTTAATGCTCTTCGAAGTTTAAATTATAACAAACAAAAAAAAAATCAAATTTTGCATGCCAAATTTATTTTTTTTTTCATACGTTCACCAAAAATTACAAATGTAAATAAACATTTTCTTACATAAAATTCTAAGGAAAAAAACTAACTTATTGAAAATTTTTAATCGAAGTAATCAAGGCGAATTCATACAAGGTGGTCTTATTTTGAAAACGTTAACAACACTGTAAAATATATTAACGTTGTGTCAAAAAATAATACAACACTGTAGTTAATAATTAAAACAAATATTGCATTTTCTTTTTAGTTTAAAATTGTTTGTTTTCAAATGGAATAATTTAAAGAAATTTTAAATTACGTAATTTTAAGAGAAAATTATAAAATTTAGTAAATATTCCCCATAACCACATGAATGGTATATCATTTTGACACAAGGTTAGTAATCAGCTGTTGCTTACGTAGTAAGATAAGGTCACCTGGTGTAAATTCGCCTTGGAAGTAATATTGTATTCAATCAGGTATGTAAAAGTTGATAAATTATTTCATGTGAGACCTCACAACTAAAAGATTGATCCTAATTTCTATGTTTTACACACATCGCCAAAAACGTAAACAATTGCCTTTTTCCCTAAATTTTTGCTAACTCATATATAAAATTTTAAAGTTTAAAATATTATAAATCTGACAACCTGCTTTTGTTCCATAATTTTCGAGTAAAAATTATATGTAGATAGTTACGTTTAAGTCCGCAAATGCGAACACGAATATTCGTAGGCATCTAAATATATATTAGTGCGCCAAGAATAGTAGGGTACACGGTTTTGGCAATTGCTGAAGATTGCCAGACTGTTAGGACTCATAGTAAAGGGAATAATAATAATAGTAAATTTTGTAAAGGTCGAATTAAAGTCAATTTATGTAAAGGAATTTTGTTAAAAAAAACTTCATTTGTACTAAAATGCTATTGTATAAGAAAATTTGAATTTTAAATGAAAATAAGACGAATATTTACGTATTTTTAGGCAATATATTGAAAATGCCTTAAAATAAAATATATGTCCCTTTTTCCCTACGTTTGAAAATTTCTGAAAAAAATCCTTACAAAAAGGAAAAATTCCCTACTGTTGGCATCACTGCTTGCACTAAGGAATTTTAGAATTTTGTCGATAAGAAGATTATTTTAATTGCAGAAGTATAAAATTTTCAAGAAACGTTTATTTTGATGCGGTGCTTCGTAATTAGGGTATTCATTCGGTTAACCGATTAACGGTTAGTTACTACCCGATTCCGATAACCGAACAATTTTTAATTTAAGTTATAAATTATAACATATTTTTTTTTGGTATTTTAATTATTTCTCATATCTCATTTACAAAAGGTATGTGTTTAGATAATAGCTTTTCATACAATATATTTCCTTCTAGCGAAACATTCTTAAAATACAGTACAGAAACCAAGGATTTCGGAAATAAACTTTTTTACAGAATGTTCGCTTCTGTGCTTTTCCAGGATAAGTCAGATGATGACCGGACAACTGAAGAAACTTTTGATAGTAAGACAAACAATCTTTTAACAAAATAAACCGAAACAATTAAAAGTGTTTAAAGTTTTAAAAAATTAAAATAGGACTCTAATGTCATAATGGAAGTGTTTATATTTTTAGGGTAAATCAGGAAGAGGACTGAGAAATTAGATATTTTGTATTATGGATTGCTTTCGATTTCTCCAACATCTACGAAAAGTGAAAGAATTTTTTCCAAGCTTTATCAAAACTAAATAATGGAATCACTTATTATTTTTCTAATAGATTATTTTATGAAAAGCCCTTAAACCATTCAAATAACTAGAAAAATTAACTCACAGTTTATTTTTTAATAAATACATATAATTAAATAAATAAATTCCTGTTATTACTATGTGTAATAGCCTTTTCACACTTGTCAGCATTTCACATTTAACATCAATTTGCGAAGATGTTAGAATTTTCCCATAAGAAATACATTGGGCTAAAAATCAAAATGTTTCAACATCTTTACAAAATGTTGCTATCGCATTGTATTTTATTCTATATCTTCCGATTATTTTAGTGTAATCACTAGAAAAGTGATTATTACGTTTTTTTCTTTTTTGCAAGCCTTAAGTTACTTGATTTTATATTATTAAACTACATGCGTTATAAATACATTTTGGTGTTATCTTTTAAAATTTTGGCTCTTTTGTAGAAAAAAGTATTTTAAAAAAATAAAATTTTTTTTTTTCAGAAATGGTGACATTTTTATTGATAGTATTTGTTAGATGTTTTAAGTGTGAACGCGTATGCCACATTTTCAACATCTTCCATGCGTTCCTCCGAAATGTATGCAAGTGTACAAAGGGTATAAGGAGCATAGGGCTGCATCATTCATTGCGGTTTCATTAATCATTTCAACTTTGGATGGTTAGCGGATTTGGCTAAAGCATCCTAGTCTGGTGCTATGGCTGCTAGATAAGCCTACCAGACGGCCAATAAATACATAATCACCCCTATCGTGAATAACAAGTGGAATTTTTGTTCCCATGAAATTTTCATTCCCCTCGAAGGGAAAAAAGCTATCATGAATCTCATGTGAAAATTTTTTCACGCTATCAGTTCCAGTGAATGTAACAAAAAAGAAGAAAGATTAGGAAATATTAAAAATCAATGAAATTTATGTTCAAAAATATTTACGTATATATGTATTTAAAAGAAAAGTAAAAATAATAAAGCTAAATGATTAGTATTGGAGGGATAGGTTGATTGCAACGTTAGTTTTTTAAACTTTTTAAATTTTTTGTAGTAAAATATTTCCCAAAATTCTGCTTTACAAATCCGCCGGCAATCAACCTCTTGTTTTGCATTTTGTTGACCAATATATCGGTTTGTGGCTTATTAATAGATCTAGCCCTTTATATTTGATTTATAGGAAAAACTACTTACATACATGTCCTGTTCCCTAGCAAAAATAAAGTGAGAAAATCTAAGGGAAATGTGAACAAATTACGAGGGAAAAAACTTTTCACGATAAGGGGGATTTTTTCACGTGAACATTTTTCACGTTATTATTCTTTTTTTAATGACCTTTTTTCATGGGAGTTTTTCATGATCGCAAATATGTGAAAAGGGGAAAAATTACGAGGGAAACATTATTCACGATAGGGGTGAATATGTATTATTTAAAAAAATTTTTTTTTTTCTTTGCTCGTTTTTGTTCAAGAATTATTATGTTACTTTTTATTTTTTACTAATAAACTTTAAATAATAACTAATTAATGTATTTTTATTTATTAAAATGATTTTATATATTTATAAAAAAAAACTGTGTCAACCAAACAATTACAAAATTAACCGATTAAAGCAAAAGCCCGGTTAAATGAATACCCTAATCGCAATTGACCAAAAAGTATATTTTGAATTTTTTGTAACTTATGAGGATAATACTACATATTAGTTACACAATTCTTATTATTAAACTCGGCTATACCTCAGCTATGGATATACAATTTTTTTTTAAATCAAACTCGTATTATCTGCTTATTAAGAGCGGATTACTTTATTATTTTCCAACATCGCACACTGTATGTTCCATCGTCATGAAAGTTCAATTTATATATATAATTTAAAACATAAAAATATGCAGACAAGAAAATCTGATTTATCCTGTATCTCGCACTTCATTATGTTCCAACTTTATTCTTGTGTCTAGCAGCTTATTCGATTTTTACAGCCGATAATGTGCATTTCAACAATTTTTATTTTGGTTTTAAATTTATTACAGCACATTTATCTGTAGTCAATTTGAATATTTTCACGCTTAATTTGTATATTTTATCTTTTTTGCTGTAAAACTGAAAAAGAAAAGCCGAAATATGTCTAAGTTTTTGTTACCCAGCAAGATTTTCGTCTTCATTTTATTCTATTTAAATACATTTTTGTCTTATGTAACAAAAGTTTGTGTTGTTCTTGGGATATTCTTGAGGTTTGTTGCAAAGAGAATAAAAGAAAGGAAAGTAAGTTTTTTTTTACCAAAGAACCTTTCTCTCTCTTTAAATTTAGGTGTTGCGATGTTTAGTACCAAAGCTTAACTTTCGTATATTTTGAGAAAGAAACTGAAAACATTGGTGAAAGTGGCTTTAATATCAAGACATAAAAATAATTTAATTTGTTTCAATTCATACATAGAGTTAGGTTTTTTCTAAGATCCTTCTTTTCTTGTTATTCTCTGGTTTTACGCCTGTCATTAAGCTGATGCCAGACATGGAATAACAATATCAGAGAAATCATCACTCATGCATAAAATTAAATTAGTGGCTTACTATAGAATATTATCGCATTATTTAGTATGGAATACACGAAAAAAACGAAAAAATTCTGAAAATTAGAATGAAAAATGTTTAAGCCTTAAATTAGTTTTTGTATTATTTAGAGAATTTTTTTTTTAATACAACAGTTTAAGTTAAATATATTTGGAAATTTCTTTGGTGTTTTTGAGATTGTTAAATATTTTAGTATTTGTAGGACATGTCGTAGACGACTTGATAATGAATTTAAAAATACATTCACTCTTATGCTATGCTGGAAAAGTTTTTTTTAAAAAATAGAATCTGGGAATTAATTTCTCATGGTGGGTGAAAATATTGAAGGAATAAGACTAGTAAAATATAAATATGATTTTTTTTTAACTTAAAAATTTAAATAGAGCACATTGAAAAGAAGATTAATAGGTATTCTTCCATCATATATTCAGATAGCTGAATAACCCTTTAACCCATTAATGCCTGCCCATAGATCCGTTCGTACGATTTTAACTAAAATTTTAAGTATGTATCTGGGAGTCCATGGAAGTTGCTTGCATTGTACAAACAAATGTTACCCATTTCGCCTTTTGGGATAGGACATGGGTATTAAAATACCCAACAGGCTTTGGTGTGATATGTTTCTTGATATATTTGATTTTGTTTTTGTTTTTGAGCAAAGATAATAACACTTTTATTATTATTATGTTTATTTATACATTATTCCAATGTGTCAAGTTTCATTGAGCCTTTGCAAACAACAGTGTTTCCCTGTTAGTCATCTTTCGGACACAAAAATAATACTGTTTTCATCAAACTCAACAAAAAATGAGAACATTTAATTCCATTCGTTTTTTTTTTTAATAAACAAACTTCATTGTGTTCGGTTCGGCTCATTAATGTTCTTCCCGTTTGGCTATCAAAAAAAAAACCAAATATTTTTTAAAAAACAAAATACACATACGAAAAAAAAACAAAAAGTCAGCAAAATAATTTTACACAAATTTAAAAATGCAAGTACTTATAACACTAAAACGTACTCAAAACAATCTTTTTCATGTTTAACTAGAGTTTTTTTCCCGGACTTTTTCGCTTCATATAAATAATACAAAGTAAATTTTGTTTTTTATTAGTGAAAAAAACTTTTATAAAAATACGTAAGGGAACTTGTTAACAAAGAAAGTAAAAGAAATGGTTCAATACTATAAATTATTTGAAGATTGAAATAGGAACTTGAATTATTATTACCTCACGCTTTTATTACCTATTAGATATTATGCTTTTATTCCGTATTATTGTGCTCTAGATACAAGAAAAAAAGATAACATAAACATAAAAATTGAATTCATAAAACAATAATAAAAACAAAATAAAAATTGAGGTTCTCAAGATATGAGATCAAAAAGTTAATTAATAAAATAGATAAAATATTTTAAATAAATATATAACATTTTAACGGCTTAGGAAATAACTTTCTGACACACCCAAAGCGCTTAGTAAGTCGTCAAAAAGTATATTTCTGATTTTATTTACGAATTATCGTGTTACCGAAAAATTTCGTTCATTTTTTACCGGGGGTGGACAAATCGGATTCACAATCAGAATCAATTTTTTTCTTTTTTATAAACAACGTCTATATCAGTCAAATGCATGTCAAGGTTTTTCAAGTTTTATGTTGTAGTATCTTACACGAGTCTCCAAAATGTTATTTTATTTCGGGTTTCCCGCACTTCACTGTTATATAAACCAACACAAATTGAAAAAATTTGTGTTTATTGTATTATTTATATCTCAAACTGAACCGAAGTTATAGCAAAATATATATTTAAATCGGTACATTTTGAAAACTTTAATCGCATTTTGCCAAGATCTTTTGTTTTTGTAGATATGACTATGACGCAATAATGAAGCGATATGGTATCTTCTATGTTTAGGACTTGTTCATAGACAATGAAACTAAACTGCCTGCATCTTATTTTGAAATAATGTACTGTATTAACTCTTCACTTCACTAAATGTAATAATTATCAACTGTTGCACTGCCCATTTTGCTTTTAGTAGATTTATTGCATCAGGAGACATTGATTTAAATAAGTACTCACTTCATATGCTAATTTTTAGAGAATAGAAAACTAAATTGTAAAGTATAAATACCTGTATTCTGAAATTATGAGGAAGTTTTTATTTCCCGGGATTTTTCTTGCGGGATATAAAATAGGGGAAAAACCCCTATGTTTAACCCTCCGGCTTGCGCATGTTTTGATTTTCTTTACACATGGAAAAAGGTCTAAAAGGGTTAAAAAGTAAGTTTGAACTCTTGCTTCTCATTAAGTTTATATTTTTGGTTAAATATGTGTATAAGATTTCTAAAATAAAAACCACATCGGGCATGATGTTGGTATTTTATCATTCTGAAAGGTGTAATACGGGTAAGTAAATCAATCATAACATTTTTTTTCTAATTTCTTTTTTGGTTTTTTTCAAGCATGAATTCGAGATATAATCAACTTTATATTACTTGAATCACTCTCGTTTTCGGATTATTTCAAGTACGAAAACGGGATTGAATATGGATCATTTAAGTATTTTGGGATTAAAAATCCGTACTTGAATCAATCTTTGTGTACTTGATTCAAGAAAATCCGTACTCACCGTACTATTAATACCGCTTTGGATTGGTTTGAGTACGGATGGATTGATTATTTTTTTGAGTATATTTTTTTAAAATTCAACATGCCAATTCGGTGGAAAAATGTTTGAGTTTTTATTCTTACACATGTATGTAGTTAGCTGAAAATGTTTTGATTTTTCTTCAATATTGACTTACTTACGATATTTTTAAATCTCAAGAATGGTTACAACTTTTTTTTTAATTATATTACGCACAAGGCGTATTTATTACAGGTGGTCTTTAAACAACAGTTTAATATATTTACATAGGGACTGAAATGTCAAATGTATTTAAAGTATTGTAAAATCGATACAATCTGTATAAATACGCCTTAATGTAGAACTCATTCATTTCTAAACCTCAAACTCTGTGTTAGACATTCTTAAATTTAAAATAAAAACTTAAAAACTTTAGTGCGAAAAGTTTCTGGAAGCTTAAATCGACAAAAAAATGCAAGTGCAATTGTGAGCATAAGTAAATAGAATGAACGACGATAGAGGAAAAGTCCTCTAGACCGATTATCTTTTGACTGGAGAGTCAAAAACAATTAAGAACAATATTAAAAGTTATTATAATTGTTATGGTTTTGGTTTTCTTTTTACTTCTGATTCATTAAATGCAAGCAGTCGCTGTCAAACCAACTAAAAAAGCAAAAACTTGTACAAAAATTTTCGTTTTTTGTTCTACAGTTTTGGGTTTGGACTTCAGTTTTTTAAGCCCTGTTTTCAAATAAATCTTTACGTATTTTATTTGGACCTACGTGCTTCTTATCGTTAACTAAAACTCAAACGGTCTTAAGTAACCAAAAATAAAAATCAACTTTTCAATTGATTCTAACGTATTGCATCAACAAAAATGTCTATAAAAAGATTTTATTAACCTAACTAACAGTTTGCAAAATATGCAACATTTTCAATTGTCAAAATTACTGGAAGGTTTTACAAGAAAACTAAATTAAACCAGTTAAAAGCGATTCATAATTTTATTACTTTAAATACTTTTTTGTATTGCGTTTTGCATTTTAGGTAACGATATGTATGTTGCAAATATAATCAAGTTCTTAGTCGGGCTTTCTTTCGTTGTTTATTCATTTATTGAAGTAAATTTTAGTTGTTATAAAAATGTAAGGAAAAAGTTAATTTTCAAAAACTGTCATCTGAAATAATGTGCGTACATACAGATATACATACTTCTTATAAAAGAAAATATAAGATTATATACTTTCAATAAAGTGACAAAACAACGAACTGCATTTTACCTGATAAAAAATTAGTTAAAGTTTTCCAACTCAAGGACAAACATTCAGTCAATAGTAATATCGATGCTTTCGATAGTGAAATCTGAACTATCGATAAATATCGATAGTATCCCAGCACTAGTATGTAGTCATATTTATCCAACGAACAACAACAACTAATTGCTTTTGAAGTCAGACCTCGTTTGTCTAAAGTGAAGCTGCGTTTTATCTTCTAGGCAGTTATCGTGCTCCATTTTTAATTTTTTATTTTCCAAATAACTTTTCTATTAAAATAATTTGCATTAATTTTATGGCAAATGCTTTTGTTGAAAATAATTGTGGCTAAATTCTTAAGTAAAACAAATATTTTTGTTGCGATTACTTTCAACCACATTCATTTTCATTCTTCTTCTACTCCTTCACATTGAGTTTAATGAACAATTTTATGTAATTTTAATCACCGTTCTGTTAAGCCACTTGTGGCTTAAAATTTAGTAGCATTTTTTTATTTTTGCTTTGTTCATTCTCCAAATTACTATGCTCCATACTTAAATACTTTTGAATTCACCAGCTCTAATGTTTCATGCTACCAGAGCCACTGGGGATGCATAAATTTTAAAACTTACCAAGAAAGGTTAGGCCCTTTATAACACATGCTCGTACACACACACATCCATATAAACTGTATGTATTAAAACATTCACTTATACCCACCCATGAATACTCCCATTCTGGAATGTTTTAGTACAGTAATGTGGTAACATTTGCTGGTATTTTAAGTAGGCGATTTTCCATTGCTTAAAAATATTTGTGCAAAAATGTTTTTAATTACCTTAACTGACATCATCGTCATTACATAGTTGACTAATTATTTTAAAATTAAAAAATTGAGCAACAATGTGGCTAATTAAAAATATATTAATGACCCTTGAAATGAGCAAAAATTTTAAATACTGCTGAACTCTATAAATTTGCAAAGCATTTGATTGACACTTTTAAGGTAGACAGAACATAGTTCAAACAAATTTAAGCTAAAAAAATAAGACGTGCCATAAACATTAGTGTGTCCTCAATTAGTTTGGGCTCAAGCATTTTTGAGATTTTTTCCGATTTGTCGGAAGATTTTAGAGGGCGCTTAAGTCGAATTTTTGCAAAAAAAAAATCGGGTTTGCCATTCTTATATTGAGTTTTCTCCATAACTTTGTCAAAATCCAGGATTTTTCTTCACTTTCAAGGAAATAATTTAAAAGAAAAATGTCCAAGCTTTAGTTTTGTGTGCATTAACTATCAGTTTTTGCAATGAATTTGCGTATTTAGGTACCCTACATTACAATTTTTCGAAATTTTCCCATAAATTTTATAAAAACCGCTTTAAAACTATTAAAATTTGCATGAAAATTAAAATAAATTAACAACGCAGTTTCAATTCTTTTAAATTTACCATTTACGAGTTATGCCGGTTTTCTGATTTACACCCTGTTAATGATATTATAACTCATAGCTACCCAACAAACAATTTAAAATCAAATTATTTTTTTTTTGTTTTCTTGGAATTCTGAAAATCAGTTTCAGAAGTTGTGACATTAAAGTCAGTGTAAGCCAAAGCCACACCTCATTCTGCCACATCATTAACCACTTGTAAATGTTTAACTTTGTTCTTTGCATCTTGAAATATTCCAAGTTTTGAATGAGGCCAGAGAAGCCGAACAGCTGCTTACCAAGCAAAACCCAATTGGGAAGTTCTTAGTTTCGAAATTAAATTCCACACGAGAGGAAGTTTGCACTTGATGACCTCAAAAATGGCGCATTTTACACAATTTCGATCAACTTAAAATTTAACGATGCAATCAATTTTCAGTAAACGTCTCTTCATTATTATCGCTGTGTCGGTGCATGAGTTTTATTTATTGCACTGCAACTCGTCCTTGTTTAAAAAAATTCCATCCTGCAACGGATTTCGACTACTTATTTGAAAGGGTTGTTAAACTCGCATGTATTGTAAATGTCTTGCGAGTTTTTTTTTGCATGAGAAGGACGTGACAATAAAGCTTTACATAAGTAAAAGAAAGTAACATGTTATCAAATTTGGTATTGTGTTGTAAATAAAGTATCCACTCGATTAATCGTTGTTCGATTAATTGAGGAATTTTTCCGCCATTCTTTGATCGAATAATTAAAAAAGTCAATTTCGAATAATGATTAACTCGAACAATTTATGGCAATTAATCGATTAAAATTAATTTCTTAGAAAATGCTACTTTTTTAATTTAATGCTACTTTTAATAGTTTTTTTGGCCAATGACAAATGAAGAAGTGGAAGAAATTGCAGTTTTCCTACTTTACTGCAGTTTTTAAAATGCTGACTTTAAATGTCAAATTCGTAAAAAAAAATATATCAGCAGTTATACATTTGTAAACCATGTACTGTCAGATAATGGGTTACCTGTTATTACCATACTGTCAACCATTTTATTCAGGCCCGTTCTGAAAGTCACTTCAACTCAAATCACTTGATATCAAAACACACGTGCCTACTAAAATCACACGTGTAATATTTAAGCATCCCGTTTTTGTGTGTTTTGGTGTGATCTTCAATTATTCAATTACCTCGTATCTTCTAATCGGCTGGATGTGGCATTTGAGATGTCATTACTTTCGTCTTAAAACCCTAAAGGCCTTACCATAATATGCATAGCTTTGCGTAACCTACTGTCAAAAATTAACAAAAAGTCTCTCAAATGTATTTAAAACAAACAAAAACAAAATAAAAAACATTTGATTCCGTACGGAATGTGCGATTAGATTCGCACCTTGCTTAAGCAAATGATAGTTTGATTAAACTTTGCAAAAAGTTTCCTTAAGTTCAATATGGTTTGCGTCATATAATTAACATGTATTTGCACATTTGCTTAAGCCAACTTAAGCACATTATGGTTGGGCCTTAAGTGTCCATGTTTGAAAGCGAAGTTTCCACGCTAAAAAATAAATTAACCAAACCTTTAGAGTAGAGTTTTAAAATAAAGAAAATTAAAAGAGGATTTAAAAACAATGATCCTGTTTTAAAAGATTATAAGAAAAATGTCTTTTATTTATTAAATATTGAATTCTTGTCTTTAACAGAATTTCTCTTAAAATTAGGAAAAACTGCGGTGAGTTTTAAAAAAATTTATTGGAGAATCTCCGTTGATTTCAATTTCACTCGATTTTAAGAAATCATAAATTGGTTTTGAAATGTTTATCATAACTGGCTGGCACCTCTTACCTCTCTTTTTCTGTTTATTAAAATAAAATAAAAATAAGAGTTCAAAAAGGGATGTTTGTTTTTTTCCCATTAGATACATTTATTTGAATTGTTCGAGTTATTCGAGTAATTTGAACAATTTAAAACCTTTATTCGATTAATCGAGTAATTTTAAAAGTCAAAAATCGATTAATTCCTTACTCGAACAAAACCAAAAGTCGAATAATTGGATACTCTAGTTGTAAATATGTGCAAGGATTCTTCTACATGAGCAGATACAACAAATTTTGTCTTTTGTTTTCTCCTAAATAATACACATCTTTAAAATACTACTGCTTCTTTATCTGTTGCACTCAAGTACATGCAAATTTTATTTTATTTGCACTGGTGGAAGTTTAAAACGCAATTGTTATTTTTTTGAATGATTGAAAGAAAATTGCGATTTAAATTGTTTGCTTTAATATTTAAAGACATGCTTACAATTAAATTAAATTTAATGTTGTTTTCTTCTTTAAAATGTGGATCTAATTGCTGAGGAATAATTTATTTACTCTACTTTCGGTTTTAGTTAAAATGTTTGTGCGCTAAAACAATTTTGAAGTTGAATAAATTATCTGAAAATACCCCAACTGTGTAAATATTGAATTAATTTAAACCATAGTAACATGGAAAAAATAGGTCGAGGATAAATGCTATTGAAAAGGAGTGGGCATAACGAAAATCATCATTTAAACCCACAAGTCAAAATTAAATAAGAAGTTCGTACTGTAAAATAAATTGTAAATAAGATGACTTCAAAAACCACATTTTGTTAATTAAGTTTATGTTTTCAATCAAATTTTATTCGTAGACTAAAGAGTAGTAGGGTGGTGGACAATTTCTAGAGTTTAAAGTTAAATGACAATAGCCACAATGTCAATGGTCTAGTTGCCAAATTCATTTGTTAAGTTACAATACGGAATTTTTTGTAAAATATGTATTTAAAATGAAAATACTTTAAAAAAAATAAAATGTTTTTCCAATTTTGTAGGAATAGCTTATTAATAAAGCCCATATGTAGTTAATTGACAAAGTGCATTACGTCGTGCATTACAGATCGTTTTTCAGAAAATGAAAAAACTTAATGACTTTTTAAGACTGGAGTTTAAAACAAAAGCTTTGTAACAAAACACGGCTTTGCGATTCCTTGGAGGGTGTAAACACATTTTTTGGAAAATTGTTTACCTACAAGTAACTGGGGTAAACGGTAAATCCATAACTTAAAAATCGGATTATCGGTAATTTACCGGTAATTTTGTTTAATGTTGAGTTAATCAGTACACGCAGAGAAAAAACATGGTTGAGGTATGGTTAAAAAACATATTAATGGTCCCTGCAATGGCAACAAATAAACTTTTGTTGTTTTTAACAAAACTTTTTTCACGATTGAAAATATTTTGTTTCTTTTTAACAATAAAGTGTTTACCTCCCCTGAAACTTCAAATATGGTTGTATTTAAAAATATAATATTTTAATAATTTAAAGCTACAACTATACATTTAAACATATTACGGTTACTTTAACCATATTATTATCACGGCAACCATAGTATGGTTAAATTCATATATCCAAAAGCTATAACCATATTATGGCTGCCTCCAAACATGTTATGGTTGATATTTAATAACAATAATATGTTCGAAATTATAATATTTTAAAACATTGTATGATTAACTTTAAATTTAAAATAATATGTTTAAAAAGCCACAACATTCTGGTCGTTTGCATTTTACTTGGTTTGCTTAAAATTCTCATTCATTTTATTTTAAATATTGATTAAAACACATAAATTTACGTAGAAAAAACTAGTACAACAGAAAAAATGGTAATATGAAGCTTGTCACAGGCTGGAATATGAACCAAATTGGATTTTTTATAAAAGTGGAACGTAATACCATAATTTGACACTAAACAAACAAATTGAAAAAATGGATAAATCATAATATGATAACCATGCACCATATTATTGTTAATCCTGACCATAATTTGGTTACTTTTCTCACAATTTTGGGAAATTTGAACCATATTATGGTTAATTTTGAACATAATATATTTAGTTTTGACCATTATTATGGTTAATATTGACCAAAATATGGTTAATTTTGACCATATGATGGTTTATTTCGGGAATTTTTTTGTTGATTTTAACCATTCTATGGTCATATTTAAACATTATATGGTAACCTGCAAACATGAACATTGTTTAAATCCAACCATAGTATGTTGCTCTTAGAATTTGGTTACCTAAAACCATATTTTTTTTCTACGTGTAGCCAGTAAAAAAAATGCTTAACATTGTTTAAAGAGAAAAGTAAAGTAAAGAAAGTTGAAAGCATTATTCAACAAAATAATTTTAAAATAAAAGGTAACTCAAAGTTTTTCTTGGGAGTGAAAATTAATTAATAAGATTTCGTTTTAATATGCTAAATTCTCAATTTGTAATCTTACTTTTTCACAGTTTAAATTTGTACATATCGTCTGAACCCCTTCAAACAATATCATGTGTTATTGCTCTGTGTAGAGTACACATGACCAGGGCTGTCAGATATGGCGTGGTTGAACGTGGCGATTTTGAAATGTGTTTGGCGGCGGGATTTTCCATTTGGCGACTGGCGAATTTTATGGCGATTTTTGATATAACTGGCGATTTACTTGGCTATTTTTCCCATTTATATTCACCCTTATTGTGTTTGGCGTATTTAAAATACGCCTACGACTGTTTGGTACCAGTAAAAAATGGTGCTTACTGGTAAGCAGGTTTGTAAGGGAGAGAAGCACAATTCCCCCTTACAAACCTGCTTACAAGAGGCATGATTTTTATATGGCGAATTCCCACTTGGAAGCACTACTTTTTTGTAAAATCATTGCGTTTTTCATGGCTTACATTATTCAGTGAAGGAATAGCTTCCAAAAACCGCAACTTTCATACCTTTGATTAGTTGCATCTATACTGTATACAGGAAGCGCTTCTTTCATGTTTCTATTAATATAGCGATTTCATGCCTTACCCAATGCTATTACTGTGTTGGCTTTTTGGAAGCATTTTATTCATGCCTCTTATATAAGCTATGAAAACATTACTATTTTTTTTAGTTTTGTACATATTATTTTTATTTACTAAATAAACTTATAAAAAAATAAACTTAAAATACATCCATAGTAAATTGTAATATGATATTTAATACTAAACTGCAATATAATTGGGGTATTCACAAGGTGTGCTATCCTGTTATATTGTCATAATGTTCTAACATTTTACAATGGTTTAAAAAAATTGTTGTTGTTTTGTAAACATAAAGTGTCTTAAATTAATAGAACTTTGCTTGGTATGTTTATTGTTGTGCTGTCGTAATTAATCAGAAGATACCTGCGCTGAGCGGCTGAGCCGAACCGCACTAGTTTTTGTAGCCGTCGCCGTTGATGGTATAGTTTTATGTGGCTAACATCCGAATTGCAACACAACACTTGCAGCGTCAAATTAGATCGGCTTAGGACTCTGATGTTTGGTAAACAAACAAAATTAAATTAATTTGTGGTTTGCGTCTGAAAATGGAAAATAGTCAGGGAAGATCTAATTTAATTTATTAATTCATGGATAAGAATTTCTAAATATTTTTATTTTTGGTAAATACATACATACCTATTAATTTTTTATATTTGTTTTAAATCAGCTGATTTAAATTCAAAATAGCACACTAAGTTATGAGGGGTTGTTCACAACAGTCGTATATTTTCATGTTATTATTTTATTATATTTTATATATTATGTTTTTTTTTAAAGCTTGCACTTAAGCTAGTGAGGTATTCATTGGCGTTTGTTCTTCTCTGTCCAGAAATATATTTTCCGCATCAGACCCTACATCACTATCAGAAATCTAGTAATTGACCACACAAAAATAATAAACTTAAAAATGTATGTATGTATTATTGTATTTAAAAAGAATACTTACAGTTACTTGTATTATTTATGTATAATTTCTATTTAATTTTTTGTTTATTAATTATAAAAATGATCACCTTTGTTCAATTTGCTTGCGCCCTCGCTGCTCAAAAACAATTTGCTGACTGATTTCGTAATAAAAAGGAAGTAATTTAAGGCATCTCTTGTTTTCGGCAACATATCGGGAATAATCGTAAACACATTTTGAAATCATTGCAATACAACGTGCTTCCATGTAAGGGATTAACAGAAGCACTTTGAACTTTGGTCATACATTTTTTCTTTTAAAAAATCATTTCAACTATTCCCTTACAACCTGCTTACTTATAAGGGATTTTCATTTACTTATATTAAAAATTGACTTCAATGGTTTTCGCTTCCCTGTTGCTTCTAAGTAGTATGTAATAGCCAGCGCATATATCAGCGCTCTTGTACTTTTCTTGCTTCCGAAAACCTTAAAATAGATTAAAGAGACGGTGAACTTATTTCCTTTAATCTATTACCAAACAGTCGTATGCGTATTTTAAATACGCCAAACACAATAAGGGTGATTATTAGGGTGGGTCAAAAAAATATTTTTTCTCTTATCGACTTCTAACAGCGTAAATATGTTGTATTTTTGTCTGAATTAGATCCTTGTAAAATATTATTAATTTAATTTTAGTGTAAGAGCCCGCGCTTTGACCTTCAATTTTGGTAAATTTTTAATATAGCAACAATAGCACTGTATTGCAGAAAAGCATATTACTGTATTTTAAAGACTTTTAGGTTCGTGAAAATAGTGTCCGAAGCATTCATGACTCTTTGCGCTAAAAAAGTCAAGCGATGGTTTAATATAGACATAACTTGAATCAAGACGAGAGATGCCCGGATTTGACAGTAAACAAGATTTTGTGGCCAAAAAGGATTTTATTGTTTTATGTTGTATAAGAACCAAATTTTTATTTTTTTTAAGTTAAATTAAAAATGTTTTTAGTTTTAGTTAATAATAATTGATAGTAAAAAATGGACTTTTTTCAAATTTTCTTAATTCTTAGGAGCTCATGCGCGGGATCAAGATGAGAAATTTTTGAACTTTTTTTTTGCAATTTTTATTTGTTTTAATGTAATACAAAAAATATTGCTATTAGAATATGATTCGAGAACTTTTATTTTTTCTCATACATCAGTGACCCACCCTAGTGATTATTTCAGCGTTTTTTTTACAGTTTAACCTCATTTAGACTATGCAATTAACGCCGATTTTTGTTACGAAACTCTTTTCACATTTATATTTAAATTTTTTTCCAGCATTTTTTCAACTTTTTCAATCCCGTTTTCTTCCCTACACGTCTTGCTAACAAACAAAAAGTTGCATGCGAAAGTTGCGGCGTTAATTGCATAGTGTAAATATTTTGTAATTTTTTGTTATCATTACTAATATAAAAAAAACTTGCAACTTTTTGTTACATGATTTTTGTTTTGTTATCATTTTAAGTAAATTTTATATTCAGTCACTTTTTAATTCTAAAAGGTCAAAAATCAGTGAGGCTGAAGTGAACGATCTTATAGACTTGTGTTCTTAATTTTTGTTTTTAAACCGAATATATGATCTTCATTTTATGTTATTTAAAAAAAACAGAAACAAAACTTAATTTACTTTCGCCGCTTTTTTGTATTTTTTCTCAGTTTTTGTATGCAAAATTTAATTAAAAAAAAGAAAAATAAATTTAATAAAAAAAATTGTTACACTGAAACTGAACAAAATTGACGTTTGGCGATTTTTGGCGATTTCTGACATCAGGTTTGGCGATGGAGCTCAAAAAAATCTGACAACCCTGCACATGACATTTTTGATTCAGAACGAGTTCTATTTTCAAGTGACAAAGCATCTGACACCAGCTGTTTTTTATTAACAAAATTGTTTGTGGCGGCAAAAATAATGGAAATTTTAATACATACATACATATATATTATAATAGTAAATAGATAATAAAATAGATAAAAAAAATACACAAATTAATTTTTAAAAATTTATTTTTTTATTTTTGATAGGTTATGTCAAATTTACGTTACATAAGGCCTGTTTACACGATAATACAATATATTACGACTTTGTAGAATCAAAATATTATGAAATTCTCTCCGTGTTTAAAAGAAAAAAATAAAAATCTGTGGTTCAAGTAAAATCAAAAATTATAATAAGTTTTACAATTTTTACAAAAACAACAGGAAAATTACCTGAGTTGATTTAAGTTGTTTTTGTAATTGTATAAAAATGATACCACCTTCAATATACTCTGTTAAAATACACCTCTGGTGTGATGAAAATCCATAAGTTTCTAAAATGGTTTAGAAAAAAATCATTTACTGACCGCTTGTCAGATTTTGTGTTCGTATTCTCTCTTACTCAATACATTTTGCTTTTATGTCGTAATACAATGTATTACCGTGTAAACTAGCCTATACCGACATGTGAACATGTAAATTACAAACCTTATGTAAAACTCAAATTTTGACATACACATAAGATCACAGACTGGTCCTGGGATTTGTGAAAATAGAAAAACTACAAAAAGAATGGACTCATGACCAGTGAGAGAAGAACCAATCCCTTAACTGGTTTATGAAGAACCAAAAGGTAGAAAAAGTACAGTGTTCAACGGTGCTGTGGCACATATTTTGATACTTTCTAAAGTTTGCTTCTTGAATTTTATTCTAGGACTTGTTGAGAATAGATCTGTGACTGGTCAAATAATGTCAATTGTCTCTCTTCAATGTTAAGCCCATGTACAAGTGATAGGTCTTATTCATATAAAGTGTTAAAACTAGAACCGGTCTCTACCACCAAAGACCTATCACGGGACTACGTTGGTGTCAGTTCGCTTCCCTCTAGGGCTACTACTGACGTTGACTACTGACTAGGTAGTTCCTTTGCTAACATATGTAGACATTGGAACCAGAGAATCACTAGTACATTTCAGTAAATGCAGTCTACACTTTTGGTACGAATACGAAATCATAACAATTTTTTTTTTTATTATTTCTTCAACTTTTATAGGCATTGTACTTCTCAGTTGTTATTGATGAAATTTTTTGCGCTTTAAAGCCAAATATAGTGGCAAATCTGTTGTAGTGTAGAGACTTCGTTGATAATGTCACCAAAATAGTCGACAATACTGGTGACTTGGAGACACTTGCACCCAGGTTTCCTTGATGGCTTTTAGCACTTATTAGTGCGGCTTTTTTTGTTCTCTGTGTTTTTACCAGCCAGGGAAAAATTTGATTTTTAGTTTTGTCTATTTTAACTAGCTCTGCTTTAAGGACAAAGTAAAAAAAGAAAAAGGCATAGAAATCATTTTGAGCTTTTGCTTTTTATATGGCTGGCCTTCCTTGTCGCTACCTGGTAAAAAAGCAATTGAAAAAAAAATAAAAATATGCAAAAAAGGAGATTTGCTTTTTTGCACAAACGAAAAACACACCATTGGATATTGGAAAAAAAATTTAAAATTTCAATAGCAGTGGCAAAAGAAAAATAAAAAGCATCCAGCTTTTAAACCCTGGCTTTTAAACCCTGGTTCTAAATATCATACATGGGCATACTGCATTACTTTTTTACTGCAGCAAGCGTTTCAGTAATCAGTAAAAATTTACTGGTAATGAAAATTATATTTTTTTTTTTTGACAAGCTCAAAGCTTTGCGGGTTTAGCACAATAAATATTTGTAAATTTGAAAATTTGTTGAATAAAAATAAAAGATTTTATATATTATTGGCTTTTCTTAATACAAGCATTTCAAAATTTGTATCACTAAGTTTTTGTCTTCTGGAACGATTCACAATCCCAGCGAAAGAAAACAATCTTTCTGCAGGAGCAGATGACGGCAAAGGAGTATTGTATTTCAAAAACACGTTTTTAATAGCACTGTGATTATGCAGACAATTTATGCTAGTGTCTTGTTCGGCCAGGTACAAAATTGTTTCCTGGAGATAGTTTGCCAAGTCACCTGAATTAATAGTTATGCCCGCATCTGTTTAAGAAAATACGATAAACATGTGAACAATAAATACAAAAATTTAATGGAAAATAAGATGCAAAACGTCACCATTACTTTCCTCTCCAAAATCTAAAAATGATTTTTGCGGTCTTTGAGGCAAAGCACGGCTTTCAACTGTGGGTATTTTTCCATATTTTACAACATATGTATTAAACATTTTCTTAACCTCTTCTTCTGTTTTCCCCGTTGCCGTTTTTCAGTATTTAATAAATTTAAATACAAAATTCCAAATATTTGCGGAAAGAATTTCTAACCTCTATAATACACAACTTGTTTAGCAACAACTTTTACAATTAATCATGTAATTAACACTGTTAATTTAACAGCACAGGTTGATTCTCATATTTATATTAACTGATAAATATTGGACCTAATGTACATTAGGTCCGTTCATCTGCTCCTTTGTTTTATATACATATTGGAATTTCGTTTTATTAACGTTTATTGAGTACGAAAATTCTTACAGTTTTATAATTCTTGTTTTTTTTTTGTATGTATAGGTAGTAAAAACCTTCCGATACTGCATTCTTATCAGTAATCAGTAAAATTTAATGATTACTGATTTTTTTTCAGCATTCAGTAAATATTAAATTCAGTAATCTGAATACTGGAAAAAAATCAGTAATCAGTAAAATTTACTGAGTACTGATTTTTTTTCCGGTAATCAGTTAAAATATACTGGTAATGAAAATACAAGTGCAGTACCAGAAAAAAAAATACTGAAGAAGTACTGGTACTGCAAACTGCCCATCTTTGCTAAATATTTATTGTGCAAATTAGGCCTGCTGAAGAAAAAGCTCTTTCTGATTCCACACTCGATTTTTTTGTCAAGAGATCGTTCAGATACTTTCTATGCTTTTGTGCCTCTTCATGCAAGCCAATTTCTTTTTAAATAATTCTTTTTTAAATTATTGTATTGGTTACTGATGCGTTGGAAATTGTATTTTATTTATTAATGGCCGCTTGTAAAATGTCTTTAATTGTTAACTGACCAAAAACAATTTTAATAAATTTTCATGTTGTGAAATTCCTTTCTTCATAAAAATAATTTAATGAAAATTAAATTTGATGAACTTAAGCCTGATTAAAATATTAAAAATTTGGATTAAAAACCATAAATAGTTCAACAAAATAACCACAATTCTAATTATTGTTAACTGAGTTAATTTAGGGATTTCTTCGATATCATCAGATAGCTGATTTGGATCATTTGTCTAGTCACTTTCATCTCTTATGTTTAATCGTTTTTTATGCGCCACAGCAGTTTTAATTAATGAAGGTTTATGTAGTTTAAATAAATCATAATTCTACATTCTAAGGTATTATGTAAAAGCTGCATAACGTCGGAATAACTTGTACATCTCTCTTGGATGCGTGAAATTAACTGAGATATTAATTTCCGGCTAAGAGCATCATTTTGTGCAGAAAATTCATCAAGCATGAACTTAAGAGTGCCATCGCTTGTCAGAAAAGTGCAGGTAAATGCACCCGATTTTACAGGAAGCAGTGCATATGTTATCATGCTAATTAAATTAATTTAATCTACTGAAAACGAAATTTCAATATTTAAGTCAATCAGACTCTTTTAGGTACACGATTTTAATTCATGGAACCGTTCCACCATAGCCAGTAAGTTATTCCATTTACATCAACAGTCCTTTTGAGTATAGATGATCTCACATTTGATAATTTTTCTCTTTGATTAGACGACTCAACAGATGTGGAAGAAGTGGAAGGATCTTGTTCCATTCGTTTGGAAACATTTATTATATGCTGACTTTTTGAGGTGGCCATGTAAACCACTAGTTGAATCTTCAGCTGTTCTCAATAACTTTCCATTTCGTGCATAGTAGTCCCATACAGCCTTCTTTGTTTTTTCAGTATTCAGAGCTTTAAATGGTTGAAATTTGTTCTACATAGAATCAAATACCTATTTCGTACTATATAAAAAAAGAGTGGTTGAATTTTAAGGGCCGATGTTGATTTTGTATAAAACACAAATTAATTAGGAATTTATTGTCATTTCTTTTTATTATGATAATATTCACACAGAATATTCCACAGAAGTGTCACGTAACTACACCAAGCAATAAATAAATAAATAGACTCATGTTGTTAAAATGAGTCGTTTGTACCAAACTTACAGACTTTTACGGCCTGGTGCCGCTCCAAAAATCCGAATAGGTTAAAACTTTGGTATGGCGCTTACGAGGTTTTTAAAAACGCTTTGATTTGTTTTTATACCCACCACGACAATTGGTTGTGAAGAGAGTATACCAGTAATAGAAAATTCAAAAATGGAGATAGTACTGTCTACCCAGCAAAAACTTGTTAATGACTTGCCATTACTGAACAACTTACTTTTCAATGACTACTTCATACCATCTGCATTACATACAAGTAGTTTAGTAATGGCTGACATATACTGCCTGTTTTTAGAAAACGTAAGCAAGTGAGTGAGTGAGAAATTATATTGAAAACAACAATAAAAAACGAAAATTTGTTTTTGTTTTCAATATAATTTCTCACTCACTCACTTGCTTACGTTTTCTAAAAACAGGCAGATAATCTGATACCTAAGTACTTGTGTATGAGTTGATTAATAAATTTAATCTCATGTTTACGCTCTTAATTGAGTAAAAAACATAGTTTTTTTATCCAAAACTTACACTGCTCCAGTAGACAAGCTGGTAGTGAGCTAGTCTATCAGCACCGAGGTTGTGCGATCGAATCCCACCAGAGACAGAAAAAGAATAAAAAATAAGTAAAATAAAATAAGAAAAAAAAGAAAAAATAAAATAAAGTAAAATAAGAAAAAATAGAAAAAAAAAATTTTTTTTTCTTTATTGAAAGTATTCATCCAATGAACTTACTTAACTCCCTATTTGTAAGCGAATGTGGTAATGACTTATTTAACTCCCTATTTGTAAGCGAGGGTGGTAAGTACTTGTCTCCAATGACATCACCGCGTTAAAATAATGAGTTAAAATGCCAATGAATAAGTAGTGAAAAGTCGTTATATTAGCTTTTTAACTCATTACTTTGCAACGTAAGTTTTTGCTGGGTACCAAGCAAAGGAGTACTTTTTTCAATATTTTGTTACTTTTTTTAAACATATTTTTTATTGAAAAACAAACTTAAAAATAATAAACAAAAATACATAAAATTAAAAAACTAATTCATTTTAATAAAAAACAATAAAAAAATTTTGTTTAAAAACCTAAAAATTATTATTATCAAAGTTATTTTGGGGAATACAAATTTTATTATTAATACGATTTTCGTATGACGTGCTAAATTTCCAGTTTTTCATATTTGATAAATACACTGAAATTTATTGTTGAGGGAAAGCTAGCTTCTATGCGCATTTCACTGGTTGCTTAGGCCAGCTCATCAGGAAACCATTTCCAAAGATTTTAGAAAAGCCAAAAATATTATACAAATAAAACCCAAAAGCGAATAAGAATTATAAACACTCATAGTCTTACTTGTAACAATATCAAAGCCAAAACAAAACACCAACAATAAACAGTGAGTTTATCTTTTCTTACATTTTTTATATAACCCAGCTAGCATAGGCATATGTTTAATATACAACTCCTTAAGGAGCATATAGACGACATGTTTTTTTACATCTGACCTGTAAACTTTGCAAGTCACATGTACACTCAACACCTCGTTTTATGCGAATTCAAATTTGTGCGATTTTGAATTTTTTTTTTGCACGCTTTTTTTTGTGCACGCGTTTGTATGTACAAGTGGATTTAAACCTAGTAAAGAAAACTTAACGGTTTTACTATGCAGCAACGCTTTAGGAGATAAAATGTTAAAACCATTAGTCGTAAATAAGTTTTTAAAACCACGGGCCCTTAAAGGAAAAGACTTAAAACTTTTGCCAGTTCACTGGATGGCAAACACTAAAGCTTGGGTAACCTCTGCATTATTTAGTGAATGGTTTTACAAATGTTTTGTACCAGAAGTTGAATTCTATATGAAGGAAAAAAGTCTTGAATTCAAAATTTTACTTGTTATAGATAATGCTCCTGGACGCCCACATTTGGAACATTCAAACATTAAAATTGAATTTTTGCCACCATATACAACCAGTATGCTTCAACCACTAGATCAAGGAATAATCTCTACTTTTAAGAAATATTATATAAAAAGCACATACCAATTTATTTTAAATAAAATTGAAAATGAAGAATTAACATTGACCGAGGCGTGGAAAAAATTTAATATTTTCGACTGCATACTTTTGGTTGCATCTGCAGTATCCAGTATACGACCAAAAACATTAAATGGGTGCTGGAAAGCTGTATGGCCAGGTTGTGTTCGGAGTAATACTGCTGATGAAATATCTGTATTATCTGAAGAAATTTTAATGCTGGCTCGACAAATTGAAAGCGATGGATTTGATTCTTTGAACCATAATGATATAGAAGAGCTTCTCGTAGATGTTGCGTTATCTGATGACGACATTGTTAGTCTAACTAATGATAATATGGAAGATAATAATTGCGAAAGTGATTGTGAAGAACTTGTAGAGTCCCTTACTTTAAAAAAGATTGATAAAATTCTTAAAACAGTTAAAGACTTACAGAGCGAAATTCTTAATGTTGATCCCAATACGGAACGGGCACTAAAAATTCAGCATGGGCTTAACAACACATTTTCGGCATATCGAGAGTTACAAAAAGAGTTTAAAAAAATCGACATCACAAAAACTTATGACAAATTATTTTCAACAAGTACCTAAGGAGAAAGAACTGACTGAAGACTTTGATGTTCCTTGCAGCCAAAGTGAGAACATTTGTAGTGATAACAATAGAAATCTACCCATTGATGTGTTTGTTTCCTCTAGTGATGAAAGCGATATAGAGCCAATTCAGAAACTCATGGCGTGTGCCGAGTGATTCTGATTATGAGATAGAATTTATTTCTTCAATGTAAATATTTGTTTTCTTTGTTAAGTACGTAGTGAATTGATGTTTATTTGTTTTTTTTAATAAATGAATTACTTTTTTGTTGGCTTTTTTATGCGATTTTGTTTGAGTTTTAATGCTTTACTTTGAATTTATGCGTTTTTTCAAAATTCAGGGACGAATCATTAATTTTAGTATGGAGCTAGAGTATCGTTTTATGCGAATTTGTTTTCTCTGGAACGGATCAATCGCATAAAACGAGGTTTGTGTGTAATTGTGCATGTCTGTCAAAATTGCTGTATTACATAAGGTTTTTAATATTCGGTCACAAACGTACATGTAATTTGCTTCTGACATTGTCTCTGTTTTTTTCGCATAGTTATTGCAGAAACCAAAGAAGTGCTCGGTTTCAAAACAGCGTGAAGCCGCCACAAAAATTTTTATTTGCGCCGTAAAAAAGTTCAGCCATCTTAAACATTTTTTTTTTAAATTCGAAGATGCCAATTTTGGATATAATAATGAAACGTTTTTTATATGAGTGTGTACATTATATTACACAGTACAACAGCCAATCTGGGGGGTGAGAAATTCCAAGTCAGGGTGATGGTACTAGGTCAGTATAGTAAAACCCTCAAAGGGTTTGGCGTTCGTATGTGTCAGTTTTTTTTTAAGGACATTTTAAATTTTTTCCTTATCTTGATGTTTTTTTTTTGTTTAACATAACTCGAGAACCACTTGTCCGATTTTGCTAAAACAAACTAAAAAAAATTTATAATTACAATTTCTTTAATCCGTTCATATAACGTTTTTCTTTATAATCAACAGTTTTGCCGGTAAAAATAAATTTGTGGAGAAAAAAAAATATTATAATTATTTCGCCCTCGAAAGTATGCTAATAATTAGTTTAATTTATTTTCTTAACAGTTCATGAGAGCGTATACATATGTGTTTGTTTTTCTAATATTAATCATACGTTCAAAATTACGATCATTTAGGATTTTTTTAGTTTTTATAAAAAAATAAAATTTTAATTTTAGAATTAAATATTAATTAAATGGAACATATACATCAAGGCCCATCTATCAGGTCTGCTTTCTTGTACAAAAACAAAAAACGATTCTTTTTAGTTGTCAAAAATTTACTACCACATATACAAAACAAAGGAAAAAACGTGTATGTGAGGCATACCATAAACGTAAACAAACGTATACATGCACATGTAAGCAACATGTAAACAACTTTTGACAACTAAAAATAACATAAACAATGATTATCAGGCTTCTTGCGCAGACCTTTTCAATGGGCCTTGATATACATCATTTCAAAAATATTATAGGGGAATCAAGAATTTAATGCAAATAATTAATTTATAAATTTTTCATTAATAAACAATTAGTTAACGGTTAATAAGATCTTTAAGCGCTTATCATATTATCGCTTTTGTTGATAGTTTCGTTTGTTTTTGTGCTTTATGCGATTTTATATTTTTGTTTATTGAGGACCGTTTACATTTTAGCTACCGATATATATCGAGCGCTTACTGCGAAAATAACGTCAGCGACATAATTTTCAAATTTCGTTTTTTAGCATAATTTAATTAATATTTAATTCTAAAATTTAAATTTTATTTTTTTATAAAAACTAAAAAAATCCTAAATGATCGTAATTTTGAACGTATGATTAATATTAGAAAAACAAACACATATGTATACGCTCTCATGTACTTATAAGAAAATAAATTAAACTAATTATTAGCATACTTTCGAGGGCGAAATAATTATAATATGTATTTTTTTTTCTCCACAAATTTATTTTTACCGGCAAAACTGTTGATTATAAAGAAAAACGTTATATTAAAGAAATTGTAATTCCAAATTTTTTTGAGTTTTTTTTAGCAAAATCGGACAAGTGGTTCTCGAGTTATGTTAAACAAAAAAAAAACATCAAGATAAGGAAAAAATTTAAAATGTCCTTAAAAAAAAACTGACACATACGAACGCCAAACCCTTTGAGGGTTTTACTATACTGACCTAGTACCATCACCCTGACATGGAATTTCTCACCCCCCAGACAATAATCCCAAAAATGTTCCATAGTGTAATTATTGTAAAATAACAACACCAGCCGGCTAATGATTCCGTCAATAGTGCACCGCCGCTGCCGGCTTCCTTGCTGCATAGATTTCTAACAAAAATTTTTTTTCAAAACAACATTGATGTCAGTTGGTTTGTCAGAAGAAAATAGAGCCAGCTCTAATTGAATTTTTGTCAGATGACTTTGCGTCTGACTTTTACAGAAGCAAAGTTAAAAAGGTAACACACGACATGTATGTGTTTTGCAGTGGGAAATTTGACATGTCAGATGACAAAAACATGTCGTGTAAGAAAATCTTCTGATGATTATCTGACTAGGAACAAAAACATCTGAACATTTTTTATTTTTAATTTTTAATCTTGGAGAACCTTTTGGGACTTTCTGTAAGAGTCGTATATACCTGAGCTACCAAAAAAAGAGCGTTTTTGAAATATGAAAATTCGATTGCCAATACAATTTCAGTAAAACAAACCGGCGTAAGGATCTGTAAAAAAGGATTTTCCGATAAGATGGTGTTGATTTTGCGACCTTAAGGTTTGTTTTATATAAATTGTATGAAAATTAGAAGTGTTGGCATGAAAAATACGCCTTATGCCCTTCTTTAGGTAGCTCAGTTATACGGCTAAGCATTTCAAGAGTTGTAAAATAATCCCTACATGGGTCTCATACGACTGTTGGTTGGCATGCTTTTTGAAAGAATCGTTAGATAATCTCTACATACATCGTAAACGATTCCCTTTATGATTCATATAAGCGTCTTTCGAAATTGTCTACAATTAAAATATGAGCTCGTCGTCGACGATCAAAAATACTCCTTATGAGATTCCTAGTAGACTACTAGATATTTTCAATCGTCTGGGAAGGTAACAACAAGAATCAGCTGATCTTAAAAATAAATCTTTAGAAACTGGGAATTATTTCCATCCGAAGGTTACTTTATGTTATATTCAACTTTTTTTTTTTTATTTTTCGAATTTATTCTATGAGCAAAATTTCAGTTATGTATTTTACACAGAAAAAATAGAAAATCGACTTTAATTAAACAATTCGTTCAGACAATTAAATATTTAACTAATTTTGCCCCTGCAAAGGAATTGATCATATCAATTAACGGATTTGTATTTTCGAGTCATGGGACACAAATTTAGTCAATTAAAAAATTAATTGCATAAACAAAAAATACACCACATATACACAAACATTTAATTTTATGGGTTTTGATTAAAAAAATTAATTGCAGCAAACAAAAAATTAATTGAATAATTAATGTACAGCAATTAATTATTTAATTGAATAATTTTTTGCAAAAATTTTTTCTGTGTATAAAGCTTTTTTGTAATAGTCATATTCCTTCAATTTTTCAGAAATGACTTTATACACTATCAGACTATTATATTGTATTTTCTTGTTACATTTTACATTTTTTTTATAAAGTCATTTCTGAAAAATTGAAGGAATATGACTATTACAAAAAAGCTTTATAAAATACATAACTGAAATTTAGCTCATAGAATAAATTCGAAAAATAAAAAAAAAGTTGAATATAACATAAAGTAACCTTCGGAAGGAAATAATTCCCAGTTTCTATTTGTTACAATAGTTGAGTTAAATACATTCAATTTATAAAGTATCACTATCCAGTGTGACACAAAGAATGCTGACGAAGGCCGTAGCGGGCCAGAAAATGCATTACATTCTGCTGGTGTCTAATAATTGTAAATTTTTCTGTTCATACAATATACCTCATTGCTTTCCAACGGAAAGCTAAGGTAAAATGTAACAAGAAAATACAATATAATAGTCTGATAGTGTATAAAGTCATTTCTGAAAAACTGAAGGAATATGACTATTACAAAAAAGCTTTATAAAATACATAACTGAAATTTAGCTCATAGAATAAATTCAAAAAATAAAAAATGTTTAAAAAATAAATAAGAAATAAAAAAATAAAAAAAGTTATTAAAATAAATTACAAAAAAAATGTTTAAAAATGGCAGATTGGAAACTGCTTGCATTGCTTATGAATTGAATATGGGTAGGTAGTCGGTTCCACACGCGAATTGTAGAAACGTAAAAATGTCTAACTGATATAAGGCTACGGTAGAGTTTATATTCTTTCCTCTGTTAGATCATGAAAGAGTATAAATATTGAGGTTGTTTAGTAAAAATCAGCTTTTGTAGAAACAATAATGAACGAACTTTCAACAGGTTTTCGAGTGTTAAATTGTAGATCCTTTTTGAGCAATCAGAGATACTATCAAGACGTCTGCTCGCAAAAACAGTTTGCAAAGAGTTCGCAGGCATATAAAAGTTTTGGCAGGAGGCACGTTTTAGCGATTAGCATTCTATATTTAAGAGGGGTAAAATATTGCGTCCTGCAAAGATTCCTTAACATTGCGCGAGTGACACCACATATATAATTGATATGATTAGACCAATCGAGCTCAGAGTTAAAGATTACACCTAGATTTTTTCCTGCCTTGACTATTTCAAGTTTTTCATTGTTTATTTGGATCGGTGGGATAAATGAGGGGATATAAAGTGATTTACCAATGATCATGGCTTTGCATTTAAACAAAGACCGTTAGTAGAGGCCCAATTGTAAACATTATTCAGATCATGGTTAAATTTGTTGACACACTCAATTATATTACTTGGCTCGCAACTTATGTAAAGCTGCACATCGTCAGCGTACATTTGTATTTCGCAAAACTTTAACTGGGATGGTAGGTCATTCGAATATATCGTGAAAGAAGAGGTCCAAGAATTGATCCCTGCACGCAAAGAAAAAACATGGTTGATGCAATCACAATCGCAAACTATTATTAATGTTTGTGGTTATGATTGTGTCAAACACGTCTTGCGTAACAATATATGTTCAGACATAATGTTTTAGCCTATTATTGTCTCAAACATATTATTATGCTCATAAGAAGAACGCAAACGACCATTGCAACCATGTTTCTATATTTCCCAAAACCATGAAAAATTTCTATTTCAACACGTTACATGGTTCTCATAATAAAAACAATAACAAATTTATTCTAAAAAATTTATTTTTTATTAAAAATACAAAAAAATTAAAAAATGAAATTAAATACACACAAACGTATTTTGGTCGTTTTCTCATTACGCGATTATCTTTTTTTCTAACGAAAAACTGCACATTAAAGAAATTTGGGTTTCTCAATGTCTCATTTGCTTCTATTCTGTCGCAAAGCTTAACAGCACTCATCTGCCAATTATTTATTTTCCTTTTTTTGCCGTACAGATAAATTCAGTCAGCTAACTCCCAACTTTTTTTAATGTTGTATGTGTTTTTGGCTGCAAGAAAGACAACGTTTATACATGTTTGTATGTATTTTAATAATTATATATAAATAACTTACCTGTTTAAATAAACGTATAAGTTCTTTCCTTTTTCTTAAATTATTCTGTAATAATTTAAGTATGTATCCCGATTAACAGATGCTCGCAGACTTAATACTCATTGTTTTTTTTTGACACTAAATGTTTGCTCAATTAGAGAATGTGTTTTTAAGCAAACAAATATTATGGTGCTAAACATTCCTTTTGTGTGCAACTTATATTATGATTTTAATTGTATAGTTGAAAATAAAAATATTTTAGTAGCAAACATTTCACATAATATAATATGTTTATCTAGATTAGAGTAACTTTTTGGGTGTTAAACGCCATATTATATTATTATTGTGAATTAAAAAATGTTAAGGACAAAAAATAGTTGTTCAAGTTATATTAGGGCTATAATGAACTTATAAGGGAAAACATATTATGCATATATGAACAAAAATGTTCGTAGTGACCATTTATTTATCATGTTTTTTCTCTGCGTGTGTGGTACGCCCCTCCTTACTATGCAGGTGGTTGATACATCTGAGCCGTGGTAAGTCGCTTGGGATCTACCACTAACATAGGAAGTCATCAATTTAACTGCATTTTCTGAAAACTTACACAAATACTTTAGTTAAAGACACAAAATAGAGTGATCGACTGAGTCGAAAGCTTTGGAGTGATCAAGTAACACGAGAAGAGAAATAATTTTGGCATCTATATGTTTTCTTAGTTCTTCAGAGACATAAATCAACGCAGAGACGCAGCCATGCCCTGGTCTAAACCCAGACTGTCTTTCAGTCAGAATTGAATTGCTGTACAAATATTTAGTCATCTGATTATGAATAAGGCGTTCAAAAACCTTTGAAAGGTACGGAAGAATTGCTATCGGTCGGTATGTCTTATCTGTTTTCGGTATGGGAATAATCTTGGCGAATTTCCATGTAGATGGGTAAGAAGACGTGGTTATTATGTTATTAAAAATATGTGTTATACAAGGTAAGATATGAGGAAGAAGAAGCTTAATAAATTTTGGGTGGAAACCGTCATGTCCTACAGAATCTGATTTGATGCTAAGAAAGGACTCAACAATATCTTCCTGGGTAAATTGTATACAAATCAAAAAAACGTGGCGGATAATTAATATCTGTTACGATTGTTGGTGATATTGTTGTGTTGTGCTGTGAAAAAACAACTCTATAAGCATCAGTCTTAGCATTGGGCATTGGTATATTAACAAAGTTCAAGTTTAGTTTATTGACATCAACCGAATCTGCAGTATTGGCCTTACCATAAACAATTCCCATGTTACGAATTTCTTTCCATTAATTTTTTGAGTTCAAAACTTAAATTAAATTTTTCCTCATAAAAAGAAGTTTTTGCAATCCAAATTTGTGTATTAACATTTTTTCTAGAGGCTTTAAAAATTTCGTGAAATGTATTAGTTTTAAATCGTTTCCATCTGGCATATGCCTCATTTCTCGTTGCAATAAGCGTTTTCATTTCTGAAGAAAACCAAGGTTGTTCGTTACGTTTGCTAAATGTTTTTATTGGCACATACTTGTTGTAAAGATAAAGCATATTGTTTTGTAAAAAGGTTAATTGATCATCTACACTAGGCATAAAAAAGATTGGACTCCAAGGAATTGTAAAAATCTCTGACTCCAGTGAAGCGTACTCGATGTTTTTAAAATCTCTATAAACAATTTCTTGGCTTCGATCTTCAGTACAATACTCGTAAGATATAAAAATTAAGTCATGTTTAGAAAATAAGGACGCGGAAAGTTGTTCATACAACAATAATTTGGAATGGTTATTAACGAAGCAAAGATCCAGAAGGGTGCTTGAAGTTTTAGTAAAATGGGTTGGAAGTGAAACATTAACTACACAGAAAAAAATAACAAAAGTTATTAAGTAATTAAAGAAAATTTGTTAAATCTTTTTAATAATTTTAACAATTTCTTTAATTAACATGTTTGTAAATTGTCATATTAACAATTTGTTTTTTTTAGAAAATAAATGTGTATATCATAAAAAAATATTTTGTGTCAAAAAGAAAAACCATAAAAAAAAATTCTTTTTCTCCATTTTAAATCTTTAAAAGAATGAGCGATGTGGCGATTGTTCTGAAATTTTACCAATCTATACGGTCAGTTAACTTATTATTTGATTATTCATAAATAAATTTTAATGGGTTTTCAATAAATTCTAGTTTTCCAAATAATACTATTAATGATGGCAAGATTCCGTTTTGTGTTGATGTCATTAACTCGCATGCAGGACTATGTTTGTTCCTTAATCAGTTATAATGGTTTTTGTGATGTAATTTTTTATGAATTTTACTAAAACGTTAATAAAAACAACTTTTAAATGCATCTTTAATTTCAATTTAGTAAGTAACAAAGTATTTTGTTAATATGACAATTTAGTAATAAAAATTTATATTTAATTGTTAACAAATATTTTATTCAATATTACAAACTCATTGTTAAAAATATTTGTTAAATTTTAACAATTTTCATTAACAAAATAGTTTTTTGTATTTACAAATTCAGTTGTTGGTGCCTTTTCAATTAAAAAGTTAATTGTATTGACGAATATGGTATTCAATATGACAATTGATTTGTCGTAATTTTTTTCTGTGTAGATTTAAGCCAATGGCACCCATTTGTGGCATACATAAAATATCAGAGTTAAAGTCTCCCGTTACGATTACTTCAGTATAACCGACTGTTATATCACCTAACGTGCTCAGCAACGGACTAAGATCTGTTCTTTTCTTTGGCTTGTATACAGTTCGTAGTAAAAGTATTTGGCGACTGTTAAAGATTTCAATAAATATGTATTCAATATTCTCACCTGCTTTAGACTTGCATTTTATCTTGCATCGTATAGATAATTATATATGCATGAGAGTTAGAGTTAGAGTTCTTTTTTTCATTTCTATCGGTAACCCTGTAAGCGGTGAATATTATCGTGGATTTCTGGCAGAAATCCGAATTTTATTATTTTCTCAAATTTTCAATTAAAATTTAAACATTTACTTCTATTTCTATGCCAATTCTTATGGTCAATCGTCTTAATCTGTTTAAACTCAACTGCCGGTTTGATGGCAGCAAATTTATGTTATGTAATCTACTCAAATGTAAATGTGTCCTTTATGCTCCCTTGGTCACTGTTGGCATTTTTCATTGTGAGCCTTAGGCATACTTTACGTTAACATTCATTTATTTTGAAGGCATTTAACAATTCAACAAATGCCATGACACAAACTCATATCTTTTCAAACTGAAATCATACCTAAGCCACAATTGAACTGAGTGAGTGACTAGACAAGTCCCGATGTGTTTTGTGGTTTAACTGTGGGTGTATATGGACACACATACAATCATAGATCTCTGCATTTAGATTTGGACTAGTGTGAAAAAGAGTCAATACATACAAGCTTGTCCTGGCATTTCTTTAGGCAATTTATTTTAATGAATGAGTAGATATTTTACTTAAATTATATTTTTAACTTGATTTTCCTCAAATGTAAGGCCTTAATCCCCTTTTGAAGAAGGTGGATAGAAATATTTATGCATTTGAACAGCTACTAGGTGTGGTGTGTCTTTATAAGACAAATTATTGTTAGTAACTTTGAGTTTTATCCTAAAACATACCATACATCAGTTGTAATAATATTTTTTTGTCTGTTTGGCATGGAAGTTTTAATATAATTGTTATTAGCAAAATTTATTTCTTTTACAAAGGTTTTTCTGTATTCTTTATGTTGCTATAAATATTTATAGGATTATATTTATTTATATATTTACTGCTGATTTAATAAGTTACGAGTAATTTAATAAATTTACTTTCACCGTAATCTTATTAAAAGTAGTTGTTTTTTTTTTTTTTTTTTTGTATAAAAAGGATGCTTAAGGAGATAACAATTATGAAGAGTTGCTAAGTTATTCAGCTGTTTCATAAAAGATAAATAGGATTACAACATGAAAAAAAAATATATTAATTAAACAAGGTTAAAGAATATTTCTAAGTATATATTAGTTAGAAAAATAAACAAATTATAAATAATAAGTGAGGATGCTTATTTCGGCTGTGCCGAATCTTTGATACCCTTCACCGACAGTAAGAATATTAAGGAAGCAAGCTTTCTATGAGACCTATGGTAAATTATGGGCCAATCGCTACGACTGTGTGATAACTAGTCTTATAAAACTGTGAATACCAAATTATAACACAGTATCGTTATTCGATATGGTTTTACGCGTACTTAACTGTTTTTCGAGAGTAGGCTTTATACGGGGCCTATGGTTAATATGGAATCAGTCCATAATTTCCCATTGCCACCATACAAGCTTTCTTCCGAAATGCTGTCTTTGTGCCCATCAACAATCTTGTTATGTTGGTATTTAGATTAAATTTGGTTAAACTTATTTTATTGCAATGAAAATCTTCTTACCATGTTATTAGACCGCTTTGGTTCCATACAAGTATTACTCCCGAAAATTACTGTTAATGTCACAACTTCCTTAACAATTGTTGGTATTAACATAAAAATAACATTTATAACTTTTACGATAGCTACTATGTCATGACAAAATGTCATCCCAGTAGGTCCAAAATGATCCGTATGCCGCATATATACCTCTATCATAACATCTCATATATAGGGAGATATCTAAATAATATTTGGTATAAAGAACTTTTAACTTCTCGAGGGAAATGTAGAGCTTTTTTATTATTTGTTTGTACCTTTATAATACAGTTGTTTTGACAACATTGTTTAAGGGTTGCTTTGAAATAAACTGTTGCGAACTTTTTGGTTTAAAATGTGTGTAAACCAGTGTTCGAAAATAAACAGTACATTATTTAGCGTTTGGCTCACACACCCAAGAACGATATGTCTTTTTTCAGTGATTGTGTAGACAAACACAACCCTTAATACCTTTCGTAACTATTTTTAAGAAAGAGCCGAACATTATATAATGTTCTGTTCTTCGTCAAAAAAAACAGAACAATTGTAGTGATACAAAAAATCGCATTTTTATTTATTGCTTTAGACTTCGAAGGAGTTTTTAAAATAATTAAATTTACAAATTTATCTTAGCAAGGCCTATGAATTTCTTACATGCCTGATGCATTACCAAATTTTTTTTGTTCATAAAAGAAGATGGCGTTAGTTACTACGCTTATAACTAAAGAACGGCTGGACCGATTTCGATGATTCGTACTAATTCGGAATGGTCTCTGACCAAGTAAGAAGAATAGCAGATAGGTGGCGCCATCGAAAATTACTCAGTATGAATTAAATCGTAAACTCTGCATTTGACGATGCTATGATTTTTTAGCAAAGTTTGTTGAGCATGAGCCGGCGTAAGTTTTTAAGTTGATAAGACCAATTTCAGACAGGTGGCGCCACAGAAAATGACTCGAAATGAGTTAAATCATAAACTGTGCATTTGAACATGCTATGATCTTTGGCACAGCTGTTGAGCGTTACCATACAAAGGTTTCTACGTTGGTATGAACAATTTCCGATAGGCGGCACCAATGAAAATTACTCAAAATAAATTATATCATTTGATCATGCTTTGGCCTATAGTAAAGTTGTTGCGCATGAGCCGGCAAAGGTTTCTATGTTGGTATGAACAATTTCCGACAAGAAGTGCCATTGAAAATGAATCAAATCGAAAGCTATGCAATTGATCATGCTTTGATCTGTATCAAAGTAGTTGTGCATGAGCCGACGCAGGTTTTTCTTAATATTTGGAATGCAGACAATTGTAGTATCAAAAGGATCTTTAAGATATTGGAAATTCCAACAATTAGGGCGTAAAATAGGGCAAAAAGGGTAAAAGCTCTACCCGTGTCTTCTATATTAATTATCCGATGATATTTATTTAATTTTCCTATTTTATAATAAAAAAAATACATTACCTTTTTTTTATTTTACTTTTAACTTTTGAGAGATCAAACAATGCATATGCCTGTTACGTTAATAACGGCGGTCATCGTCTTCTGCGGTACATTCCTCTTGCTGTCATAGATCCAATCCCCACACAATCAAAATACATTTGAAATTTTTTTAATGAACAACCAAAGTATTCTCTAGAAATATGTAGTTGGTATGGCAGAACAACGTTTACCGGGTCAGCGAAATCATAAATAAATCCTTAAGACATGACTGTATAAAAAACCAACTTTTATGTTTTTTAACTAAATAAGTGCAATAAGTTTTTTTAAAATTATCTACAAAAATAATAACATTTCTCATACAGTTTTATTTATTTATTTATAAAGAGTTACAAAGCCAATTACAAATTATATTCTAACCCAGCAAATTTAATTTTATTAAATTATTTTAATGAAGGAGGGTATTTTACAACATGAAATGAATTAAAATATTTTTAATAATTTTTATTCTTGAATAAACATTTCATATTATAAAATGCCTTCCCTCATTAAGATAATTTAATAAAAAATAAACTTTCTGAACTTAAGCCTTAATTAAAATATTTAAAAATTTCAATTAAAAACCAACAGTTCAATAAACCACAAATTTTTATTATCGGGGAAACCAGAAACATGCTCCAAAAATGCATTTCATGCGCATTAAATATGCAGTAAAAACTTGAAAATATGCCTTGAAACAAAATATTCAACAATTTAATAACATTTTTAATTATTAATAAAAAAAAATAATCGGTAAATTATAAACGATGGGCAGGCAGTCATGGGCTCACAAAAACAAAGTTATGTTAAGCGATTAAAATTCATACAAGAGTTATTTGTTCTGAATATTTTTCAGATATGGGATTTTTTGTCTTAACAAGATTTTAGGGACGATCACTAAATTGTTTATTGTTAACATTTAAAAGGAAGTTAAAGCTATTTATAGACAGGAGCTTTGAGCAAATGTGAACCGTATCGAAAAGAATTAAATTTGCAGTAAAATATGTTTGTGGCAACTTTGATCTAAATAACAATATAATTAGATAGTTTACGGACTCAAAGAGTCTAATTTGGAAAGAGGTTTTTATGGGGAATATGTGAAATTATAGACTGATTCTCAACATTTGCATAGACTTCGTCCTTAGTATAATTAAAATGTATTTACCAAATTTAATAAAATTATCTGCAAGATCATTACTTTTTCTTTGCGTATAATACAATGTTCACACTTGGGTTCTTAATGGCTCTAAAGGTCATGTCAGATAAAACTTTTGCTTCGCGTTGCGTAAGAGATTCGCTTTTACATCGAAGATGAAATATTCATACTTATACGAAACCTGTCACATAAAGTACTTTTAACGCAGAGCGAAGCGACAAGTTAGGCAACTCTCATCTTTTTGCGCGCTTTAACAGTATAATTTGTTTTATTTATTTATTTTAACAAACAATTCGTATGTGTTGTCAAACTGTTTATTGTGAGCGTTGGGCGCTGGTTTGCCTGGATTACGAAGTATTTAGGATTTTTTCATTTACTCATCCTGTTTTTTTACCAGAGCTCCTACAAAAGCAAAAGTTTTCCTAATTAGATATTCCTTAAAATCCCCAAAACCATACCATACACTTGTTTTATTATACTACTTTTTAACTGAAAAGATGAAGTTATAAAATAGAGAATATAAAAAAAATGTCTTTATGTCAAAACAAAAAGAAACAACAATTTTTACATTGAAATCAAAATGTAAAAAAATTTACCGTATACCACATACACGTGTTTGTGTGATGGTGCTTTCGCTTATTTACTTCTGCCCACAAACTGAACATCTTGTGTTCCTTGTTTCATACATAAAACGTAAAAACGGCAACCATAAATACAAATACCAACCCTGCAAATATTAGGACTAGTCCAAACACGCGTGTAAAATGTAGCCCACAAAGAACTAGGACTACACCAAAAGTAACCCAAACGTATGGAAAAAACATGGTATATTTAACATTTCGATGTCCTACGGCAGGACCATATAACCCAGCTTTGGATTACAAAGGAGTAGTTTTAAAAACTACTCCATTGTATACCCTCTTGCGTTAGTTTTCACTTCGTTTAAAAATGGAAACATGTCGGTAAAAAACGAAGGTAAGTCGTCTCACTACAAACACTTTTTAACAATGACATGGTCCATGCTTGCATTACATCGGACAAGTCCATGGAGTAGTCCATTTAATCAAATTGGATCGGGTGGTCCAATATTATTTGCAGGGAAAGAGAGAAAAACAAAAACTTTTTTTCAGTTACTTAACCCTTCATCTTACTCATGAGGTTGGCCAAACCTTATTCAATGCATTTTGAATGGAAAATTAAAACATGTGTAACACGGAGGGTTAATAAATTTCAACGAAGCAGGTTGTTGTTTTTTTTTGGCAAATTATGCAATTTTGTTGTGAAACACTGGTAAAATATTAATTTTGTTGCGATCAAGCTGTGTTTATGTATGTTTTTTTAGCTTGTTTTAAAAATTCTTTCGAACAGGTATTTCTTTCTTTCGTATATGGGCAAATCCCAGAAACAGTCCACCAACCAAACATTTTTCAAATTAATTTTTTTTAATGAAATATAAGACTTGATTTATAATTCCATTTTTATATTACAAAACATGTATTTCGATGATCAATAATACAATAATTCTTGTCAAATCCTACCCAAACCCTGATCTATAAACAAACTTCTTTTTTACTAGCAATATTTTTACAATCGGACAGCAAAAGCAATGTTGCTGTCAGTGTTCGAAAATAAACAAAACATTATTTAGCGAGCGGCTCACACACCCAGAAGCGATATCTATTTAATTAGTGTTTGTGTATACGAACACAACCCTTATACCGTTCGTAACTATTTTTAAGAAAGTAATGAACATTATATAGTGTTCTCTTCTTTGTTATAAAACAGAACAATTGTAGCGATGGTGTAGACATACATTATTTTTTTTAAGTTCTATAGTATTTCTTTTTTACATTTATAAAGAAATAATCAAACAAACAATTTTAGAAACGACAACATCACGAAGTTTGTGATTTAAAAAAAAAACAGAACGCAGTTAAATGTTCTCATCTTGTTGTTGCGTTGATGGGTACAGTATTATTATTTGTGTTCGAAGACCACAAATAGCGAAACGTTATTTTTTTCAATGATTTACTACACAAACATTATAAGCTTTTGTGATTTCCACAAATCTACTGAGCCGAACACTAAGGAAAAAAATAACTCTTTTATATATTTTTAACCTCAACGTAACTCTCTTTTTGAGAGCCGATGAAAATTCGTCTGCAATTACTATGGTGTTTGGGCTTTACCGACAATAATTTAAGGATTGTTTATATGAAATGGAACTGCTATTAAAAATTTTAATATTTTGTTTACAAATTCGAAATTTTTTAATTTTTTTGGGGCATATTTTTAACAATTTTTAGGGCATATTTTCAAGTTTTTACTGCAGAATATCTTAATATCAAATATTTTGATATTCTTTAATTAGGCTTGAGTTCATCAAATTTAATTTTCATTAAATTATTTTCACTGAGGAAGGAATTTTTTACAACTTGGAATTTTGATTTAAATTTATTGATAATTTTTCTTGGCCGAGCTGGGATTTAACCCGGGTTGATTTTTACATGTTTCAAGAACCACCCCATTCTATCTTCAGGAAATCTTCGTGTTCTAACCACTGCACCACTGCGGTGCCCGGCAGCCAACAGTCAAACATCAATATTTCAACCAGTAGCACTGGTGGTTCGAAATTTGCTGTTATTGGTGCCTATTATGAACTAAATTCGATTTTCGACAGCAGTCGAATTAGCTGATCGAACGAATTTTCATTTGGTATTATGGCGCGCATTCGATAAAAATTTACTATTGTGATTTTGTTAATTCACAGTAGTACATTTTCGATCAGCTGTCACTTAAAATAAAAAATTTTTGTTTACAAATTTAGAAAATAAAATTAAAATTAAGCGTGACCACGGCGGAATTATGGTTGATTTCAAATAATATAGCTTCAGTGGGGTTTCATCCCACTTTTTTAAATGCTGAACTGTGCTGCAAATCATTTGGTCAAAAAAAATTTTGTTCCATAAGGAATTTGAGCATTTCCAATTTCGCTGGACTATCATAAATCTAACAAAACTGATAAAGAATATGGTATTTGGTTTACGAACACAAAGACAATTTACAAATAGTTACATTTTCAACAAGTTTTTTACATTTATTTGCACCGTCGAAAGCAAATTTGTTTTCGTTGAAAAATTCGATGCACAACGAAATTTTCGACGGCGCTGTCAACTCATAATACCAAATTAACATTCGATAGTCGATGTTCGATAGCCAGCGAAAATCGTTTATCGAATGTAACTCATAATAGGGGCCATTATCATTTAAATTTCAAATTACAGCAAATTTCGAACCACCAGTACTACTGGTTGAAAGATTGATGTTTGACTGTTGGCTGGCGGGCACCGGGTTCAAATCCCAGCTGAGCAAAGAAAAATTATCAATAGATTTTAATAAAAATTCCAAGTTGTAAAAAATTCCTTCCTCAGTGAAAATAATTTAATGAAAATTAAATTTGATGAACTCAAGCCTAATTAAGGAATATCAAGAAATTAAAAATTAACAGTTCAACTAAAATCAAAATTGTTCTTAATATCAAATATTTTTACCAAGAACAGATTTTGACATAATCACCCTTATCGCGAATCTCAAGGGAATAAATTTTAGGGAATAATTTCTTTATTCCCATGAACAACAAATTGGCATCGCCAATTGTAAGGGAATAAAATAAACATATGTTGCAATTCGAACATTCTATTGTGAATTGATGTAATTTAATTTTTTATGCGTACTTTTGTAATTTTCTTAATAAATAGTTGTTATTCAGTAAAATGCATAGTATTTCGCTAAGATTTATGTTATTAGAAGAAGAAACAAATTTATTGGAGAAAATAAAAAGACGAAATTTGAGAGATGCAGCAAATCCACTGTGTTTACCAGAAATAATGTAAGTGAAAACATGAATTGTTGGCAGTATGCATATATGTACATAAATAAATTCTTTGCAGGTTTTAACAACATTTCCTTTTAGAAATATTGATCCAAAACAGCTTACCAGATAAAAAGTCGTCAGCAATTCCGTCGGTTGTGAAGCTTGCAGCATGTCTACGCTTTTTTGCAGAAGGAAGTTATCAAAAAGGTGTTGGGCGGCAAATGTTGGCAGAAGTTTTAGGGATTTTTGAAAGCAAACTATGTCCGAGGTGGATTTGTTGTCCCAATATAGAAGAGAAAAAAGTTATTGCCAGATATTTTTTTGAAAAATATCGCTTCCCAGGTGTTATCGGTTGTATAGACGGAACGCATGTTAGAATTATTAGCCCAAAACATAATAAGCATTTATTCGATTTTGTGTGTTTTGAATGGCCTTCTTTTTGACATAGCGCTTCTGATCAACCCAAACCTAATAATATACCAGTACAGTAATTGAATGTTATTATGAACATGTAATAATAAAAAATGGTTACTTTTTTCCATTCGGCTATTGATTTCGAAGGCGGACCTTGACTATTTAACTGGGTTTCTGTATTTTTCCAGAAGTCAGCCACAAGTTCCTTCTTCTCTTTATGAAACCCTTTGGCAAATTCAGGTTTTCCACACATTATTTCCACCAATGTAGACATTTGTAGCTTGTTTGTGCTTCCACTCCTTGAAAAAATCAAATTAAACAGCTAAAACTATTTTACAAAAAAACTAGAAAACTACTTACATTGTGCTTCCTTTTTTATTCCCAATCTAAATGTTTGTGAAAAAAGTCACATAATTTTTGGGAAAAATCCCACGCGAATAACAATTGGCGATGCCATATTTTTTTCGAACATGCGAGTTTTTTCACGTGGAAATAATTCACGATTGCAATTTTAGGGGAAAGGGAAATATTTCGAGGGAAAAAATATTCACGATAGGGGCAGCGATGCCAACTTAGTGCTTTTGGCACTATTTATGGTGCTTTTTGATGTCTAAAAACGCCAAAGTTTTATCCTTAGTGCCAAACCTAGAAAAAGCACTAACTTGGTGCTTTTTAAATTTTTCATTAGTGCATTTAGTGCTTTTTACAATTTTTTTCTACCATTTTTTAAAACTACGATTATAGGTATAGAGGATGATTTAGATGAGCTATTTTATTTGGATTACAATTTTGAGAAAGCCTGTAAATATTTTAAGATATCAAATGATAAAAAAGTGATATAAGAAAGTTGCATTCGTTTTGCCGAAAATGTTATTTACGAGGTTAGAGCTAGGCTTCCTAGCAATTTGGAAATTTTACAAAACGTTTCACTTTTTAGCGATGACAACTTATGTAGTAATCGTAATAAAAACGATATATTTGTTTGCGATAAACATTTTTTTAAAGATGTAGACGATTTTTTCGAGTTGCAAAAAATCGAGCTGGCACTGTGTTACTGTAAAACGGTTTTATGGCCAATTTAAACATAGCTGATGGATCATCATTATTTGGATGATATTATTGTTATTGAAGATAATAATACATAATACAATAAAAAATGTTTTTATACAAATTTAAATGCATTTATTATTTAATCTTAAAAAAATGGTCCCCATAAACGCCATCGCCTTTTTTTTAATTTTGAAGGTATATAATATTCGGCATAGCCGAATGCAACTTGTTTTGTGTTTAATTAAATTGTTAAAATGGTTTAGTGCTTTTTTACGCTTTTTTTTCTGCAAATAGTGCATTTTAGTGCTTCTTTTAAATTTGTAAGTGCTTTTTGCATTCAAAAAGTTGGCATCATTGGATAGGGGTGATTCATAATTAAAGGTTCCTATTAAGTTTTAAAAAAAAAAATTATTTTAAATATTTTATAATTTTAAAGCTTTGTTAACAATAGACAGCAACATTTTCACTCGTGTTCAAAAAGCAACAATTTTTTTTCGCAACCACACACATTAAAAAAAACGTTTGCAAATTTTGTTTATCTTTTATTTTTTAAAACAATTTATTAAAATCAAAAAATTAATTTCAATTTTTGGGAATACAAAATTTAAATTTCAAAAGATTTTGTTATTCGTGCGAAATTCCCAGTTTTTATTATTGATAAAAACACTTGAAATTTATTGTTGATGGGATAAGCTATTCCTATGCGCATTTCACTGGTTGCTTAGGCCAGATCATCAGGAAACTTCATCCATAAAGATTTTAGAAAAACTAAAGATATTAAACCAAATAAAAATGTTAAACGTATAAGACTTATAGCAACAGTTCTACTTGTAATAATATCAAAGTTTAAACAAAACAACATCAACAATAAACAGTGGCTTCATCTCATCTTACATTCCCCGCTATAAAAAGTTAAAATTCTCTCAACATTAATTGTAGTTGTAAGTAGGTACAGAAAAACAAAATAAAACAAGTAAGAGTGCTATATTCGGCTATGCCGAATCTTATATACCCTTCACCATGAAAAGAACAGAAGTTTATATATATATATTTAAATATATGTATATATACATGTATATATATAAAATATATATCGTTTAGTTTTATTTAATTATTTGCACATGATTGCGTGCTATTAAATATATTAAAAGTTAAATTAATATACAGCACGTTTAGTTTTGATCTAATTTCAGTATTTGGTCATACCGACATCTTAAAGTATAAAATTACCATTTACTTTGGTGATAAAACTTGTGGTCGGGAAGTTCTATGGTTCCCGAAAATAGGTATTAAAAAAAAACTATATTGTTGACATTACTTTTTTTTTTACCGATATTCCGAGTTTTTCTAAAGATTTCCGATATTGTGTTCTTCTAAAGATTTCCGATATTTTAATATCTAAAACGTATGAATAGGTCATAATACTTAAAAAAATATTTCCATTAAATTGGCTTATAGGCATATATGTATATATACCTACATATATGTACATATAATTAAGCAAACTTAATTATGAAAAAAAACAAACTTAATTATAAAAAGAGTAATTTTTGGGATTTCAGTATTTTGATTATTACTCAGTAATTTTTTAACCGATTTGACAGATTTATATACCGACGTGTTTAAGAAGGAATTTACCATTTATCGTGTGTATGGGCTACCTAAATGTGTGTACCTAATTTGGAAGCTTTGGCTTTTGCCGTTCCCCAGATATACAGCAAAAAGTAATAAAATTACAACAACCACAAGGGATTTTTGGAAAATATTAGAGGTAGTCGTGGTTTTTTGCTCATAACTCAGCCATTTGTGGATCGATCTTGCTGAATTTCAATAGCAACCGATGGTAGACTATATGTGACACAAATGTAAAACAACTTAGCCGCTATCATGTCTGGAGTCTCCGGAAAACACATATCAAACGTAAGACGGACAGACGGACAGACGGTCAGACGGACAGACGGACGGATATCGTTAAATCAACTTCTCCCCATAAGGACCCAAAATATATATACTTTATAGGGTCTTAGATCAATATTGTAGAAATTACAAACGGAATGACAAACTTATATATACCCTTTTCCACCTGTGGTGAAGGGTATAAAAACAACAACAACTTACAAAAGATGTTGTCAATTAAGTGTTTTTTAGGCCAAGTGTTTTTATCAATAATAAAAACTGGTAATTTAGCACGAATAACAAAATCTTTTGAAATTTATTAAAATTTTTATTCAATACAAAATAAAATTATTTAAACAATTTCATACAAGTTGTTGCTAAAGTAGAAGATGACTCAACTTCAAAAAAAAAACTTAAGTTAGTGCAGGTCCACACACGTCAAGCTTGAATGGTCAAGTCTTCAGCATTAAGGAAAGAAGGGAAAAGTGAATGCCATTAATTTTCCCCTCTCTTCTAAAAACTCAACACTTGAGGAGTTAAACTTGAAGTTTGTGAACCGGCACTTACATTTTTGTTAAAAAATTGAAAGGAAAATATATGAAATACTTTGAAAGAAATAAGATAGAAGAGAAAACGAAATTGTTGCTGCCATTGTGAAATTTCACATGTTAAATTTGTACACATCGTCTGAACCCCTCCAAACAATATCATGTGTTATTTCTCTGTGTGCATTACATATGACATTTTTGAATTGGAGCGAGATCTATTTTCAAGTGACGAAGCATCAGAATAACAGCTGATGTTTTATTCACAAAATTTGCTTGTAGCGGTAAAAATTAATTGAAATTTTAATAAACATAAGTAATACCTTATAGTAAATAAATAATACATGAAAATGTTAAGTATGTATTTTATTTTTATTTTTGATAGGTTTAGTAAAATGTAGTTTACATACCAACATATGAAAATGTAAATTATAAACCTTAAATAAAACTCAAATTTTGAAATACACATGAGATCAGATGTGGGTAGAAAAGTGGCATTACCCATTACAAACACACATAATGTAAACATAGCTTTAAAAGTCTAAAAGTCTGGACACAAAAAAAAATTATAAACAAAGACAATTTTTTCTATCTTCTTAAAAATCTTTAGGAACAAAAAAAATTATGCGAGCAGCCATTTATTTAACGAACAGAAAAAATATGAATGAATTAAAATGTTTTTTTTTTTTATCTTTTGTTATTAAGACGCTTTTCTTATTTCGCAATAAACAAAGCAGAAAATACAAAACGAAAATGAAAATAAACTGAGCGCTTGAATTTGTTGAAAATCTTAGAAATACTTTTTCGTATCTGTGCAAGCGATTTATGTATGTGTATTGAATTCATAACGATAATTGTATCTCAAAATTTCTTTTACACTTTGTTTTAAGCTACGGCCACACTTGTTAAATATTTGACCAAATAAGCGTAACCACTACTTTTTAAAAGTTAGGGAGATTTAACATTTTCTTAATATCACAAAATAAAGCTTATTATGCGGCACTTTTCTGTAAGATGTGCAATTAAAATCAAAATAAATATTGGAATTAAAGGAAATAATTATTAAGTTTTCTTGCTGGTTCGGTTTTTTCGTCAAATATTTGCCAAGTGTGACCGTAGCTTGAACCTACAAAATTTTACAAAGATACTAGTGTGAATGTAGTAACAAAAACTATATTCATGGTTACACTTGAATACATAAAACACTAAAACTATTCGATATGCAAGTAGAACAATGTGACTAAAGACCGCCTACAAAACCCAGAAATTGACTATAAAAGTCTTTTTTAACAACTGTATTTTCTGTTTTGTTGTTGAATCACTTTTGTTTGTTTTGGAATATTCTTTGTTCTGTTTTCGATGGAACCTTGCTCCTAACCTTGTTTATTATTTGTATTGTAGTTGTATTGTTTAACAATAATACAATGATACCAGGGTGGTACTATATTATGGGCACGAGGCAATGAATTTTTTTCTACATTAAAAAAAGAAAATATTGTTGGGGGGGGGGGGGGGGGGGGTAATAAAGAAGAAAACGGAAAAAACTCTGATCTTAAACGATATTCACTTTTGATAAAATTTGTATAGTTGAGTTAAAGTTTTGAACCAATGACGGCCAAAAATGCTATTTTTTTTTTTTGTTTTTTTTTTTTGTCAAAACATTTTGATGATAGATTTAGCTAACACTTCAAAACATTCTGGGCCCTTTTTCTCCAAACTACAAGTTACAAATCTAAAAGTAAAATCCCAGCGGGAAAATGGGGGATTGATTACATAAATAACTAAAAAAATAATGTATTATTTTCGAAAGAATAATAATGAATTCATTGTAATCGAGAAGGTAATTTTATCAGACAAAATAACTATGCATTGATTACCACGTATATTCCTACATTTGTAGAACAAGGAATGTATTGTTTCTGTTCGTCGCTCTTGATATATTTTTTTAATAAGAATTCGTTATTTTTTGCTGCCTCTATGTCTTTCACAAATTTTTATCATATTATTATTATTATTATTATTATTATTATTATTATTATTTTATTTTAGAGCCATTAATAAAGCCTACAGGTGATTAATAATTTATATTAGACCAACTAAAATTTTGTTGATAAATAAAAGAATTCTTAATAAATTAATTTTCATGAAATGAAAGTCTTGTGATAAACCTTTTTAAAATATCACAAGCATATAATCCAATTGGAGTAACTTTAGAATGATTATAAATAAAAAGATTTGAATATCGCTTACAATTTGATTCAAAATTTTTCCCTAAACAAAGTCTTAACACTTTCCTTTCAAAAATTTCCATTTCCCTTATTATTATAGGGGAAATACTAAGCCAAATTGGAAATCCATAAAGAAAGAGCGGTCTTAAACTAGTCCTATACAGCAACAATTTTGTTCTCTTAGGCAAATTTTTATCATGCATTGCGCCCAATATTCTATAAGCTTTCTTTAAAACGATTCTGGCATGAATATTAAACTTTAAAAGTTTATTAAAATTAATTCCAAGATATTTAATACTATCTTTAAAGGAAATTTCGACATCATTAAGAAATAACTTCAGAATTTTACTCTCTGGAACAACAAAACTTTTACATTTTCCAGACGCATTGCGAATACAAATTGCTTCACACTTGGATGCATTAATTTTAACTCCCCACTCATCATAGAACTGTTTAACTATCCTCAAATGATGCGAAACTTGTCTAAGCGCAGTTAGTGGAGATTCGTTGTGTGAATAAAGCAGAGAATCATCAGCATACAATAAACTTAAAGAATTGGATACTATATGAGGAAAGTCATACATAAAAATGTTGTATAGAAGTGGAGCTAAAACAGAACCTTGTGGAACGCCACACTTAACATTTTCAAGATTTGATAACCTTTTATTTAAACAAATGCAAAATTTCCTATCTGATAAAAAACTTTGCAAAAGTTTAACAATAGAAGCATTGAATCCAATTTGAATCATCTTAAATAATATACCATTGTGAAAAGCATGATCAAAAGCCTTTTCTACATCCAATGATATTGCAACTGTACAGTAACGTCTTCGTAAGTTATAAACTACATCAGTATGAAACTTAAATAAAGCATCAACTGTTGAATGAGAATTTTAAAAACCAAATTGCAAATCAGGAAAATAACTTTCAATTAATCCCAAATCCATTTTCTTACGAATAATTTTTTCAAACAATTTACCTAAATTTGAAAGTAACGATATAGGTCGTAAATTATTAATATCGGTACTGTTTGTTTTCTTTGCAATTGGTATAATCTTCGAAATTTTCCATTCATCTGGAAAATACGAGTTATTTAAACAGTTATTGAAAATTATGGTTGAATATTCAAAAGCCTTCATTGGAAGTTTTCTTATAATAAAATTCGAAATATTATCTAAACCATAAGATTTTTTATTATTAATAACTTTACATGTTTCTACCAACTCATCCAATCATCTTACTCCAAAAGCTTTTCGTTATTAATGGAAGAAAAATTATTCGAAAAAGAATGTTTAACAACTGGAACATTAAATACTGTATTATCAATAATTTCAGTTATTTGTGCAGTATTTTCCCTTGGAGTTGAATTAATGTAAATCCCAGAAAAGTGCTCTTTTAATTTTTCCAATTTTCAAGAATCATTCTCTAAAATTATTCCATGAACTGAAATGTTTAAAAGTTTCCTATTCTTCTTAAAGCCTATTAAATTATAAATATTCTTGTGGGCTTTAGGACCAGGGATAATGTTTTGAAGTTTCTTATTAAAAAGAGCTGTTTGTTCAAATTGGACCTGGTTCCTTATAATAATACTTAATAATTGTATTTGTTTAGATAACAACAAGTAATCTGGATCTTGCCGATTTAAAGTTCTATGATAAATTAGTTTCAAATTTTTTTGCCAAAGAAATTTAATTTTATATAATTTTCTTAAATTACTGGAAATTAAATATTCAGGTATGTTCTAGGTTTAGACTCGAATTGAAAACGAAAAATTTTTTTAATCCGCATAAGTAATAAATTGGTGTTCTCAAATCCGCATGTTTTTGTGTATTCGAAGTTTTTGTTCGAAAAACTTTTTTTGAACTAAAAATCGCTAATTTTTAACCGTAGCATGATAGCAATATCTAATATTTTTTAAAAATCGTGAACGCTGTAAAGAAGCACAGGAAAAAATCGTTAACTTGGCTCAAATTTTCAAAAAATTGCAAACAATAGCAAACCCTAAATTATTTTCCTGATTTGCAACCCTAAAATTTATTTGAAATCTCTAAGTGGGTTGAAAAACAAAATGTCGGAAAATAATAAAAAAAAATAGCGAAAATTTTTAATATTTCAAACCAGCCATTAAATTTATTTAACGTCCCTAAAACTATAAGGAATGGTAAAAATTCGGTAAAACTTGCTAAATTCACGGAAATTCGCAAAAAATTTGCTAACAGCGGCATGATAGCAAAGTCTACTAATTACACGAACAAATCGCTTATATAACATGGCTAAAATTCGCGAAAAATTTCTAAATTTTAAACAAACCCAAAAACTAATTTAAGATCGCTAAATCAAATAAAAAAAACAAATTGTCTGAAAATAAATCGTTAAAAAAATTAGCTTTAATTACACTAAATCAATGAAAAAATCGATTTTAAATTTAGGGTTAGTAAGGGCCTTTTGCGGTTTAGATACCGACATATTTTTGATTTAATTGGATTAAGAAGATTTTAAGCTAAAAGCAAAATAAATTTTTTTGTTAAAAATGTTATCACATATTAGAATAAAAGTTGCTTCGTTTTACTTTCACCAACCCATATCTACTCTAATTGAAAACGAATAAAAACATGTGAATGTGAAATGCAGAACACCAAAAATGCTAAAGTAATCCACTTTCGAGTGGATTCGGATTCTAGAACACACCCGATTTTCTACTTTTTAAACTAATTTGCTCTGAATGGACATAAGTAAGACTATTTAGTGTTGAAGAAAAGTTAAAAATATGTTCATCAATTTCTGAATTTATTAGATTCCTATTTGACTCTGGAAAATGATCCGAAATTTTTTGTCCAACATCAGTTTTAAAATTACTCCAATTGGTATTTTTAAAAGAAATACAATTATTAAGCGGATTTAAAATTACTTCAAAATTTCGAAGTTAAATACGACATTTTAAAGGGTAATGGTCAGAAAAAGAAGGCAAACTTGTTATTTCAAAATTAGAATTAAAGTCATTGATGCAGTTAGGACTTATAAGAAAATGATCAAGAAATGAGGAGCCGTTGGGATAAGAAGGAGTAGAATCACAAATACGAATAAAATGAGTTGGATTACATTCCAAAGAGTTAAAAAATAAATTTCCATTTACATAGCATATAGAATCACCCCAAAAAGTATGTCTAGAATTAAAATCACCCCCAATAAAAATCCCGTCAAAATTTTGTAAAAATTAGCTAAACAAGATAAACCATTGTTAAAATTTACTGAGCTATAATTACATGGAATATAAATAGAACCGAATAAGAACTTCTTAATTGAATTGTCAATTTTTAATTCAATAGAAATAAAAATATGTGGAAACTCAATCCCAAATATATCGATTATAGAGAACTTATACGATTTCCTTAAAACTATTGCAACACCTTGGGAACTACTATCTTTTATAAAATTATAATCGTCATAAAAAATTGTATGTCTCAAATTAAGATGTGTTCCGTGAATGAACGCTATATCTATCCTATTAGATGTCAAAGTATCTAATAAATCTATTCTTCTACTCACCGCAATAAGTGAGCCAACATTAAATGAAAGTAAATTAAAGCTATTATGGATCATAATTTTTATGTAATTCATTCAAAAGAGCTCGACATTGTTGCCTAGCCTCTTCCTTTGAAAGTTTCTTATAATCCTTAACAAAATTTCCTATTTTCGCTTCCAAAGATAATGTCTCAGAAGGGCAAATAATCTTAGCAATTTTCAAAAACTCCTTGATTAAAGGAGATGATGAGTTAATACTTTGAGAAGTCTTAAAATTGTTTGCTTGAAAATGACATGCAAAAGATTTTCCATGTTGAATAAAATTAGAATTATTTAAAGCATTTAAAACGTTGTCTGAAACCTGTTGTATTTCAATATATTTAATGAAAGCCGAGCAACTCTTATAATTTGATGGATGGCCAAATTGTTTACAGTTAAAACAAAATGGTAAATTTTCCTTTGAAGAAATAAATTGACAATCACCAGGTCCATGATCTTTGTCGCATTTAATGCACCTGATTGTCTATTACAACTATTAGACATATGTCCCCATTGCTGACAACGCCAACATTGGATTTCCTTTGATTTCCTTTTAGGAGATTCCCATGAAATTGTTTGATTTAGAATATACGTTATATTAGTAATTTCACCTAAACTTCTACCTAACGTTAATGACACCAAGAATAAACCAGTATCAAATCCTTTTTTTTAGAGTAAGATGTTGAAAATTTCGAAATTGAATCGACTGTATCTGGAACAATGGAATCAATCTCATTTTTAATGCAATTAAGTCAGTTTTGAAATATAAACCACGGATAACTACATTCAAACGTTTTTTTTCTAACGGATTGAAAAAATAAGAATCAATCTTCTTATCCCTTAATAGCTGCATCAGTTCTTCATGAACTGAAACATCTTTTAAAAAAGTTTGCTTTTAAATTTAGATTTGTTAGTTATTTTATACTCTACTTTTTTCGCATTTAATTGTTGAACAAGATTTGTAAGAATGTAAGAAAAGATAAACTCACTGTTTATTGTTGGTGTTTTGTTTTGGCTTTGATATTGTTACAAGTAAGACTTTGAGTGTTTATAATTCTTATTCGCTTAAGGGCTTTATTTGTATAATATTTTTGGCCTTTCTAAAATCTTTGGAAAAGGTTTCCTGATGAGCTGGCCTAAGCAACCAGTGAAATGCGCATAGAAGCTAGCTTTCCCTCAACAATAAATTTCAGTGTATTTATCAAATATGAAAAACTGGGAATTTAGCACGTCATACGAAAATCGTATTAATGATAAATTTTGTATTCCCGAAAATAACTTTGAATCTATATTAACATTAAAAAGAAATATGGGGGGACAAAATGAATTTTCTTTTCTAGAAACTTTTTTTTGGGAATTCTTTAATAAATTATTATTATCACCTATAGGATTGTGTTTTTCTTGTTCAATATTTAATTCACCTAAAATAGCGAACCTATTTTGTGTGTTTTGTGTAGTATTATTTGATAAAGATTGCCTATTTGAAATACTTAAATTAGATAAATCTACCTTAGTGTTATTTGATCTTTTTCGTTTTCTACTTTAAACATCTTGAAATTGATCTTCATCTTCTGAAAACGAGAACAGGGATGCTTCGTGTTCCATAGACTCTATTTGAATGTTGTTTTCCCCTAAAATGTTCGAATCTCTACTTTCTATTTGAGGATTTACTTCCGTATGAAAAGATTGTTTTTGTCCAATTCTAGAAATATTATTTTTCAATTCAAGCGCAATTTGATTGGTATCCTTAATATCACTAAGTATACTTATCTTTTTGTTAAGGTTATTTTCATTAACACCTGAAACTGCAGCGCTCGAAATTGAAGAACCACAATCAAAATTTGGCAAGAAAGCAGAATTAAAATGAGAAGTTTTAGAATAAATGGTAGGTTCAGTGTCTTTATTGTCTGATATGCAGTCCAAATTCCCAGAAGAAGGTTTCAAAACTTTAAATTTATCAAGCGGGAGTTTGTTACCTGATTTATCAGGTGGTAAATTATTGTCCAAATATGAGCGGTAATTATTCATATTTTAATAAAAAAAACAGCAAAATCAAAGGAAATCCAAATTTCAAACAATTATGAAAAAAATTGATAATATTTTCTTGGATATATATTTATTTTAAATATTCTTTAAAAAAAAAAACAAATTAAAAGACGTCTGCACACTTCGAAAATAAAATTCGAACTCCAAATTTTTATCATAAAGGATGCATTATTTAATTCATTCGCAGGATGCATTAAAATCATTTATAACACTCCTGGGACATGTTCCGTGTTAAGAATAATGAATTCTGGAATCAAAAATTATACAAGATATGTATTACATTCTCGATTACTATTGATTACATTTTCCCGCTGGGATACATTAAAAGAGCAACAAGTTTACAATTTTTGTTTTTGTTTCAAAGATATTTTACTTGTAGATTTCGTACTTGTAGTATTAAGAAACAGCGTTCAGCTCATTTCTTAATTTGGCCCTTGAATAACTATGTTACTGTTAAGTGGATAATTTTTTTATTTTTTTATTTTAAAGGTTTTTAAATTAAATTTTCGTTCTTTGAAATAAAAATAAGCTATGATTTTTGGGAAATAGTATTTTAAAACCGTGATAAAAAATAATCATTCCATGTGATAATTGTGATTTTAAGAGCGTTATTTTCTTGGATAAGTGAAGTGATTTTGAACCAGTGTCACCATTTTAGAATTGAAGAAAAGCGTCAAGTGCATTGGCCAACATTGGTTAAAACTCACAAAAACGAGTAAAAAGCGCGAAGAGAAAGAAACGAGAATTTAATAAATACAAATAAAATGTGTTTTTTTTTAATCCAAAAATTTAGACTGACAACCGTCGCATTGGCCGAAAGGGTAAAACTGCAAAGAACTCTGATGATGAGAAAGTGGTTTATCTCGAAACATGTAAGTTCTACCAGAAATTTGGAAACAATTATTTGATCTTTTTTGTGCGATCTGAAATTTGATTGCAAATTTTTTCTAATTTGAAGTCGCTGTCTTCCAATCCGATCTCCATTTTTCTCTATTAGCTCTACTTTTCGAGATATACCGTTATGTCAAAAATTAAGGCACTTTCACTTCATATATTGGAATAATTTGAAAACGGTTGACCATATTGAGTTAACAAAAAAATCCAAAACTCGGCAACAGTATTATCTTTAAGCCGTCCTTACATTGTTCTTAAATTTTCATTGTAGTTTCAGAAAAATCGCCGAATCCAGCTGGTCACCAGAAAATGTTAAGTGACTCCATCTATTATAAATATAAGATTAAATTGACCGACAGTGTGATCAGCGCCCAGCCCAAGCAACTGAAACCAGAGACTACATTTCCAATGAGAAGGTATTATAATAACCCAGCGAATATTATTGGACCACCTGATCCAATTTGATTAAATGGACTACACCATGGACTGGTCCGATGTAATGCAAGCATGGATCATGTCATTGTTAAAAAGTGTTTGTAGTTAGACGACATGTCTTCGTTTTTTAACGACATGTTTCGTTTCTAAACGGAGTTAAAACTAATCCTCCTGTGTATACAATGGAGTAGTTTTAAGACTACTCCTTTGTTATCCAAATATGGGTTATATGGTCCAGCTCTAGGACATCGTAATGTTAAATAGCCCATGTTTTTCCATACGTTTGGGTTACTTTTGGATTGGTCCTAGTCCCTTGTGGGCTAAATTTTACACGCGTGTTTGGACTTGTCCTATTATTTGCAGGGAAGTAGGGATTTTTGCAAAATAAAATCATAAGGGGTTAGAAATGAGTAAAAACGGGTAAAATCTGTAACCTTATATCTCGCGAAATAACAGAGGTAGACGTAAAATTTAAAAACATCATTATTAAATCGAAAAATAAATTAACTTGTGCTTGGTAGTTTTTTTAAATTTGTACATTTAGTAGTCAAAATCTGACAAAAATATAATTATGGTACTTTTTTGGTAACTAATTTATCTTCTAAAGTAGCAAGAATACAAGTAAAATTTCAATCAATTCTTCTTTCCTTAAGACATTTTCAAACAAATTTTGGTACATTTCGGAAATTCGAATATATAAATCTTTTTGCTATTTATTTCTATACATCTATTTTTATTTTAATACTAAAGCACCTTTAAAAACGATAAATTTCCTTGAAAACAATGAATTAAAGTATCCCGGTATGCATCTTAATTAAAGTTAAACATGGAAATTTCATATAGAGATTAAATTAAATAAAAAGATAATAAAATAATTTAACTCTTTCGTGAACACCAATTTTAACGAAGGGTTTCCCGTGGGCATTTTGCTATATCTCTATTATTAGTCAAGATAGGAAAATTATGAAAACACCAAACTGCTAGAAATTTAAAGTAAAAACTATAAAATAAATTGGCTCATTTGAAAAAAATCCGTCGTTAATATGGATTGTAAACTCTTAGTTTTAAACTTTATTTTAATGCTTATCTGGTGCTATGGAATAAAGATATGGGATACTGTCTCGGCATCCATCATAGAGAAAATTAAAAAAAATAATTAAAAATGTCTTTATCTCCATTTAATGAATCAAAAGTAAAAGCTACAGTTTTTTTTTGCCAACGGCAAATGAAGAAGTAGAAGAAATAGAAGTTTTTCCACTTTAACTGCAGTTTTTTAAACGCTTATTGATTTCAAGCTCATGAGATTGCAGGATGTCTTTGTGGCGGTCATTTTGATTAACGATAGTCTGTTTGTTGAAGATGCCGTTTTGACGCGAATGCTATTTATTACTAAAGATGATTTAACGCTTTTAAAGTTGTAGTTGCTTGAAATTTAGGCAGCTAATTTTGATTATTATTAAACGCGTACTTCAGCATTTACAATACAAGTTCAGAACTGTCCAGATCTTTAAAGAAAACCCTTAAATACATCTTCCATGATGATGTGCTTGCAAAGCCTACTTCTTTTTCTCAGTAATACCCAACTCCTATCATCTGGGTACGCAATACTACTCAATGGATTTAATGGATTTCTCTTGATTTTCTATGTCACGTCTCAATGCCTGTTTGTTTATAAATTTGGATTTTGTTTGTGCTTAATATTTTTACCAATCGTACTCTCACAATATTCTGTATTTTATTTATTTTTTTATGAACTGAAATTCTATTATAAAATAAATGAATATTCAGTTAGTCCCAATCAAGGCCCATTAAAAAGGTCTGCGCAAGAAGCCTGATGATCATTGTTTATGTTCTTTTTAGTTGTCAAAAGTTGTTTACATTTTGCTTACATGTGCATGTTTACGTTTGTTTACGTTTATGGTATGCCACACATACACGTTTTTTCCTTTTGCTTTGTATATGTGGTAGTAAATTTTTGACAACTAAAGGCTAGATTACACTATCTCACAAGTCTTACGTATTCCATAGTACTTTGTGAGATAGAAATCTAAAGAGTTTTGTTGCGACTAATCTCATTTAACATGACAGTTTGTAATCACACCATCACACAAAGTATAAAAACTCACACATGAAATAAAATGCAACCCTGATCCAATGAAAAGTATTATTGTTTTGAAATTTTTCAAAAAACGATGAAGTCGTATGGGATGTCAAAATTTTTTCTTTAATACTTGTCATTTTCATCACACATGCATTCATACTATCAGACTTTTACATAATACTTGAGTTTTTGACATGTATTAATACAAAGTATAATAGTGTAAACTAGCCTTAAAATGAATCGTTTTTTTGTTTTTGTACAAGTAAGTCTGAATTTACACGTTTCATCTTTTGAAGCTCAACTTTTTTTCAATTCCCTTTTAAAGATGCCAATATATTCACACGCAGCAATCGGTTTCAACTTTTTTCGGTACAAAACAACAACAATTTTATTAATAGCGAATAAAAGAGAAAAAGAAAAGAAAAAAAATTGCATGCATCCATCGTTGTGCATATACCAACGAATAAAAACACAAAGCGTACTGACCGAGTACAGGCATCTCCGTACTAACCCCCTTTCTTCTTTCTTCTCTCATCAAAAACATAAGAGTTGAACATCAAAAGATGAAACGTGTGAAAGCAGACTAAGCAGACCTGATAGATGGGCCTTGGTCCCAATTTAAGGGGACGACTCTGTATGCGTGACGCACTGCGAGTTCCGTAAAAACAAATGAATTTTCAGTTATTTTGTATAAAACAGGCAAGTTACATTAACACAAGGCAGCAGCGATGCCAACTTAGTGCTTTCGGCACTATTTATGGTGCTTTTTGATGTCTCAAAACGCCAAAATTTTATCCTTAGTGCCAAACCTAGAAAAAGCACTAACTTGGTGCTTTTTAAATTTTTCGTTAGTGCCTTTAGTGCTTTTTACAATTGCTATTCATTTCTACCATTTTTTAAAACTTCGATTATAAAGAGGATGATTTAGATGAGCTTTGCTACTTGGATTTAATTTTGAGAAAGCCTGTAAAGATTTTAAGATTTCAAATGATAAAAAAAGGTATAAAAGAAAGTTGCATTCGTTTTGCCAAAATCTTTTTTTACGAGGTTAGAGCTATACCTCCTAGCAATTTGGAAATTTTACAAAACGTTTCACTTTATAGCGATGACAACATATTAAGTAATCGTAATAAAATCGATGTATTTGTTTGCGATAAAAATTTTTTTAAGATGTAGACACTGTGTCAAAAATAGAAAATGGCTTGGAAAATATTAGGAATTGTTAGGTTTAATATTTGGATAATATCATACGCCAATTGTTTTATTAAACTTTGCACGATTTTAATTAAGATTTATTTAAACGATACAATATAAAGTTTTTTATTAAAATATAGGCTGTCATTAAGTTTTATAAACAATGGTCGGTTATTGCAAATTTTCGGTAATTACAACAGGCAAGATTTTTCGAGTTACAAAAATCGAGTTTGGACTGTATTACTTTAAACCGATTTTATAGCCAATTCAAACATAGCTGATGGATCATCATGATTTGGATGATATTAGTTTTATTGAAGATAATAATAATACAATAAAAAATGTTTTTATTATGTAATAAATATATTTATTATTTAATCTTAAAAAAAAGGTCCCCATAAACGCCATCGCCTTTTTTAAATTTTGAAGGTACATACATACATATATAATATTCGGCATAGCCAAATGCAACTTGTTTTTTGTTTAATTAAATTGTAAAAATGGCTTAGTGCTTTTTTATACCCTTCACCGAAGGTAAAAAGAGTATATATAACTTTGTCATTCCGTTTGTAATTTCTACAATATTGATCCTACACTCTATAAAGTATATATATTCTGGGTCCTTATGAAAAGCGAAGTTCAAATCCGACTGTCCGTCTGTGTGTTGAAATGGATTTTCCGAAGCCCCCAGATACGATGGGGACTTGGTTGGGGTATCTATATGTCAGGTATACTTATTATAATTTTGCTATTAAAATGCAGCCACATCGGTCCACAAATGGCTGAGATATGAGCAAAAAACCACGACTACCTCTATTTTTTTCCAAAAATCCCTTGTGGTTCTTGTATTTTTATTACTTTTTGCTGTATATCTGGGGAACTACAAAAGCCAAAGTTAACAAATTAGGTACACACATTTAGGTTGTCAATACACACCATCCTACAAAATGTGGGCGGGATTGGAGAAGTGGGCGTGGTACCTCCCGTACAAAAAAAATTAAAAATTCTATCAAAACTAAATTTTAGGGCTGCCATATGTCTTATGGATATGACTTATATACCAAAATATCGGAAATATTATAGTAGAACATATTTATAGAAAACTCGGAAAATCGGTTCAGATATAAAAAAGTTTTACCCAAAATTAAATTTTTTTTTTTTAAATACCCACTTTCATGAACTATAGATCTTCCCGAGTCCAAGCTTAATAACTCAAGTAAATGGTTAATTTCTTTTTAAACACGTCGGTATATAAATCTGTCAAATCGGTTAAGAAATGGCTGAGTTAAGTTTGCTAAAATATATTTAAGTGCATTTAAATGTATATTTATATATAAACATATATAACTTAAGTAAATGGTAAAATTATTCCTTAACACGCCGCTTTATAAAACAATCAAATCGGTTAGACAATGGGCAATTTATTAGCAAAATACTCCAAAAATGGGCTAAAAAACACCAAAATTTGTACACAATCCTACATTTTAGGGCTGTCATATGACCTATGGAAACGACTTATGTATCCAAACTTCGACAATTTTTAGTAGAACATATTTTCCAAAAAATTGGTTTTTAAAACACAACATCCGACATAATGTGGACGGTTTGGATAAGTGGGCGTGGCACAAAATATAATTATTTATATCTTAAGAATGATGTTCACATAATTTTTTGTTCTTATTGCACCATAGTGAAGGGTATATAAGATTCGGCACAGCCGAATATAGCACTCTTACTTGTTTTATTGTAGGCTTGTTTTTGACTGTATTGTATTTTTAAATACAAACTTTATAATAAAACCTTTAAATTATCCATTGAAAGTTGTTAAGAAAAAGACAACTCTGAAAATATTGAGTAACTACTCTTGAGCATGAAGTAAAAAAAAACGTGAAGATACTTGATACCCACTACTCAAAACTTTGCCAGCACTAGTTGGACGCCCTTAAAAATTCTTATAACTGAATACCATCAAAAGTTTTTTATCTGAACGCATTATCTTGGCGCCTTACTTTGGCAGGAACTCACCATGTTTTATATTTTTTTATACTGTTCATCACTGGGGTTTTGTTTTGTATATGTTGTTCTTTTTAACGGGGGGCTTTTTATAGCATGTTTTAGTGTTTCTGCCATTCCAAGTTAAAGTTGTGAGCTCCTTTACGCATGATATAAATACACAGTATACATATATAAGTAAATACCCATATACATACATACTGCAAAATACATAAACCACCAAATTATGTGTTTTGATTGTACAAATATTTTAAGCTTTTTTCTTTATTATTTTTGTCTTCCAATTTTTAGCTTTTGGCTATTTTTCCATTTTATCTTGAGACTTAGGGGCACATTTTGTCTGAAGGGAGGCACAAGAAAGTATGAAATTGTTATAGGGTAATTTCAAACTTTCCTTGTATTGTATATACTATACAGCTTCTCAAAGTATATATGGGACACCTCGGAAAAAAACTAGGTTTAGCTGTCGTCAGGTTTTACGTTACTTATGTAATTTAATTCTTCATTGTCAAAAGACTATATTGCCACTTCAACTAGTCCACAACCTAAACGCTAGTCTGGAAATAACCGCAATTAGGTTTCTTAGGTGTTAAGTCTAAATTTACATGTTTCATCTTTTGATGCTCAACTTCTTTTCAATTCCCTTTTAAAGATGCCAATATAATCACACGCAGCAATCGGTTTCAACTTTTTTCAGTACAAAACAACAACAATTTAATTAACAGCAAATCAAAGAAAAAATGAAAAGAAAAAAATTACATGTGCATAAACCAACGAATAAAAACAATAAAGCGTACTGACCGAGTACAGGCATCTCCGTACTAACCCCCTTTCATCTTTCTTCTCTCACCTAAAAACATAAGAGTTGAGCATCAAAAGATGAAACGTGTGAAAGCAGACTAACCATTTTGCTATTCACTAACACTATTAACGACATCTGCTGGTGTTAAAAGCCAGCTGTTTCAGTCAGCTGTTATTTTTAACAAAACAAACTGTGATTTATTAACATCAACATTTTTGGTGTGGTGAAATCCGCTTAGAAAAGTGTTTATTTTTCGTTGCACCTAAATGATATGGCTTTTAGGTATTTAGCCTACAATTTATCCACTTTCTATCACACACCAATTTTCCGTGGAGCTTATTATTTATTTATCCTAAAGCAACCCATTTGACTCAAATAAAATTAAAAAATTAATTTAATTAAAACTTAATTAATGAAATAATAAAATAATTAATAAAATAATAAAAATTAGTAATGTTTTACGCACTTAATTTAAAATCTATAAATTAAAAGGTTTAGGTTTTTTTTATTTTTTTTTTTTTTGATTCTTCTTTGTTATTTTATCCTATTTTGATGTTGCTCTTGGCAGAGTTGCCACGATATATCAATTTAAATAGAGAGGAATATTAAACTGTTTACCGTAATTATAAATAAGTTAGTGAATCACATAGTGGTTAGTGCAAACATCAAAATGTGTGGTTAAAGTTAACACGACTTAAAGTGGGCCCTGCATGTGCCTGTGTCCAGGGAGCCACTAAAGGGTACCCACTGAATGTCTAGCTGTGTACTCCAGAGACATCCGGAATTCTCGAACAATTTTCGATGTGATGAACACACTCTCTAGGGATCTTGTGGCCGCTTTACTATCCGTAATAATGTGAATAATCTTGCCAGATATCTCACCATACCGAATGTGCTCCGCGGCTGTGAGACCCCATTTATCTTAAGGGTATTAAATTGAGAAGCTTTGAACCTGCTTGTAAAAAGTACCAGTTCCGTTTGGAAGCATTAACATCCAGTCCACAGTCTTGGCACTGTTTCAGTTGGATGTCCAGTGTGGACTTCAAGAGATCCGACAGTAGTCTAGGATCCTTACGTCGTTCGCATATTTAACAGTCCTGCGGCACGTTACCTCCATGGCCTTGAGAAGGGTATTGATATTTAAATTAAAAAGTAGTAGTGATAGTTCTCCTCCTTGTGGGGTGCCCCTAATTACGACTTTGGAAACGTTTGAGGCGACCAAGTTCGAGTCCATACGCCTGCAGTGCAAGTAGGTTTGCCAGAGTGTCCAATTTGTTTTTGGTCTTGTCCAGGTACCAGTTAAAATACAATTTATCCTTTCTACATAGAAATGATAACATTAATATTTTGTTCAGAACAAAATCGTATAGTATAAAATTTGTCAATTAACATGAATTAACGTACAAAATCTATATAAATTGAACTCGTTTGTTATTCATGCCAATTTAGGCTGTTTTCTATCACACAAGTCTTACGTATTTTGAGAGAAATACAACCCTGGCATGATAAGTTATTATTATTTTTTGAAAAATTTTCAAATAGTAATTAGATCAGGGAAGTATTTTCGTAAGATACTTAAGACTTTGTTGGATATTGTATAACGGCCTTAGGCAAAACTTTTTGTTTGTACCGAATAAAGGCTACAATTTTACTAAGACTAAATTGTGATGAAACTTGCAACATGCTTCAAACATTTTTGCTTACAACTAAAGTAATAGAGTTATTTCACTCTGCAAATAACCATACAAAATATGTATATGAGGCTAAACAAATAGTTATCAGCGAAAATCAGCAAAAACTACGGCAATTTGAAAAAAAATTTAACGGGAAATCTCCATCGATTTTAATTTCAATTTCACTCGAGTTCAATTGAGATAACATGGCTGTATATGAACTTTTTTATGTGACTTAAATTAATATACACCAATGCGAATTTATGTAAACGGTGTCAGCAATTCTACATCAATACAAAAATAGCATAAAACAAAATAAATTGATTCGAATTTTCAAAGTCAGCAGGCTTTTCGCTGCCACCTGTAGTGAATTTGCCCCAATATTTACATAATTTTGTAAAATGACGCAAGACTGAATTTTAAATATTACGTTATCTTGCATTTTTTAATTTGAAAAAAAAAACAAAAAATAAAACTTTATTGGTTCTTATAGTTAAGTGCATTTTAGAATTATCCAGTTATTTGTTAAAAATCCACGTTAATGTTTTCTATTTTCCAGTTATTTCACTCTAGGGATTTGGCAATCCTAAGTGCAGAATACTGACATTTGTGGTCTCATCAAATTTTATAGTGGGGCGCAAATTTGTATGAAAACTATAACGGTATCACAAGTCTTAAAACATAGCAACATAAGACTTGTTCTATGTGTCCCACTTATAGTGTGAGTAGCTGTATATACATATTTATGTACATACTTATATACTTTTATATTGTGTTTTTTTTTTGTTATGGTAATTGCTTATTTCCAATTTTCATGGAAACTATAACAATAAGTAAATATACGAAAATAGTTTTTGTGTTGTAATTTTTAACATTGATTTTTCTTAAGAGAACAATTGCGAATTTTCCTATTTTGCTTTTCACTTTCTATTTCTTTAAGATTAAGGTTTTTTCCTGGTCTTGACCTTTTTTCTTCAGCCTTTTGTTACAATTTCCTCACGAAGTATGACGATTTTGGGATGATGTTTTTGTTTTGCTGTAACCCTTCACTTTTAAGACAGGCCTTTGTTGTTTAAGGTAGCGAGTGTGTCATGTTTTCCATTTCGATTGTATTGTAATGTGTATTTAAGAGATTTTATTTTTCTTCAAAAATGTATCTGTCTGTAGAGATTGTTTTTTTATAGGGTTTTTTTTATAGTAGTGGGCTAAAAATCTTTAGAAACTAAAAATAGTTTTCACCTTAGACATCAAAACATGTTCATGGTTATTTGTCTATTGTTAGGTTTATTAAAGCTAAAGAAAGGGTTTGGTTTTCTGTGGACAACTTTAAATTGCCTTTTAAATGCAGAAGGTTAATGTTTGAAAGTCGGAAAAATACACTTATACTACGTATGGCTGCGTAAGTGGTCTTGTGAAAGAAGCTCTTGGCCTTTAAGCGGAATGGACTATAAGCGAAAAGTACTGTTCTGATAATTTTTTCTGTGTAAGCAGTTTTTGCTCATTTAGACAGGGAAACATTTTGATTTGTAGAACATTAAGGGTGGGAAAGAGGGAATGGTTTTTGCTTTCGGTACTCGGCGACACGCTTTGTTCACCTTTTTTTTGTTGACATTTACTTTACTTTTTTGCAACATTTTCGTCTGTGTGACCGCGAATGAAAAACAAAACAGAATTCCAGATGTTTTCCTTCCAAATGTTCGCTCGTCTAAACTCCGACTTAGGGATTGAAATCCAGCAAAATCGGTTCAGTACGATCAGAGCTGTAAACTAAAATATGAAACCACCACCCTAAAAAGATGATAATTTTTTTACAAAAACTAACATAAGTGCTGACATAATGCACGTAATAATAAAGGATTAGGCACAAATTCTTTTTATGCAACTGGAAATTATGCTGGTAAATTTCGTGAAGATCGGTCCATAATTTACCATAGGCCCCATATAAAGTCTACTCTGAGAAATTAATTAAATGCGCCTAAAACTGTAGCATATACAGATATTGCAATAAAAATTGTTTTAACTTAGCTTTATATGGCCAGAAAAAATGTCATTCAATATTGTGATATACGGTCCATAATTTACCTTAGATCCAATACTAAGTAGACCTATGAAATTCACTGTAAACTCGAAAACGAATTTGAAATTTATTCCAATTTAAGTTTTTTATCCCCAGAAATCACTCTACAGAATTTTAATGATTGCTGCATAATTTACCATGGGTCCACTACTAATTCCCCTCCTAAAAATCATTTTAGTTCGGTTAAAACTGTTGCGAATCATGATATTTTACTCAAGCTAGTTCAAATTTCTAAAAAAAAAATCCTTATTGTATTAAAAAAATGTTTGAAAATACTGATTGCATGCCTAAATCTATTTTTGTAATAAAAAAAAAATTACATAAGGGCACATTTATTCAGGTAAGTGAATCCCCTTGAATACTGAATGCTGCGTAACAGAATATTTGGAGTACCTGCACGAATTTTCGTGCAAACTTGAATGTTTTTTTTTTTTAACTTATTGTACTAAAACCCAAAAAAGTATTTTTTACTAGTTTTATTATTGAATAACAAAAAATATACGTACATACATTAAATTTCAATTGGACTTTACGTTTTTATTTAAAATGTACCTTTGGAAATTATTACAAAAAAAAATTAAGTTTATACGAAGACTTTTTAGCTTGTTTTTAAGAGTTGATTGTGGAACAGGGAAAATTTGGTTTAACTGAGTAACAATTTTAAAAGATATTGTCTTAAAATGTAAATTCCTTTGGATTCAGTATCTTAATATCCCGTTTAACCATACTTTAGAACACCAAGCTAAAAAGTCCGTCTAAAATCCGTACGAAAGTATGTATATTGTTATATGCATAGCACTTCAAAAAACAGATACACGCTCATATAATGACACTCGCATCTTGCATGACAATTGTGCCTTGAACTCGCAAGAGAGGTGTTCTGTAAAACGAAATCGCATAAATTTTAGCGAGTTCAAAACGCAACAATATACTGAAGTGATCTGACCAAATTTTTAAGAAATTATTTTATGTCAATAAATTTAATTTAATATGAGTATATTCTCTTTTTATTTGAATTGATGTTAGTAACATGTATCTGAACAAACCTGATTGTAAGGAACATAAAACGATTCTTTTCAAAGATGTCAAAGTTCGATTTATGTAGGAAATAATATTTTAACAAATTTCTACACAAGTTTTTTATTAACATAAACTATAGTAACAAGATTCATAAGACTGTAGTAAATCTTTTGTCTGAATTAAATTCGATACAGTATTTATCATATTTTGGTATGAAAATATCCGTTTCACATTCGCCGACGAATGAATACCTTTGGAAGTTCTACTGATATCCGGAAGCATTAGTGCATTAATTTTCTTTTTCAATTCTGCAACCCTAGACAAAAAAGTTTCAAAGTTAAGGCCCAGAACAGGCGGTAAAACTCAACTGCAACGAAACACTTTAGAAATTATTATTTTGATACCAGTTTCAATCGTATTCAAACACCCTGCAATTTAAATTGTACCAGAATTTAATGAAATGAATCATTTCGATTTTCTGTGAGAACAGATGAAATAGTATGAAATGGGAATTTAGCACATTTGAAAGAAACCTTGTTAATTAATTTTTGAATCCCAAGAAAACCTCTGAATTCATATTTTATTCAATTCTTTTTTGCTGTAAAATTAATTAATTCAAAATTTAGCTAATTCGTAAAGAATTAAAATCAAAAATGAATGATTCATTTACAGCTCTGCTGTCTAATAAGCGTGGGTGTTTCTTAAGGTAGAAGTACATAACACGCGTTCATTCGTCGACGTTTGTCGTGCGTTTAAAAGCCTTAGCGCATGAAAAATTGCAAGTTACACAACACGCGTTACAAAAGCCGTTCCTGTCAGCTGTTTTTTATTTATTTACTTATTTGTGCATTGAAAACGGATTCGAAAGTATATTAAGATTTATTTATTTTATTGAATTTATTCTTTTTATATAAATATTGTGTTTTTTAAGCTCTTCAATAAGTTTTTCTGTACCGATTCGCAAATTTGTTAAATTAATATTTTTATTGTCAGCTGATAACTTGTCAAAAATACACAACGCGTTAAAAAGTTCAAAGTTAACCAACTTTCTGGCGCTCACGCGTCAAAATATTTTGCATGTAGCTATGAAAATACACTGGTTCAACTTTTTTTGACAGAAGTCTACAGAGCGCGCGCGCACTAACGCGTGTTATGTATTTCTACCTGTAAGGCCTCGTTACTCTTACGTAAATGTTGCGGTTGACTTGAAATGTTGGTAGTTACTACAAAAACGTACACGTGTCATATGGTGTTGAGGTGGATGTGTGTACTCGTACATATGTATGTATGTAAATTATTATTTGTTTTGATTTTGCTCAATCGCCAATACATACCGATATCGGCGCTTTTGTACAAAAAAATAAAATACTTTATACATATCTGTGGCATTTTGACAAAACATCTTATTTGTATTTGTATTTGTATTTATTAATTTGATTTTCTAATACAACAAGACACAATATCTTATAAATTACAGCATTAGAATCAGACAAGTTAAAGTATACATTGATAAAAAATATTTTTTAAGAACTACTAGATTATATTTAAATTTAAATAGAGCAATATAAATAAAGTAAAGATTATATTTAAATTAAAATAGAGTAAAATAAATAAAGGTTTATAAAAATAAAAAAAAGTTTACATTTAAAACATAAAAAAAATTTAACAAAAATTTACGAAAAATATTCCCTTAGTAATTTTCTAAATCTTATAGCGTTGCTAGTGATTTGCAAATCATTTGGAAGTTGATTCCAGAGACGTATGCTTAATATAAAGTATTGGCATTCAGAAGCATGGTCACGATGACGAAATTGTATTAAATTTTTACCTCTACACGATCTAGAAAACTGCAGACGTTCATAAAGATATTTTGGCTCCCTTGTCGTTATTATTTTGTGAAGTAATATTAAGTTTTTGAATTGAAGATAGTTTGAAAATGACATATTAAATAAACGACAAGAGTGCTGCGATATATGATCAAATCTTTTTAAAGAGAAAATGTAACGGATGATATTGTTGTATGTAACAGTCAGCTTTCTCATATCATTCGAGTTACAACCAGTAAAAATTTCGGATGAGTATAAAAGTGTCGGAAGAAGATATGTTCTTGCAAGTAGTATTCTTACTTGCAGAGGTGTAAAGTGCTGAGTAGCCCATAAACTTCGCAACATGCCATATACTTTACCACAAACTTGTGTAATGTGATTCGACCATGTTAAAGTTTTGTTAAATAGTACTCCTAAGTTTCTTGCTGAATCTACAACATCGATTCTCGAATCACCAAGTAATAAATTTACCTCAAAATTTATATGAGAGGCTCTTTTACATATTAATATGCATTTGGATTTATTAGGATTAAGTCGCAAACCGTTAGCCGCTGCCCATATAAGTATTTTCTGAAGATCGTGATTTAACTCCCGTATTTTCATATTAGCTGATTCTTTAGGACTACTGAGATACAGCTGAACGTCATCAGCGTACATTTGTATACTAGAATACGATAGTTGGTTTGGGAGGTCGTTCGCATATAAGGAGTATAGCAGGGGTCCAAGGATGGATCCCTGTGGGACACCTCTAGTTACTTGTAAAGAACGCGATAAAGTTTCGGCATTTGCAACTGATTGGCATCTACTTGAGAGGTATGATGACAACAGTTTCACCGCAAACGTGGAAAATTTAAATAATTTGGACAATTTCATGCACAAGATTGAATGGTGCACTGTATCAAAAGCCTTTGAGTGGTCCAGTAATACCAAAAACGTTATTTTTTTCTCATCTAGGTTACTACGAATTTCCTCTATTACATCGGTAAGAGCTAAAGTACAGCCACGTTGAGGCCTGAATCCAGATTGACGATCGGTTAACAGGTTGTTGTTATTAACATGGTTATAAATTTGTTTATGTAACAACTTTTCAAAAACTTTTGAAAAATATGGGAGAATCGCAATCGGACGATATTCATTTCCTGCCTTTGGTACTGGAACAATTTTAGCGTGTTTCCACTGCATTGGAAATGTACAGGTTATAATTATAGTATTAAAAAGATGTGTAACATATCGAATTATCCAGGGTAGAATAATTTTAACAAATTTTGGGTTAATCGAAACATGTCAGGGTAACCTGTCCGTAAACACCTGGGTTCGAGCCCAGATTGAGTCAAGAATGAAAAATTATCAATAAAAATTTTAATTAATTTTCATGTTGTAAAATTCCTTTCTTCATAAAAATAATTTAATGAAAATTAAATTTAATGAACTTAAGCCTAATTAAAAATATTAAAAATTTGGATTAAAAACCATAAATAGTTCAATAAAATAACCACAATACTAATAATTGTTAAAGCTAGGGCACGAGCTCAATGTTTGCATTTGTCCTTCAAGTTGTGCTGAAAAGGTCAACAAGAAAAAGAAAGACAAAAAAATGAAAAAACAAAAAGTATATGTACTTTGAACTTCAAGAAGAATTCTTGACAAAAGTACGAAAAAAGAGAAGTAAAGGAATAACATGTTAAAATAAATTAAAATAGATAATCATTCAAAAGCAAATTTCGATCTACCAAAAGGTTGAATACAATTTGGTTTAAGGATTGATGTTTGACTAATGACGTCAGCAGTCGTCGATGGCTGCGAGTGTTAAACGGCAAGCCCTCTGAAGAGATTGAGTGGTTGCAATCGAAACATGTCAGGGTAACCTGTCCGTAAACACCTGGGTTCGAGCCCAGATTGAGTCAAGAATGAAAAATTATCAATAAAAATTTTAATTAATTTTCATGTTGTAAAATTCCTTTCTTCATAAAAATAATTTAATGAAAATTAAATTTAATGAACTTAAGCCTAATTAAAAATATTAAAAATTTGGATTAAAAACCATAAATAGTTCAATAAAATAACCACAATACTAATAATTTTGGGTTAATATTATCTAATCCAATTGAATTAGATTTCATTGCATTAAAAGCGTTAACTACATCACATGCGGTTAGGCATTGAAAATTAAATTCACTACATGAAATCAAAGGCAAACATTCCTCATAAAAACTAGACTGAACAGTTGGATAATCAATGTTAGTAAAGTTTTCATTAAGCAAGTTAACATCAACTTCCAATGAACGGTCAACTGAGTCATTAATGCCAATCTCTCGTATAAATTTCCATTTACTTCTACAATCAACAGCTGTGTTAAATTTGTTGTAATAATACAAAGATTTATCATGTCTTATCCTCGAAACAACCCTTTTCCTCGCCAAACGATACTCAGTTTGTAGATCAGGTGTCTTGTACCTTCTCCACATGTGGTATAGACGGTCACGTTGTTCTATTAACAATTTTGTTTCATTTCCAAACCATGGCCTAGTTCTATTTTTTATTATCTTATTTTTTATTGGCACGTGATTGTTATAAATTTGCAGTATTGAGTTATTAAGAAAAGTAAGCTTCTCATCCACTGATGGCAAATAAAATATTTGTTCCCAATCAACGTTATCAAGATCCCGCTGCAAATTTATTGGACTTTTACTGTTAAAATCTCTGAAACTGTACATTTGAATTCCCTTTTCCGTTCTAAATTTATAGCATATAAAAATCAAATCGTGTTTTGAAAAGGTGGATGCAGCTAATTGATCATAGAGTAATAATTTCCGCCAGTTACTCACAAAAACCAGGTCAAGTAATGTGCTGTTTGTGGTTGAAAAATGTCTTAAGTCGTGATAAAATAGCAAAAAGCTTTTAAAAAATTTCGCTGAAAAAATCATTTTTATCAAATAATAAAATACAGCACTAAAATTGCTTTGAAAAATTTAATTTTTTCTAGTTTTTATTGCGCCTGTTAATCTAGTTTTGGAGTTATGGACCTTAAAATATGTTTAGCCGTTATTAATATATTTTTAAATCACACTTGATATAACGAATATGTGTTAAGCTAAAATTAAAAAAAAAATTTTTTTATTGTAAACTTAATTTAATTTCCTAAAGATGCTAACCAAAGGCTAGCGCAATAATGAAAAAAATAAATAAATATAATATATTTTTTTTAAAAAAGACCTCAAGCTTAAATAATTCAAAATAATTATAAAAAAAATAAAGGTCAAATAAAACTAAATAATATATATATTTAATAAAATAAGGTAAAGGCGAATATTGCGCTGATTTTTTTCTATTTGCATTGCCCAAAATCTATGAAAATATTTATTTTATAATAAAATCAATAATCGAATCAGCTGTTTTATGTTTTGGCTCATGTGTTTACAGCTTTTAATTAAATTTTTATTTAATAATTTTAAAAATTATGATTTTTGCGTTTAAATATTGGTAAAACTTTTGTTGTAAATGCAAATGAAAATTATAGAAAAGAAAATAAGAAGTGGAAATACAGTAAACATACAAATGTACATATGAAATAAATGCGATCGTTGTATAACTTGTATTTGTTGTTTATATTTGTGTAATTTTATTGTTTTTTAAATATATAAAGCGAATTTAGTTAAAATACAAAAACATTTGTTGTTTCAAACTTATAAATAAAATGACCATAGAAAAAGTGAGAAAAAGGCTTTTGCAAATTTGCAGCAGCCCGCTGCCGGAAACATGCAAAAATACCATTTTAACATTTATCAATTTTATTTACTTGGATAAAATAAAATAAAAAATTAAACTCTTAACAATAATATTTATTTCCAACAAATAAACAAGAGCTGTAAGCTGCTTCTTTTAATTTCAATACAAACCCGATAACTTTGGTTTCTGTGACACATAAAGCCAAAATTAATTTCAGTTCGAACAACAAACCCATGACATTGGATTTCATTACATCAAATTTAAATTAATGTTGTGATGAGAATCTCATTAATAAAATTTAAAAGTACACCGCTGGTTAATAAGACAACACTGCTTCAAAACAAAAATACAATTCTTAAAAGCTGATACGTAAAAACGGAGAGGAGAAATTTTAATTTTATCAGCTTCATCCGTAACGCAACTTTACGTTTACGTAAGAGTACCTATTTGCACAGTAGCTTCGTAAGGAAAACGGAACAGCTGATTAGCAACGTATACGTTTACGTAAGAGTAACGAGGCCTTTACAGGTAACAACACGCGTGAATGATTTTATTCTTTTAATTTGTCAATATTGTTTATGGATGTAGTGAATGCATTCATTAATTAATGCAGCCAACTTGACAAAGCTAAAGATGCAGAAGTTCTTATTTTTGGAGCTACTTTCACCTGCAATTCTCAGAATTGAGTCCCAAATTAATGAGCTAAAAATGTTGTACTGTAACATTCTGATTTTACTGATTTTCCTAACACCTGTTCGTTCGTAATTTCAATTAAAAATTACTGTAGACACATAAATTTACACATAAAACTCCAAGGGGTTCAATGATACATATTAACCTAAAAGTGTTAAAGTTATTTAACTACTTTAAAAATTAAGTTTTAACTACTTTTAGAGCAAAATCTAATATTGATTTTCCAATAAATACCTTTTAAGCATTTAACCGTTTAATAGCCCTGCTATTATACAAAACTACTATCAAGTTCATTCACTTTTAGTTTTATATACTCGTACTTTTTAATAGCAACATCAACATTGTACAACTATACAAATTACTGCAATTGTTGCTAATACAAGTAGCCAAGTATGTGAATATAAGCGGTATCATTGAAATAGGTAGTTAAAACCATAAATACTACTTAAACATAAGTAATTACCAGTTAGACAGAGAGAGAGAGATGTAAATGTTTTAACAACTAAAGTTTAGCTATAATTGTGTCTGCAAAATGTTTGGCTAAATTGTGAATGGGACAACAACCTTAGAAATGCTAAAAGATGGTGCTCAAACGACCACAGTTGTTGTTAAGATGTAACCATTTGATGCAGTCCTTTTAAAAACCGAAGAGTATTTAAGATTTTTAGATGCAACTTAAAATGTCCTTTTAAGTGTAGAAGAATAACTAGTATTAGTACTTCTGTATTTACAGCATGCCACTGCTTCTTTACATACTTTTCTTTTGTTTTTCTCTTGCTGCGAACTGTAATGAGGGTGTTTTAGTAGATTTAAGATACTATAATACAGTAGAATCCCGATAATTCGTAATCGCAAGGAACCGGCCATTTTTTACGAATTATAGGGGTTTTCGATTTAGCAGGGTTTCGATTTAACGGGGTTAAAATAAAATAAATACGAATTAACGGGGTTTTTAAATTTATTTACTAAAACGATAAAAAAAAACTTAGAAAACAATTGTTAAAAATAAAATATACAAAAATTATTATTTTTTAGATGTTTATTTATTTGAAAACGCACACACAAGCAGAAGCAAAAACCCACGCAAAACAATAGCGGTAAACAAAAAAACATTCTTTCAATGTTTCTGTTGTTTTTATTACGAATTATAAGTGGAAGTTAGCAAACAATTACGATTTATAAGAGTTTAAGAAGATTTTATTAGAAAAAAAATTACGAATTAGCGAGGGGACCAAAACGTTTGGAAATTTTACGAATTAACGAGATTTTTTCAAGGGAACGACAGTTTATTACGAATTATCGGGAATTACGATTTATCGGGGAACATATTATCGGGATTTGACTGTAGTTTAAGAAAATCATTTATTTTTTGTAATACTTACGTTTTTATTTTTAGCTTAGACACTAGGGTACTACAAATGTATCCTAATTTTAATTTCCATAGCTGCTGCAAAACTCCAAGTGACTAACATCAGGAAGCTGTGCGTCTTTCTAACTATTGTGTTTGTTAGCAAATTACACTGGGGAACATTAATTTTGTAGTCTGAATTTTAAGTTGCAAATTTGTACTAATTTGAGGTCGCTGATTTTAAATTAAATCTCCTTTTTTCAATATAATCTTCAAGCCGCTCTTACTTTGCTTTTAAATTTTCTTAGGTGTTTTAGAGATATCGTTAAAGTATACATACATATTATCATAGTAATTTTTGGGAATATACAATTTACAAAATGTTGTTAGTCGTGCTTAATTCCTAAAAACACTGAAATTTATTATTAATACGATTTCCGTATGACGTGCTAAATTCCCAGTTTTTCATATTTGATAAATACAGTGAAATTTATTGTTGAGGGAATGCTAGCTTCTATGCGCATTTCACTGGTTGCTTAGGCCAGCTCATCAGGAAACCTTTTCCAAAGATTTTAGAAAGGCCAAAAATATTATACAAATTAAACCCCTAAAGCGAATAAGAATTATAAACACTCAAAGTCTAACTTGTAACAATATCAAAGCCAAAACAAAACACCAACAATAAACAGTGAGTTTATCTTTTCTTACATTCCCCTACAATTGGTTGGGTTCTTTCCGACTCGAATTGTAGTTGTAAGTGGGTAAAAAGAAAAAACAAAATTAAAAAACAAACTGCTTCATTCTACTGTCTTCGTAAGAAAACAACAAAAAAAAACCAATTTGCCAATTCAGTTTTTTTGCACGGGCACATGCAAGTATGTATATTTATTTATTTATTTATTTATTTATTTATTTATTTATTCATAATCTGTAAGCCTATCTGGCCAAGTTGATTATTATCAAAGTTATTTTCGGGAATACAAAATTTATTATTAATACGATTTCCATATGACGTGCTAAATTCCCAGTTTTTCATATTTGATAAATACACTGAAATTTATTGTTAAAGGGATAAGCTATTCCTATGCGCATTTCACTGGTTGCTTAGGCCAGATCGTCAGGAAACTTCATCCAAAGATTTTAGAAAAGCTAAATTTATTAAACAAGTAAAACTGTTAAGCGAATATGAATTAAATATAAGCAAAAGTCTTACTTGTAACAATATCAAAGCTTTTTATCAATAATAAAAATTGGGAATTAAGCACGACAAACAAAATCTTGATATCGTTAAAGTTTTGAAAAAATAGCAATAATCACAAAGGCTTGCTTTGCTGTTAACTATAGAAAACAGAACTTTCAATTGAAAAAATATTTTCAAATCTTACAATGAATTTCCCATTATTTCACAAATTAAAATTTCCCAAAAAAAAAAACAGATTTATTTTCCCGAGAATTCGCAGTAAACGTTAAAACCATTGTTAACACTTATAAATTCAAGAATTTGTTATTCTAATGGCGTTTTCAATTCTGACAAAAATGTTCCTTGTATGCTACCATTCGCGCGTGTTTTTGTTCTATTCTAAAAATATATGCAAAAATTTGAGAAGTTGTCGTTTTCCTTTCTAAATATGTTGCAACAATAAATTGCAAATTTGTTCCATTTCTTACCCGCAGTCTGAGTTTATGGGTGAGAGAGGAGAAAAGAAAAGCACGTTCTCTTCCCCTCTCACCAATAAACTCAGACTTTCTGAAAGAAAACTTTCATAGTGTGATCCAGGACTTATAATTGAGTGTGAAATAATAACATTTTTTGAATCTGCGATAAGTACTTTTTTATGCAAGCAAGTATATTTGTTATTAATTTTTTTTGTTAACCGCCCGGCTATACAAGAGATAATTATTGCGACATATATTGCAGTAAATGTCAAAATTATGTTATCTTTAATGTAAACAGCAATTTTTTTGTACATATTTGTTGCCAGCAATTTATGTTGCAATAATTGTTAGTCCATTTTTATTGACAATTATTGCTTAAATAAAACGTCAAATTTGGTTGTCAATTGAAAAGAAGCAAAAAAGAAAAAAATAGAATCAAATTGTGTGGGAAAGAAAATAGTTTTGTGAAATTGTAGCAAATTACACTATGGAACATTTTTGGGATTATTGTCTGGGGGGTGAGAAATTCCAAGTCAGGGCGATGGTACTAGGTCAGTATAGTAAAACCCTCAAAGGGTTTGGCGTTCACATGTGTCAGTTTTTTTTTATGAAATTTTAAATTGTTTCCTTATCTTGATGTTTTTTTGTTTAACATAACTCGAGAACCACTTGTCCGATTTTGCTAAAACAAACTCAAAAAAATTTATAATTACAATTTCTTTAATCCGTTCATATAACGTTTTTCTTTATAATCAACAGTTTTGCCGGTAAAAATAAATTTGTGGAGAAAAAAAAATATTATAATTATTTCGCCCTCGAAAGTATGCTAATAATTAGTTTAATTTATTTTCTTAACAGTTCATGAGAGCGTATACATATGTGTTTGTTTTTCTAATATTAATCATACGTTCAAAATTACGATCATTTAGGATTTTTTTAGTTTTTATAAAAAATAAAATATTAATTTTAGAATTAAATATTAATTAAATGGAACATATACATCAAGGCCCATCTATCAGGTCTGCTTTCTTGTACAAAAACAAAAAACGATTCTTTTTAGTTGTCAAAAATTGACTACCACATATACAAAACAAAGGAAAAAACGTGTATGTGAGGCATACCATAAACGTAAACAAACGTATACATGCACATGTAAGCAACATGTAAACAACTTTTGACAACTAAAAATAACATAAACAATGATCATCAGGCTTCTTGCGCAGACCTTTTCAATGGGCCTTGATATACATCATTTCGAAAATATTATAGGGGAAGCAAGAATTTAATGCAAATAATTAATTTATAAATTTTTCATTAATAAACAATTAGTTAACGGTTAATAAGATCTTTAAGCGTTTATCATATTATCGCTTTTGTTGATAGTTTCGTTTGTTTTTGTGCTTAAAAATCGCCTATTTTGGTCGAAAAGTTTTTGTGAACATTTGCGTTTATGCGATTTTATATTTTTGTTTATTGAGGGCCGTTTGCATTTTAGCTACCGATATATATCGAGCGCATACTGCGAAAATAACGTAAGCGACATAATTTTTAAATTTCGTTTTTTTGCAATTCAATTGACAACCAAATTTGACGTTTTATTTAAGCAATAATTGTCAATAAAAATGGACTAACAATTATTGCAACATAAATTGCTGGCAACAAATATGTACAAAAAAATTGCTGTTTACATTAAAGATAACATAATTTTGACATTTACTGCAATATATGTCGCAATAATTATCTCTTGTATAGCCGGGCGGTTAACAAAAAAAATTAATAACAAATATACTTGCTTGCATAAAAAAGTACTTATCGCAGATTCAAAAAATGTTATTATTTCACACTCAATTATAAGTCCTGGATCACACTATGAAAGTTTTCTTTCAGAAAGTCTGAGTTTATTGGTGAGAGGGGAAGAGAACGTGCTTTTCTTTTCTCCTCTCTCACCCATAAACTCAGACTGCGGGTAAGAAATGGAACAAATTTGCAATTTATTGTTGCAACATATTTAGAAAGGAAAACGACAACTTCTCAAATTTTTGCATATATTTTTAGAATAGAACAAAAACACGCGCGAATGGTAGCATACAAGGAACATTTTTGTCAGAATTGAAAACGCCATTAGAATAACAAATTCTTGAATTTATAAGTGTTAACAATGGTTTTAACGTTTACATGCAAAAATGCATGTATTCGAAGTCGGGCGCTGGTCAACGCATTATTTTGACCCAGTGTTAAGAGAAGCGTGAGGAAGGGTCTTAGGACGAAGATCACGTTAAAGTGGACAAATCTGAATCTATTAAGCTGGCAAAAGAACTGATAAAAAATCCCCAACTATGTCCGAACATAATATATATTAAGTCGTATTTCGAGAGAGTTGCCGAAAACTAAACATCCGTGGAAGCAAATTCAATGCATTTATTTAAGGAAGCTAAAGATATTGATTTTAACATAACTGGTGATTTTAGAATGGATTTAAAAGAGGAATTTTGAAAATAAATCCAGATTTTAATATCATTAAAAATAAAATAATTTTTCAAATCTAAATGCTGAGGATTTGTTTGGACTTGGACCTGTTACAAATAAAAGAAGAACAGTTTCGTCTCTTCCACTAGAACTTTTGCAGAAGTGGTTTCCTTAATCTTAAAAAACGTGTCAATATTATCAGAAAATGCAGGCTTGTATGCTGCCACTGATACTTAATTTAGAATGTGGCCTATGCAATCGTCCAATTAACAAATGCAAAAAATGTATTCACAATAGCGTAGTTCAGTATTTGGTGGAAATGCTGTTGCAAAAGAGAAAATACAAAATATCATAGCGGTTTTTTTTCTAAATCCAACAAAAAAATACACAGAACTTCCGATCATTTCATAAAAAAAGCTACGCAATTTAGCATTTTCTATTTATAATTTCAAGACAATTTGCACCAAACACTGAACTCCGTTTATATTTATTTGACAGTAAATACAAGTTGCCTTTTTATATGTATCAATAAATCCGTTTTACACTATCCCACAAAGTCTTTCGTAATTTACGAAAATGCAACCCTGTCATGATAAGTTGTTATTGTTTTTTGCAAATGTTCAAAGAATAATTATATTAGGGATGCATTTTTAAAAAATACGTAAGACTTTGTGGGCCTTAAACAATAGGTTCGAAATGGTACCAAATGAGTCACGGGGGTACCAGCGTACTTTCAAGATTTGAATTGTACCAAAAAAACCGTGTGTTATAGTACCCTACAAGAAATGAATGAGCGAGTAGTCACATTTTTCATTTTGGTGTTAAGAAAATGATAGAAAGAAATGATTGAAATCAAGTTGTCGGTCACATTCGGTCATTTCTTTCTATCATTTTCTTAACATCAAAATTAAATATGTGACTACTTGCTCATTCATTTCTTGTAGGGTAATCCACTTTCGAGCGGATTCGGTTCTAGAACACACCCGATAATTTGTAATTGTATATGTAACTTTTAATATGTAAATAAAAATATGAAACAAAATTGTTATATCAAAAAAAAAAAAACAGTTACACCTTTTCTAATCATATTTTTTTTTGTGTATACTAAGTTTCTTTTGATCAAGCATATTCAAAAAAAAAAAAAAAAAACAAATAATTGTCAATTACAGTGTAAATCTTAATTACATTTTCATATTATTCTTTGCAGAAAAAATTTCCGGGAATGAAGAAAAAATTTTCTAGCTTTCCCGGGAATAAAAAAAGTCGTAAACATTTAAAACCCTTATTATGTATTATATTATATTAAGCTTATGTTATCTTTTTTTGGGAGCTGGGCAAACAACCCTTTAGTCTATTTACATAACAATATACCAAATTTGTCATTAATTGGTGGCGGAATGTAAGTATTTTAATGGTAATAGATCCATTTTTTTTACCGCAGGCTAATACCAGGGCCCTTATCTTGTTTAATAAGACTAGAAATCATATACAACGGTTTCTTTATAATTTTTAAAGGTTCCATATTAAATCAACTCTCAGAAAATATAAGTATTAATACGAACAACTACCGATTTCATAACTTTCACAAATGTAAAGCGTATTAAGTTACAGCGATTACGTTGATGCTTCACGCAGAAAAGGAAGACCAAAGCTCCGTTGAAAATATTAGGTAGAAGAAGACGTCTCAAATCTTGGTGTCACAAATGCGAGAAGAGGCGCAGAAAATCAAAACGCTTGGAAATATTTTCTACGTTACGCTGCAGAATCCAATCTTTTGTAAAAGCCGATTAAGTTAGCTACTATTACTACTATACAATTGAACGCTTTGCACACATGGGTTATTTTTTACACACAATTAATTGTGTGTGATTCTAAAAAAAACACACAACAAACTACTTGCTAGTTTGAAATGTGAATTCATGTGTCGTTTAAACGCACACATGCATACCTCTATTAGCTAGTAAGTTAGTAAAAAAAACAAGTAAGAGTGCTATATTCGGCTATGCCGAATCTTATATACCCTTCAACATGAAAAGAACAGAAGTTTATATATATATATTTAAATATATGTTTATATACATGTATATTTATAAAATATATATCGTTTAGTTTTATTTAATTATTTGCACATGATTGCGTGCTATTAAATATATTAAAAGTTAAATTAATATATAGCACGTTTAGCTTTGATCTAATTTCAGTATTTGGTCATACCGACATCTTAAAGTATAAAATTACCATTTACTTTGGTGATAAAACTTGTGGTCGGGAAGTTCTATGGTACCCGAAAATAGGTATTAAAAAAAAACTATATTGTTGACATTACTTTTTTTTACCGATATTCCGAGTTTTTCTAAAGATTTCCGATATTGTGTTCTTCTAAAGATTTCCGATATTTTAATATTTAATGTTTTTCCATCCTTTTTTGGAGTATTTTGCACATATCTTAACCATTTTTAACCGATTTGGCAGATTTATATACCAACGTGCTTAAAAATAATATTTCCATTAAATTGGCTTATAGGCATATATGTATATATACCTACATATATGTACATATATTTAAGCAAACTTAATTATGAAAAAAAACAAACTTAATTATAAAAAGAGTAATTTTTGGGATTTCAGTATTTTGATTATTACTCAGTAATTTTTTAACCGATTTGACAGATTTATATACCGACGTGTTTAAGAAGAAATTTACCATTTACTTGTGATATAAAGCTTGGACTCGGGGAGATCTATGGTTCCCGAAAGTGGGTATTTAAAAAAAAAATTAATTTTGCTCATAACTTTTTTGTATCTGAACCGATTTTTCTGAATTTTTTATAAAATATATTCTACTTAAAATTTTCGATATTTTGGTATATAAGTCATATCCATAGAACATATGGCAGCCCTAAAATTTAGGTTTTTATACAATTTTTAATTTTTTTTGTACGGGAGGTACCACGCCCACTTCTCCAATCCCGCCCACATTTTGTAGGATGGTGTGTATTGGCTACCTAAATGTGTGTACCTAATTTGGAAACTTTGGCTTTTGCCGTTCCCCAGATATACAGCAAAAAGTAATAAAATTACAACAACCACAAGGGATTTTTGGAAACTATTAGAGGTAGTCGTGGTTTTTTGCTCATATCTCAGCCATTTGTGGATCGATCTTGCTGGATTTCAATAGCAACCGATGGTAGACTATATGTGACATAAATGTAAAACAACCTAGCCGCTATCATGTCTGGAGTCTCCGGAAAACACATATCAAACGTAAGACGGACAGACGGATAGACGGAGGGATATCGTTAAATCAACTTCTCTCCCCATAAGGACCCAGAATATATATACTTTATTGGGTCTAAGATCAATATTGTAGAAATTACAAACGGAATGACAAACTTATATATACCCTTTTCCACCTGAGGTGAAGGGTATAATAATTGATTCATTGATTGATTTTAACATTTTCAAACAATTTATTTAGTGAATACAAATCGAATGAAAAGATTGTTTTCTGTAGGAATACACTTTAACAGGACTAAATCCAAACTCTATTACATAACTTTAATATCAGATTCAGAAGATTGGTTCGTTATTTATCACAGTTGCCATATAAAGTCTATGCTTATTCTTAGCGTAGAGTTTCAAAGATTCGACGCAGACAAACAGTATATTTTTACTTGTTTTGTTGGGATTTCATTAACATGATGCTAAAGAAATAAAAAATACATAATAAAAGTGCTACAGCATGAATCAGTCTTACTTATTTACATTTACACTTGCTCGTATACTTTCGCTGATATGAAAGGTAAAAAAATCGCAAATAAGACGTAGTAAAAAACAACATACAGTCAGAGTGACAGACACAATGAAAGCAAAATACAGGCTTAATTTTAAGTTGAAACGTGACTACCTTAAAAATTGTCACGCATGTTTGATTTGCAGAGAAATGTTAAATATTTAGAAATAAAAAAAAAAGTATTGAGCAATGTAAAAATAGGCAAATCGTGAAATAAAAAACAAGGAGAAGACTAGCATTTAAGTGAAAATACAGTGGGGCGATTATTATATGTTGAAAGAAAAACTTATACATTTTTTATGTGTTTTGAGTTTGTATTGTCTAAAATTTGAATGTTAATCATAACCAGTGTTGCCAATTTAGCCATTTAGTGGCTAGATTTAGCCATTTTTCACATTGTTTAGCCATTAAAAAATGCATTTAGCCATTAGCCATTTTATTAGCCATTTTTCAACTGGTTTAGCCATAAAATTTTTCTTGCCGTTTTTCTTTTAAACGAATAATTTTTATTTTATTATTAAAATATATAAAAGCAAAATAAACATTTTAAATAATTAAAACGGCTTTAATTTAAATCACAACTTTTACAAATGTTGAAAATCGCTATAAACGATGATGATGAAACATCTTTCAAAATAAAGGAACAGTATTCCAATATTTAATTTATAAAACGGATCAACACAAACATCGGTGTTCCTTTCTGGTTGCAAGTATTTCAATAAAGAGATGGTGGCGGCAACAATTTTTTTTTAGAAATTTCAGAATTTACTATAAAGTTGCTCTCACTTCCATGGTCTAATGCTGAAGTAAACATCGTTAAAAGTAATTTCAGAAATAGGTTACATTTAGCAACCGTTAATTCGATTTTATAAATGAAATATTTATACCAACACCACAATAGTGGAGAGGGTACTATGCGTTTGTGCTGATGTTTGTAACACCTTAAAATATTGGTCCTATGCCCACCTTTTCGTAAACCGATTGACTCAGAACCACTTTCTGAATCGAATGACCGATGTTTGTCCGGCTGGCTGGACGTCCATGTAAACCTTGTGCGTAAAGTACATATCGCAAATTTGCAGGTCATTTAATAAAATTTGGTACACAGGTTCTAATGAGGTGTAGGGTATCATATAGTCGGGGTTGACCGACTATATTTTCTTACTTGTTTTTTATTGTAGATCTGGAATCAAAAGGTTGGGTAAATGATGTCGTGATTACTATTTACCTTCAAATTTTTTAAAACTAATAGGCACGAGTGATTCCTATGAGATGAACAATAACGACATAACATTTATCGATGATTTTATTTTTTAAATATCTTTCAGAATATTTAATAACGTTTATTCTTATTTAAGAAATTGATCTTAACTAACAATTTCATCGTAAACAACTTTAAAAGAATTATTTCTGTTGTGTTATTGAATTTTAATGTGTTTTTATTTAAAAAAGCTTTTAGCCATTTTTTAGCCCATTTTTAGCCATTTTTCCCCGTAAATTTAGCCATTTTTGGTCTCCAAGTTTTGGCAACACTGATCATAACACAAACTCTATTTACAATTTTGCTATCTAGAATAATCTTCACTGGCTTTTATTTTTTCCAACACAACACTAGGTTTAACAAAAAACTCAAAAAAACAATTTAAGGATCATTGAAATTTCAGATATTGTGTCTTTTTCGCATTTTCCTGCTTTAATTTACATACAGTACAACAAACACAATTAATCCTATTATGTATAAAATTTTAATCAAAATTTGTTTTCTTTTTCTTAAAGTACCATAGATGCAGGTAGTGCACTAATTTTGCAGTTTCAACTCACACTAAAGCTCAAATCTGACGTGACATATCCATAACCAAACAAAAAAGTCGATTGAACAAACTTTATGCGCAACAACGTATTTGATTATTAATGACTAGGGATGCGATTTCCATGCAAATGCCCAATTTTCAGGAGTGTATTTAAATCTATATTAAGTTAATTTTCATAAAAACTTAAATCGCTTTTAAATACAGATTGGTTTTTTGAGTCTTATTTGAAAAGTCTTATTTAATTAAGATAAAAGTATGGTAGCACTACTAAATAAAAAAAATATATAAACAAGTGTATTTATTTACAGCTGACTGTTAATGCTTTGTTGCCTGTTGTTGTTCTATTTGCCACCTTGCTAAAATATTACAATGGAAACTTAAGTTGAAATTAAGTGTGCCACATCGGTGACTTAAGTTCCACTTAAGTTTTTAGTGAAGAAGAGAATTTTGTATTTAAAACGATTTTAAAAATAAATGTTTTTAATATCAATCCTGAAAATTGGCCATAGGAACGAGGTCGATCAATTAAGTGCTTTGCATTGCTTGTTTTTTGAAAGTTATGAGGTAAATGGTTCCAAAGACTAATTGTCTGAATTAAAAAGTGTGCTTAGATTGCTCATTACGATGTGGAATACTGCTTATCTTTTTCCCCCTATTTGATCTAAAGAAATTGAGTGTACGATACAAGTAATAAGGCTGATTTGTGTAGTAAAATTAACGAACAGCACTTTAACAGGTTATCAAATGATATACATATTGTATATTATCTTTGAATAGCTTGGATTCTAGATAAACGTTTCAATCCAAAAACATATCTGACAATATTGTTATATGTTACATTTAGTTTTCTCTTACTTAATGCATCACAGTTTGTGTAAAGTTCGCAACCATAAAGTAGTGTTGGCAGTAGGTAAGATTTTGCTAATAACATTCGAATTTTTAAGGGAGTATAATGATGACTCATCCACAAATTACGTAACATTGCAAATGTTCTACCACAGATTGCATTTTTGTGGTCTGATCAATTTAGTTTTTTATTAAATATTATTCCAAGGTTCTTAGCAGTTTCAACTAGTTCAATTGTTGTATTGTTAATCTTTATTGGTGGTATTAAAGATGGAAACAGTTTTCGTTTTCCTATTATTATCGCATGAGACTTTCTGGCATTTAAACAAAGTCCATTTCTTGTCGCCGATTGGTTAATCATGTCCAGATCTTCGTTTAAATTCCTAATACAGTCGATGACTCTAGATGGCTCGCAGCTGATCGTCGTTCGCAAGTTATTGTGTTCTATACCGCAAAATATAAAAAAATAAAAGATTCATTTTTAGGTAAACTTTTAGAGGTCTGTCGATCTGTGTCATCAGTCTGCTCGTACCATTTATAGTTTTCGAAATATGAGACATTGACTTTGTGCTATACAACACTTCAGTGACAAGCTTCTTAACCTATTGTGTTCTATATGCATAAACCCGTGCATATAGAACAAAAACAGCGTAAAAATACTAAATAAAAAAAATGGTTTTTTATTTTGTTCCATGGTGGAATAAGCAGGTGGCATCGTTACGGCAACAAGTACAACATTACAACAAAAATGGAAATTACATCACCGTTTGCGTCAAAAAATTTAAACAAAAATCAAAGTGTGCCACTATACGTGATGAAATAAATAAATTTTTAGCCAATTTTTATTTAATTATGGTCAATATCTTATTTATTTAAATTTAATATTATCAAAAGCTGTAATAAAATACAATAATCACAGCACAAAACGTGAACTTTTTATAACCATAAACAAAACTTTGACATAAACCTAGACAAACAATGCAAGAGCAAAAAATCTTCATCTGGCGTAGTGCTGCCACCTGTTTATTTCACCATGTTTTGTTCTATATGAAAGTGTAAATAAAGTTTGTAGTACTTTGAATATCCATGCATTGTCTGTTTTTGTTTAATTTTCTTTTTGTGACTTCACATTGCAGTTGGTAAATGAAATGAAAAGAAAAAAAAAACAAACAAACAAACAGTATGCAAAAGCAGTTAATTTTTATTTTGGTCCGCGTGTTTTCTAATCGATGATATCAATGAAATGTTAAGGTCATGTCAGATAAAACTTTTGCTTCTCGTTGCGTTAGAGATTCGCTTTGACATCCAAGATGAATTATTCATGCTTATACGAAACATGTAACACAAAGAACTTTTAACGCAGAGCGAAGCGAAAAGTTAGGCAACTCTCATCTTTTTGCGCGCTTTGACAGTCTGGTACAGGGATTTCCAAAATTTTTTTGGTTGTGTATTAGTGAGTACCAGAGAGTAAGCAAATTGAGAGAATGCATTTATTTACAGCCAAAATAAAATGTTAGTAATATATTTTATAAGTTGTATAACACAAAGGTACAAAATTAAAAATTTTTTGTGTTGATAAAAAATTTGTAGCAATTCTTTACCAATTCAATGTCGCTGATTTTAAAACAACAATTTTTTTTATTCGGAAGCTTTTTGACTCTAATTCAGTTTCAAATATCTTATTAAACAATTGTAAAAAATTAAATATTTTTATGTTTTAAAAATTCAAATTATTGAAAAGTGTTTCAAATATTTCGGCATATTCATATCTTTTGTCGATTTCGAGATTTCTGTAAACAAGTGAAGTTTTTGGAAAGTTGGAAAAATCACCACTTTTAATTTGGGAAAAAATTAGAAAAGTTTTGTTTTAAAATTGTGAATGATTTTTGACAAGTCGCATATATTGCGTTCCTTTCCTTGCAATTCCAAATTAAGTTCATTTAACATACATGTCGTATCTGCCAAAAAAGCTAAGTCCAAAATAAAATTATTGTCTTTTAAACACTGGACTAAAACTTTTTCTATTTTCTCAGTTTCTAGAAACTGAAGAACTTCTTCTCTTAAATCATAAAGTCTATTCAGGCAATCACCGCGACTTAGCCACCGAACTTCTGTAAACATTTTCAGGTCACAATTCACAGCATTTTTGTTTTTTAAAAAGGTTACAAATTTTCAGTGGGTAAGAGCTTGATGTCCGGCTCGAATTTTATCTGCTGTCTTCATAGCTGGGGTATCATTTATGAATTTCGATGCAAGAGCGGTCTGATGAATTATGCAGTGAAAATTATGAACTGCAAATTCGTGTTTTTTTAATTGGCCTATAAGTCCATTATATTGCCCAACATTACATTGGCTCCATCTGTGCAGACTCCAGCAAATTTGTTTATGTCTACAATGGAAAGAAGCTTTTCTCTGACAACATCATACAACAACGTGCCAGTTACATTTCCATAAAATGATTCTAAAGTAAACATTGACTCAAAAATAGTGTATTCGCTATCTACGCATCGAATATAAATTACAATTTAGTATTATAATTAAGCCTTTCCCAAATTTTCTTCAGCAATTGCTTGATAAAAACACCATCCCACAATGGTCTTCCTTTCTTAACAATTTCCAATATTACTAAACTTGAAATCTCCTTTTTCAGTTTGGAAACTGATTTTGGTTCATTAATTTCCTCTTCTAATAACCATTTTTTCAATTTTTCTAAAAAAATTGTTTTATTTTTATAAAACAGGTCTTCTCTTTCCTTATTATTTAAATTATTTATATTATTATGAAAACGATCGCAATGCCGTTTAATAACAAATTCCGTTTCTTCCTTAAATGTTGCATAGCATATAAGGCATTGGATGTTACCAAAAGCGTTTTTGACCGCACAATATTTTTTAAGTGCCATCATAAAGTTTTTTCTTTTAACCTGAAACAAAAAGTATACAAGTATTAGTAGTGGTATACACAATTGAGCATGGAAATGGATTTGCCTGGTGTATTTATTCAAAAATAAAATAAATTACATGAGATTTATAACGTGAAAAAGTCATTTTAGTAACCAGTTAGGGTATTCATAGTGGTAAGTAATATAGAAATATTCACGGTGTTGGGTTGCTCATACTTCAAACATCTGTGCATACATTTTTATTCTAGCTAATGGTATATCATAACTTTTTAGAAAATACCAAATGCACACATGAGTTTGCATGCAAAAATGTATAAAATTATTATAACGGGTCAAAGTTACGTTAAATAGTTACGATAAATTAGTAAGGTTAACGGCAGAATTAGTCTTTACTTTCTGTTTCTGTTTTGTTCCGTGGCGTTATGTTTCAAAATTGTAAAAGTTACGTTTTCTGTAGCAACTTATTAGCCATCCGTTGTTTTATTGCAATAACTTTTATGCACATAAATTTGAAGAAATAAAATTTAACTAACGTATTTTTTATTATTTATTTTGCGGCAACTTACAATTACTTTACAAGTTTTTGATTTTATCAAACTGAACCGCAACAGAACAGAACAACTAATCAATTTCACAGGTTTTTTAATAACAAAAACAAATCAGCTGGTTCGTAACAGAACAGAAAGTAAAGACTTAAGGCCCAACCACAATGTCCTTAAGTTGGATTAAGCAAATGTGCGAATAATTGTTAATTATATGAGGCAAACCATATTGAACTTAAGGAAACTTTTTTCTAAGTTTAATGAAACTGTCATTTGCTTAAGCAAGGTGCAAATTTAATCGCACATTCCGTACGGAATCAAATGTTTTTTTATTTTGTTTTTTTAAATACATTTGAGAGACTTTTTGTTAATTTTTGACAGTAGTTTAAGCAAGGCTATGCATATTATGGTTAGGCCTTTACTGAGCCTTAACCAGTGTTGCCACTTTGTGGGTAATTACCCGAATTTGGTATAATTTTTAGTGTCGTGGGTAGAGCGCGGGTAATTTCTCTTAGGTGTAATTCAGGTGTACTAATTAAATAAAAATAACTTAAGATACCTAAATAAAATCCAGATTTGATTTTAGTGATGACATTTATTTCTTTTTAAATATTATTGATAAAAAATGCACAGTCTTCTGCACCAAAGTCTCGGTTTCTTTTTAAGAAAAGTCTTCAATCATTAAATATATATTTTCCAATGTTCGGTAATGAATGTCGCAAAATGGACTCTTAGATTTGGATAAAGATGACTATCACAGTGATTAAGAACCTCAAGTTTATTGAAAAAAAGTTATTCAAACTAAAAACTAGCCTGGGGAAAGATATGTTTCCAATATTTCAACTTTATAATTAGTTCTATTTTTATCTGGCCACTTTTTAATGCTTTAGTTTGAAGAATATTTAACGCCCTTATTCTGAGTTCATACGGCTCATGTCTTATTGACATGATTCTAACTTTTCGTATTTGAATCATGAAGTTGCCTATAAAAGTTGCGAAAATCGATGACTGATTTTTAAAGTAAATTAGGATATTATCAAAAAGTAATTTCAATTTTTGGGAATACAAAATTTAAATTTCAAAAGATTTTGTTATTCGTGCTAAATTCCCAGCACGGCCTAAAAAACACTTAATTGACAACATCTTTTGTAAGTTGTTGTTGTTTTTTATTTTGTTTTTCTTAACCTACTTACAACTACAATTAATGTTGAGAGAATTTCAACTAATTGTAGCGGGGAAAGTAAGACGAGATGAACGCACTGTTTATTGTTGATGTTGTTTTGTTTAAGCTTTGATATCGTAGCCGGTTGTACACGTTCATGTTGGCCGATTCTACATTATACTCAGTTTGAGGTGAAGATATTAAGTTGTAATCATGTCAATTTTAATTGATTACTTCAATGTATCTCGATTTTGATGTGATTAGGGCTGAATCACGTTCGAGGTGCTTAAACGCGTTTAAGAACCCACGTGTTAACATAGTATAAGGGTAATATAAAATTTAACTGAATTTTAAATTGCCAAAAAAAAAATCAAGCTTTTTCCTTTGAATACCAAGCTTTTTGCCGATCTTGTTGCTTAAACTGTGTTGTATGAAAAAGTCGCCATTTCATTCACTGTGCAATACAAAAATATGTATTTTTACATGTAAAATAAATATTTGCTAAGGGTATGGTCCTTAACGCACATGACTTCAACTTACCCACATCACTTTATATTATACACAGACAAACACGTATTTACTTCCACTCACACCTCCACATATCTAAAGTTACTGCGATACAGATACTCGTACACCTTTAGAATCCTTAAATAATTTTTATGTTGGTTTTAAATTAAAAAAAAAAAAAATACACAAAAAATGTTGGCCAGGAAAATAATAAAAAAAACAGGATAAAAGCAAATCAGTGAACATGTTAATTTGTCTATAGATCCTTTAAGCCTTAAAACTGACTGAAAATGTTTTAAGAAAAGAGCAAAGAAAGGAAATGAGATAACTATCAAAATAAATTAAATTGAATTCCCTTTTTCTTTTGATTCCTCTTTAAACGATTATGTGAAAAAGTGTTGAGGATTACACTTAAATGTTGTAACAAAAACAAGAAAAAGCATTTTAAAAATCAATTAATTTAAAAATGTTTAGATTTTTTGTATAAGTTATTTGTTTCTTTTCGTAGCTAATTCTTCAACTCCCTTAACACAGATTTTATTTCTTTTGTAGAGTAAGATAACTTTATTTCTCTTAAATCCTTAACGTTTTTAATAATAACGCTTTAATTTTTACATTGTTTGACTGAAACTTTGTAAGTAAATTTTTTTTTATTTGGGTTCATCTTCAGTCTACTTTATGAAGCATCACTAATTTAGCTTTATTATTATTATTGGTAAAGTTTCTGGCTCATTTAAATGGTAATTTATGAAAAATTAACCAAAAGCAATGAACATTTTGGTATCACATCATAGTGAATCTTTATTGTTAGTCCCTTTATTTTGGAAATTTAAAAAACAAAAGCAGAAATTACTTTAACAATTTAGTAAAATTTTCTGTTCATCAACTAATAAAACTCTAAATTGTTGCTTAGAATAATAGTAACTAGCAGGGTTGTCAGATTGATTTGGACCTTTTTCGCCAAATTCAATGTCAAAAATCGCCAAAGCCTTTATTTTCAAGTTTTTGGCAGTAAAATACATATTTTTTAATTTATTAAAAATATTCTTTATAAATCCTAAAAAAATTATTTCGTTCCAAATCGCTTAAATACGCCAAAAATTCAAAAAAGTCGCCATGATATATATTTTGCTAAATTTTTATTTGGAAAAAAGTAAAAATAGCTAGTGAACACAAAAATGGTACGATGTTTACTATAAAATAGTTTAAAGTATGTAGTCATAGCTCATCAAAAATAGCCAACAAAATCGCCATTTTTTTTTTGTTAAATCGATAAAAAATCGCCATGTCGCCAAATCAAAAATTAGGTCGGCAAACAAGTTTGAAAATCGCCACATCTGACAACCCTGGTAACTAGAACAAAAATGAATGAACATCAACATGATGAAAAAGTTTATAAGGGATGAAAGTTTTTTATGTCATGGAAACAAAAATGTACTTGAATTTGTTTTCTAATACGAACTTTTTAATTATAACAATAATATTAATACTCTGCAAAAGCTTAATGCCTGTATTCACAAAAATTTTTTTAATTTAATAAAGGTTTAAAGAACAAATTTACTATAAAAATTATTCCTAATAAACGTTTGTTAAATTTAATAATCGTTTATGAATATGGGGGTAAGACACTCACTTTTAGAGCTACATACTTATTATAATTATAATTATTTCTGAAATTTTGAAACAGCCTTAAGTAAGGTACGTTCAGACTAATGAAATATTTGATCTGATATTTGCTTCAAACTGTGTGAAACAAAAAAATTTTTTGTTTAATGTTCAAACTAAGCTAAAATATTTGACAATTTTTGTTTGTTGAAACAGTTGGCAAATATGCATTAAACACATTCGAGACAGCAGGCTACACGAAAACACGACTACAAAAGCTGCTGGGTGCAATTATAGTCGTGTAGTCAGCTACTAAATTATTTTGAAGACGACAGCAAGGTATATTTATAGCAGGTAGCCGCGAGATTACAACAATTGTACAATAAAACAAACAACAGGGCTTTTTATTGTTGTTATGTGATACGAACTGTCAAAAAGCAATGGGGTTGATAAGAGACAAAAACAAAAAACTTGTTTAATGTTTACTATACAACATTTGACAATTCGTGTCACAAAACAAGCAAATAAAAAATAAGCAGCTGGCTTTCCGAGACTACCTGCTATAAATATTCCTTGGACGGCAGCTATAATTGAACAATTATAAACAGCTGTTTTTTTATTATGCATTTATATTTCAGTGGTACCACTATCATTTTTTTTATTACGTTTTTGAAATGGAAAAACATGTTTAACTCAAGACTAGTACAAAAACTAAATTTAAGCCAAAAAATATATAAATACTTATTTATAATACATTTTATAGCATAGCAAAAGGAATTTATTAAAAATTATTTAAAATATTTTAATTTTTTTTTTAACAAATAAACAATATAATTTTAACGACGGATTATATAAAAAAATATAAACTGATTTTAAAATAATAAAATAAAAATGTTTTTCCGTCAACGGAAAAAAGTCAAATTGTCAACATAGTCTTCATGCAATATGCAGTGATATGTTGCAATTTTAGACTAAATGGTACAATCAAATCAAACAGATTTACTCCGATCTGACTGCCAGTTTTTTTTATATCCGTCTCAAACTCAGAACTTGTGTGTTTTACCGAACCAACTTAATTTAAACCTAAGAATTTAAATACGAATATTATTTTACTATGTGAGCTAACGTTTTTCGTTTTTTTTCTATTTAAAGTAGTATATTTCAGTATACTAAAATTGAAAAAAAAAATCTGCAGAGACTTAAGTTTTTTTTTTGTGTATTTTTATGAACATATAACAAAAATCCCATTTTTCTCCAAACATTTGGACCTGCAATTTTATCTTTACTTTTCCTCAGTTTGAAATCACACCTAATACATTGTCTTATATCTGTTTTAACATTATTAATCAATTTCAAGTGCCACCAGATGCCACCTCTCAATTTGTTGCATTACACAGTACAACATTTTTCAGCTGATTGATTCGGGACTCAATTCTGATAAGGCTCTTTTGTTTAACATAACTCGAGAACCACTAGTCGGATTTTGCTGAAAAAAAATTAGAAAAATCAAGAATTACAATTACTTTCATCTGTTTATATAACATTTTGCTACATAAGCAACAGGTATGTCACCACTTCATGCGCTTATTAAGCTGATGGAGTGTCTTTTGCATGTAGCTTACAATATTGAATTTAAAAGTGGAAGAGTCGACTCAAATACTCGTCCGATAAGAGAAGCCCGAAAATGTTTGATAAAGAGAAATGTGAAATTAAAGAGAAAATTGGAATACAGGTTAATACTGTTAAACAAGGCTGTGGTACGACAAATTTAGGAAATACGGAACGAAGATTCCTTGCTAATCCTGCTTTGATTTCCGAAATCACGGGTCTAGATGAAGACATAATCAAGAGGTTTTCAACAATTCTCGAAGCTATAACCATTACCGAGGCACTAGATCCGAAAAAATTTGGTGATTTTTGTCTGGAGACGGCAAAAAAGTTTGTTGCACTATACGAGTGGTACAATTTGCCACCAACACTCCACAAAATTCTGATTCATGGAAAATATATAATTGAAAAGTGTATTTTTCCTGTAGGCTTATCATCCGAAGAGGCTCAGGAAAGTCGTAACAAAGACTATACAAAATATCGCCTTAGACACTCCAGAAAATGCAGTCGAATAGCCACGATTGAAGATATTATGCACCGAATGATGGTAACATCAGATCCCATGATCTCACACTTGGCTCCTTCATTTAGCCAGAAAAAGCATAGTGATATAAGCGACGAAGTTAAGGCTCTTTTAAAATAATAAATTGAAAAGTAGATTTAAAATAAATAATAAATTAAAAATTAAAAAAATCATTTAAATTTTTTGTTAGTTAGGGCTTTTTACATTGTAGGTAACGATATACATTTGTCTAGCTTTCTTTATTTTGATTACTTTTGTATATATGTAACTATATAAATAAAACTAAGTTTGTGATGAAATTAAAAATAGATTGAAAATAAATAATGAATTAAAAAAATCATGTAAATTTTTTTTGTTAGTTAGGGCTTTTTACATTGTAGGCAGGCGCGGATTCAGGGGGGGGGAATAAGGAAATTCCCCCCCTAAATTATAAAAATATGTTTGGTTTATCTCGATAATACAAGAATTCCCAATAATAATATTTTTTATATGCACAAAATTTTAGGAAATCAAGGTTTATTTTTGTTTTTATTTATTGAATCTAACAAAATTTTCAAAAAGTATCCAAATCTTAATTCTAATAGCTGTTTCTAAGATATTTCCAATAAAACATCTAGTTTACTGTATTCAAATACTTATTATTATACATTCAATCCCAGCAGGTGCCATCTATATCCACAGAATAAACGATTGACTTGAAAATGCGTGTGGTTGAATTATAAATAAGCCTTAGTATATGCAATATTTATGTATATATGTATGTGTTATATGAATCAAAATTCTGTTCGATAATTTTTGACGAAAACACAGATTTGTCGGGGAAAACCCAGATTTTCTTATCTTAACGATATTTCAACATACAACAAAAAGTTGTTAGGAAAGCATTTATTGACTTTGTTGTAAACGCACTTGAAAAGATTTCAAAGGATATTGATAATGACGTTGATGTGTCAATTGATGCGAAGGCACAATCATAAGTAGTTCTAAAAGCTTTAACAAATTTTAGTCTTGACCTAAAAAATTGCATAGGAAATGGAACAGATGGGTGTCCTCTGATGTCAGCAGAAAATGGAGCTGTTATAAAATACTGGACAAATGCAAAACAAAAGCCTTGCTATTTCCATAAATCAAACAACTCAATTTTAAAAAGCAACAAAGTGCCATTAATGCAATAAGTTGTATAATTTGTTAAAGAAACGTCAAATTTGATTATATTTAATCTTCCCAAGCGAAACGCAGTTCTTGCAAAGAATTTGGGAGCCAAACTCTCTACATTACACGAGACAAGATGGTTGGACCGTCACGACTCAATCTTACACTTTGCAACAAGTGTTCATCATATAGTAGAAGCTTTGGAAAAAATATCTGAGGGGAAAGGTGGAGATACTTCATCAAAAGCCTTATATTAAGGAACTAGCTTAGTACTTTTGAATTCATTTACGGAATAAACATATTAAGTGTGATACTTATTGTATCACAGCCGCTTAGAATCATTTTACAAAAGCTCGTTATAGATCTTCAAAAAGGATCAAGCCTTATCAAAACTTAAATCATGTGCCTTGAAGAGAAAAGAAATAAAACCGAAGAACTATTTAAAGCGATTTTTGAAAAAGTTAAAGTTATCTGAGTTTAAATCGAGGTTCAAATCACATTCAAAATGTTGAAGATTACTACCGAGTTGTAGGTTACATTCCTTTTATTGAATTTATTTTAAAAACACGTTTCCCAATTTATATGTTCCAGGATTATTATAAGTAAAACACACACGTCACAGGTTACTACTTAACTAAAAAGTATTTATTTGTACAATTTGCTTAAACCTAACTTAAATATAAAATAACGGGAATATGTGCAAGAATAAGAATGAACTTAAAAGAAACCATGATACATAGATCATATGTATGTATGCCTTTAGTTATTAAGTATATATGTAACATACATATCATTCCTTCACACTTTAGATAAAGTTTATATACCTAGGTAATAATTTTGAAATTTATTTTAAAACATATAAACAATTCAGCAAATTATTTTTCACCACAATAACAACAACAACATACAATTACATTAGATTCTCCTTTTGTCTTTTTATTCTCTCTGATCTTCTTAATTCTCGGTCAGTAGTACTCAGTACTACAACTTCTTCTCCTTTTTCTTTTTTCAGTTTTATATGTTATTGCTAATGGATTGTATTTTATAATTTTTCCATAAAACTTTTTCAATTGATTAACATGTACTATTCTCTGAGAACCATTTACATTGATACAATACCTAACACTACTTATTTTATAAACAATTTTTGCGTTTATCCATTTACAATAGTTACTTAATATATTTCTATACCAAACTATTTCATTTACTTTATATTCCATTATCTTAACTTTCCTATAATTTGTTTCTTCTTTTTCTACTTTTGGAGACTTTATTTTATTTTCATTTGATATTACTTTTGATGCTTTTGGATTTAAAAAATCCATCAAAGTTTTGGGTTTAAATTTAAAAATAATATGAGCCGGTGGTATTCCTGTTGTTGTAGTTGGTGTGTTTCGGTATTTTAGTAGAAAATTATTAATTTTGAAGTCCCACGGTTTTTGTTAAACCTTTGGATCTAATAAAAATTTTTTAACGATGCCTTGACGGTTTGAACCGCCCTTTCTGCTGACCCATTGGATTGTGGGTGGTACGCTGGTGATTTAAGAGCCTTAATTCCATTGTTAGTACAAAATTCAATAAACTCTTTTGAACAAAAAGGTGGTCCATTGTCACTAACTAATTCTGTTGGAAGACCAAATACTAAAAAAATGAGCTTTAACTTTCGTTGACAATACTGGCCGTTGTTTTTTTCATAATTTTAGCTTCAATCCATTTAGAAAAAGAATCAACTATAACAAGTATAGTTATATTTTCTATTTTAAGAAAATCAATATGAATTCTTTCAAAGGGCTTTTTAGTGCTTGCCCATGTTGTTAAAAAAGGCTTTTGTACATTTTGGTTAGAACCACATACTTGACAAGTTTTTACATAATTCTCAACATCAATATCTATTCCTGGCCACCATACATAGGTTCGCGCCAATGATTTCATTCTAACCATGCCAATATGCCCCTGATGTAATAGCTCAAGTACTTTACTTCGTAAAGTAGAAGGTATTACAACTCTTTCCCCATAGAATAAACACTGGTCTTCAGTTGCCAACGACAATCTTTTATTGTAATATTTCATCAAATATTCAGGTATTGTTTTAGGCCATCCAAAACGAATATATTTATACACTTTACTTAACTCCTCATCCTGTTGCATCCAATTTTTGATATCGTCCATATTAAGAGGCAGTTCCTGGGTTATTTGGAAAATATTTATGCTATCATTGTCGTCCTCAGTTTGTTGTGATATGGGTAATCGTGATAGTGCGTCCGCATGACTCATCTTAGATCCACTTTTATAATTTATGTTGTAATTGTACGCTGAAAGATAGATGGCCCATCTATGCAACCTGTTAGAGGCCACTGATGGAAGCTCTTTGTTAACAGCAAAAATTTCTCGCAATGGTTGGTGATCGCTTTCAATTGTAAACTGTAACCCGTATATGTATTTATGAAATTTTCGTACACAAAATACGATTGCAAGGGCTTCCCGATTAAGCTGCGAGTAATTTTTCTCAGCCGGCTTTAACGAGCTAGACACAAACATAATACTCTTTGCCGTTGATTATGTGAGACATTACACCACCTATACCGTACGGACTCGCGCCACATGAAATAATGATCGGTTTGGTAGGATCATAGTGTGTCATTACATCAATTTTAGTTATTAGTTCTTTACTTTTTTCAAAAATATATTGGTGTTTCTTTGTCCAAACCCATTTCGCATTACTTCTTGTTAATTCATATAACATATGCAATTCTGCTGACAAATTGGGTACACAGTGATTATAATAGTTAATCATTCCTAAGTAAGATCTTAATTGGTTTTTATTTATAGGTGCAGGAGCTTCTATAAGTGCTCTTATCTTAAACTTAGATGGTGAAATACCATCTCTATTAATTACATATCCTAAGTAATTAATTTCATTTTGATAAAATTTACATTTTTCAAAGTTGATTTTAATATTGTACTCCAATAGCTTTTCTAAAACAACCGTCAACTTTTCTTTACATTCTGATATACTACTGCCCCCAACTAAAATATCGTCAAAATAAACCTGCACTTTTTCCAACCCTTTTAAAATTTCACATACTACTTTCGAAAAGATTTGAGGAGCTGTTTTTGATCCATAAACTAATCGTGTGTATTGAAATAGTCCTCGATGCGTATTAATTGTTAAAATTTCCCGAGAGCGGTCTGACACTTTTACTTGTAAATATGCGCCAGTTAAATCCAATTTGCAGAAATAATTCCACCCTGCCAAACTTGCTAAAATGTCATCTACTCGTGGTATTACATAGTGTTCATTTTCAACAAATCTATTCACAGTTCTCCTACAATCAACACACATTCTAATCGAACCGTCCCCTTTGTTAACAATAACTATTGGACTTGCCCATTTACTGCGGTTTACAGGAACTAAAACTCCTTCTTTACACATTTTTTCGAGCTCCGCCTCAACTTTACTGCGTAAGCCAAAGGGAACTGAATGTGCTTTTGCAAATATTGGGTACGCTTCTTCTTTTAAGATAATTTCCGCGACGTAATCTTTAATTGTCGAATTATTTTCTTTAGAGAATAAACACTTGTATTTTTTAAAACAGATGCCCTGGATTGTATTTACCTTCAAAGTGTTCACATTATGAAACGAATTGCGCCAATGTGGAAAAATTTCATCCAGCCAGTTTCTTCCAATCAGAGGCTTAAGTTGATGCTGTGCATTTAAAACGATTAACTTCAAATTAAAAATTCGTTTTTCAAATTCAACCTTTACAACAATTGAACCAACTACATCAACAGTTTCCCCGGTTACAACTTTTAAATTTTCAGGTTGTTTTTCTAACTTTTTATCTTTAAAATAATTATTATAATATGAAATATGACAAATGGAAACGCACGCTCCCGTGTCTATTTCCATTTCAAAAGAAAGACCTTCAATTTTAATATGTATAAAGAGAGATTGTGCATAGTTACAAGAAAATAAATTATTTAAGTAATCAATATTTGAATAATCACTACACTCATCACTAACATAATCTAAATGTTTAATAGACTTCTTATTCTTACGTTTCCCGCTCATCTTCCTCTTAGTTTCATTATCCTCATCTTCGTCTTTCTTTTTCTCCCAGCAGTTTCTTTCATAGTGCCCACGCCTATTACAATAAAAACATCTAAGACTGAATTTTCCACCTTCTTTCCTTTGTAACTCTTTTGCAGTCCTCTTGATATTTCCTGGTTCCACGTGTTTCGTAGCTGACACGGTTAACAATGCCATTATTCCTCATTAACTCTACATTGTTGTTCGACATTTCCATCGATAACGCAATTTGGCATGCTTTTTCAAAACTCTTTAGTCCACTCTCGTTTAATATTCTATTTTGGATATTTTCGTTTCTTAACCCACACACAAATTTTATTAACAGAGCCTTATCTAAAAACAGCCCAAACTCACATTCTTGTGCCAGCTGTTAAAGTTCCACAATATAGTCAGCTATGGTTTGTGTTGATTTTTGATCGCTTTTGAAGAATTTTAAGCACTCCACAATCACATTTCTGTGTGGTTTATAGTGTGTAGTTAACATACGAACTATGTCGTCATACTTATAATCAGCTTCCGTCTTCGGTGCCAGAATTGAGCACATGGTTTTATATAGATCAGCTCCACCCAGACTTATTAATAATGATATTTTGTCTGTATCATTTTTAATTTTGTTAAGCGATAAAAGGTGGTTCAATCGATTTATATAAAGCCCGAAATCTTCGCCAGCACTAAACACTTCTATTGTTCCGATTAAAGCAACCGGACCCTCTGCCATTTCACTATATTTATTTTTATACTCGTCGCCAATGATATGTTCCAGGATTATTATAAGTAAAACACACACGTCACAGGTTACTACTTAACTAAAAAATATTTATTTGTACAATTTGCTTAAACCTAACTTAAATATAAAATAACGGGAATATGTGCAAGAATAAGAATGAACTTAAAAGAAACCATGATACATAGATCATATGTATGTATGCCTTTAGTTATTAAGTATATATGTATGTAACATACATATCACCAATAGATATCGTAAATGAATTGAACATATCTAAACTTCTACCTCAAAGTGTAATCAAGTCAAATACAGATACAAAACTTTTAAAATCACAACTAGCTGATGAGCTGATTATGTTTGATAAAAGAGGTAGATAAACACCTTCTAACATCTAAATTTGAGTCTGAACTGTTGCATTGGCAACAAACATGGAAAACATCTGAAAATCTATCAGATAAAGTTGTTGCTTTAATAAACTATGATGAAGATATCTACCAAAATTTAAAAAAAAATATTTAAAATTTTCGTTTCAATGCTCGTCAGAAAATGACACGAAAAATGGTTAAAAATGGCTGGCAAAATAGCACGAAAAAGTATCAAAAATGGCACGAAAAATGGCAAAAATAAACATGTTATTTAAGAAACATTTATTTTATTAAGTTTTTATTGTATGCTTCTACAAATTGAAAAAAAAAAATTCTGGGGGCAAAACGCAAGAATTTTGAAGTTGTTTTTAATACACTTTTAATCTAATTTTTGTAATAAAATTCTGTTTAATAAAGAAATATTTTTATAATATTTGTCATAAATTTTTATTAAAATTCTCCTGTTATCACATAAAACAGTTCTATAAATAAAAAGCACTCTTTCAACATCGCAAGTTGTAACTGGAGCATATTTGAACACTAAAAGTTCAGATGGAGAAAGGCTGTCAATAAATTCATCCGTCTCACTTTCATTAAAACAAAATTGTGAGAAAATCGATTAAAACACTTTTTTAAAATTGAAATGCCAAGCCATATAGATTTTTCAGGAGTATTGAATAATTTACCACACGCATTACGATCTAAAAAGTTTTTTACACTTTTTAACAAAATCTTTTTTACTGACATCTTGTATTATTTTCCTTAGCACTATCAATTAAGCCAAAGCTTTCAGTCATAGAAATCCCTTTCGTTTGTAACTTCAATAGCCATGAGCAGATGCATTGAAAGTACTTTTTACAACCGATTTTTGCATTATTCAGTTTGCATTTCTAATAGATTCTGCCTCATATTCGCTAAGCTTATTTAAAAATTTTTTTCTAGGTTGCAAAAAGGTATTCTTTGGCAAGCTGGACCAAAAATTGCTTTATAAATAAATAATTGAAGAAATGGCAAAAATGGCATATGCCATAAAAAACTTGCCCTTCTTGTCAGTAATGCTACGAGAGAGAGGTAATTTCCTACCCGTCGTCTATTAAAAACATAGCTCAGATCAAAATTTGCCTCACAAGGAAATCATAAATTGCTTATTTAAAAAAATTAATTTATATTGAACTGATCTTATATTTCATTTAACCTTATTGTTGAATTTTTTCAATATAATGTACACATATTAATTTTAATAAACTTTTAAAAACAAATTTTTTACTTTTTTGTATCAAATATTTTTTTCCTCACCTCCATACAAAAATCCACGGTGTGAGCCGTCGCACAGTGGGAAATTTTACGAGAAGGCGGTCAAAATTCCATAACTTTTGACTGGATCGGTATTTTTTTATGCGATAGGTGCGATGTTAGGCTTTAATTAAAACGTAAAATTCGACTGATAGGAGCAAAAGTTATGGGGAGTTCAAAATGCATTTTCATTTTTTTGTTGAGTTTCGGTGTAAAAGTTGAATATTTCAAATATGATTTTTTATAATTTATCATTATTTGTCTTGTATTTTACAACTGATACTTATTTTTTATTGTCGAACTTATTTCCTGTCAGAAAATGCCAATATTTGGCCCCTGCTAATTTTTTAGTCCCAATATTCACAGGTGCCAAAGGTTGGCTTTTTTGGGACGAGACGAGTTGTTATAAGGATAAAACTGAAAAGAAATATTTTGAAAATTGCCCAAATAGCATTCTTGGCTATCGATAACATTTTAAGTAATTCAACTTTTATTTTTGGTTTGAGATTATACTTAAATCAAAAACAAATTATAATCTATAAACAATTTTAATTTAAACAATATTAGTAAGAATTTCTTCTAAATATCTTTGGGTTTCATTTTCCAGAAGTTGTTTAGCTTCTTCCTCTAATTCTAAAGAAAAAACAATAATGAAGGTATAATTATGAATGCATGCAATTTTATACTCTTGAAAGAAGTTTTTTAAATGATCTTTTGTTACCACTTCTTTAAAACATAAAAACCCTTTTTGAAATCCAAATTTAATCTTTTATTAGCATTTCTTTGAAACATAAAAAACCACTATTTTCACACTTTTTAAAAGGATAACATACCGGCAATAAATTAACAGGTAACATGTAGGTAATTTTCACGTAAAATATAACTGCGTGCTAGTTTTTTTTACCATTTACCTGCTCTTCCATTTTTTAAATTAAGTTGCAATTTTCAGGTAATTAAACTATGTAGTTTATGTTGCGGCTATTTACTAATGTTTAACCTTTTAACTTACTCAGAAATCTAACGTGTTAGTCTATTTATCTCGCCTATTCGTTTTGCAGCATCCGTTCACCCACAATGAGTTCATAACAATGTCAATACCTTTACCTTCTCCAAATTAATTGATAACCTGACGTGCTAGATAATTTATGTGGCCTGAACTGCTGTATTTGTCGAAAATTCTTTAAGATTCACCTTCTTTAATTTCAGTAATGTTTCCTTGCAGGACTTATTTTTTGAACCGAATATTTTACCTTGGGTCACAGAAATTGCTGTAGTTCCCAAGGTCGTATCCAGACGTGTGTACAATGGTGCATAGAATTGTAGGTTAGATTCTGGACTACAAGGGAGTATAGATTTTTTTTGACACGTTTTGACGGGCAGGACTTATGCTCTATAAAGTAGGAAATTTCCGGGAAATTTTGACATTAAAAAAAAAAATTAAATAGTTCTAGAGGTCGCAGAGTTTAATGCTTTAAACCACGTATAGCTAACAAAATAAACTAATACACAAAAGTTATTCTGTCAAAAAAACTTAAAAAAACAAAAAAGTTATGAGCATTTCAACTTCAAAAATTTACTCAGAAATTCAAAACTATAACCAAATATTGAGAAAGTCCATTTCGGACCACCCTGTTCTCAATGAAATAGTTGAAATGTGGTTGAAATTTTTTGGCTCCCGAGGTTCACTAGTATTTACTTTCACATCAATAAAAAAATTTTAAAATCGGAGAACATAAAAAAAAATAATTTTGGCCGCCTTCTCAAAATATGAACCAGTGTGCGTCGTAAGAGTTTCAGAATTCGTTGCATAAAAGCTATGCAGTGATGCAAAATGTTGTTGCTGATGCGTGATTAACAGTTGCAGTTGTGATGCTGATACTTTTTTACTGACGAACAGCTGTGCAAAGTTTAAATTTTTGAACACGAGCTAAATTTCAAAAGTTTAATAAGCAAACATAATACATATAATAATAAAAATGTTATCAACAATAACGATGTCAGTAAGAACCAATAAAGGCTGTTACACACTATCCCACAAAGTCTTACGTATTTTTCAAAAATGCTTCCCTGATCTAATTATTCTTTGAACATTTTCAAAAAACAATAACAACTTATCATGACAGGGTTGCATTTTCGTAAATTACTAAAGACTTTGTGGGATAGTGTAAAACGGCCTTAAGTGACAGTTTTCATATAAATTAACAGAAAAAGCATCACAAAAGAAAAATAAAACGATTTCTTTTATGTCAAAAGTTGTTGCATCAGAAAATTTACCTAAGCAATAATTACCAAAATTTGTTGCAGAGCATGACTGCATAAAAAACGTTTGACATGATGCTTTTACGAACATTTAACTTTACTTCTGCGCAAGTGATACGCAACAACTGCATTTACGAACAGTTCCCTTATCAATAACTTAATAGGAAAAACTAGATCTAAAAAGTATTGATATTATTAGAAACTACTTCGAAATGACTTTCACGTGATGGATTAAAATTTCCGATTATTAGCCCATTAAGAGCCAATTTAAAAAATTAATATTTCTTGATACGGTTTTTAACAAAACTTAAAATTTGTACACATACTTAATCAAACATAATTTGTTTAGGAAAGAACACTTCAGGCTTTAATATACCATATTTTAAGTAACTCCATCATATAAAATTTTAAATTTATAAAGGTTTAAAAATTGATATTTTGGAAAATTACTCAATTTATTTATAAGTTTGAGAAAAATTATATATGTGGTAATAATTTACGTACTAGTTATATATTTTATTATTGCAATATGTACATAATTAATAAGTGTTCCGCAAGGCCGAAAACCGCAATACAGAAAAACTTTATTAAGCAAATATCTAATGGTTATATAATTATTGTTACATCGGCATAAATTTAATATGATATAACTCCTAAACTAGGAAAGCTTATGCGCGAAAAACATCTTGCTATAGCACTTCTTTCAAGGATATTAAAAAGTTATATAATTTTTTCAATTTCAAAAGTATTCTTTTCTGTTAAACAAAAAAAGTTTTTAAGCATAAACACACATGCATTCTATTTTTGACATATTGAAGTCGGTAGCCTGCTGTCTCGAATGTGTTTATAGCAACAGTGTTAAATAAAATTAATTAAATCCGGTTTGCCATGCGTTCAGACTAAAACAAATATTAACATCAAATAATTATTTAATGAAAGTTTTCAAAAATGAAAATATATTTCACAAATAGTAAAAATTCGCGCAGAAGCCTACATAATTATTCGTTTTATTCTGTGGAGCAGCATCTCTTATATTGTTAGAACAGGAGTATGTTAAAGAAAAACAAAACGGGAAGACAATGGTTAACGGAACATGGGTAAAATTTGCGAAAAATTGGAAAGAACCCTTAAAATATATAATTCGGTTAAAAACAAAATGTCGGGAAAAGAACAAAAAAAAATGTTGCAAAAACAGCAAAAATTCACGAAAAATTTTGATATTTCAAACAAGCCATAAAATTAATTAAAAGTGCCTGAAAGCATAATAAATGGCAAAAATTTGGTAAAAATTGCTAAATTAGCGGAAATTTGCAAAAATTTGCTAATAGCGACATAATAGCAAAGTTTAATAATTATAAAAAATCGTTAAAACTGTAAAGAACCCGAAAACTTACAGGCAAAATTGCTTCTATCGGGAACATGGCTAAAATTATATATAAATACTGTGTATGTATATATAAATTTATATTATAATTGCAAACTTGGAAACAAACCCTAAAATTTATTTGAAATCGCTAAATCGGTTAAAAAACAAAATGGCGGGGAAAAACCAAAAAAAAAAAAAAATTTTTGCAAAAATAGCGAAAATTCGCGAACAATTTTAATATTTCATTATTTCATACAAGCCATAAAATTGATTAAAAGTCCCTAAAAGTATAACGAATGGCAAAAATTCGGAGAAAATTGTTAAATTAGCAAAAAAAAAATCACAAAAATTTTCTATAGCGGCATGATAGCAAAGTCTAATAATTATAAAAAATTTTTAAAAGTGTAAAAAATCCGAAAACTTACAGGAAAAATTGCTTCTATCGGGTACATGGCTAAAATTATTTGTCGTTGTTTGCTCTTACAATTTTTTTGTAATATTAAATAAATTTTTGCTCAAATATTACTAAAATATTTGATTTTTCGTGTTCACACTATGTTCACATTGGACAAATATTTGTTTGCCGGCAAATACTTTTATTTGCTCAAAATCAGCTATTATTTTATTTGACACTCAAAAATATTTTGTGTTCAGACTACGTTAATGAAATATTTGATGTGTGCTATCAAATATTTCATCAGTCTGAACCAGAGAACGGCTTACTGCGATGCTGCTGGTTTCCAGTCATTCAAATAATGCACATTGTGCTCAGTGTTGCCAGAACTTTTAGAGAAAAAATCAGCAAAAACCCACAATTTTTCGTCAAAAAATCAGAAAATCTTCAAAACAAATTTATTACATTTTTTATGTAGTTTGTTTAGAAAAAGATATTACAATTAATTTCAAAATATGTTCCCGAAGTAAAAATCGATGGAAGATTTAAAAATCGTTCTGGTCAATATGAGTGGTCCTCGAAGTATGAGGTATAAAAAAGGTAATATTTTTTTGAACTTTCAACACAAAAAAGTTTTAAAAATTTGTTCGGTTTAAAGAACATGACTAAAAACTTTTGGATATTTTTACATTCAAAATATCTATCTATTTAATTACTCAGGCTGAGTAAGGATTAATCTTTGTTAAACGTTAATTGTTTGACATGTTATTTTAATTATCAAGGGTCTAATTGAAAATTTAGAAGAGATCAAATATTGCAACTTTAGAAGATATTTGTACATAAGTGCATATAAATATATACGTACATATGTATGTATGCATAATATTTTGTGTAAAATCAGATAACATACATTAATGTGTCAAGACAATGCGAATTTTTAATTTTTAAGTAATCTTTTGTGCATAAAATGTCTACTAATGAATGTATTTCCACACGGTTCTTCCATGAATGATTGAAATACTATATTTATTTATCAATGCAACAAGTGGAAATAGTACAATCATGACAATGTTAAGAAGTTTCCACCGAGCTAAAAAATCTGCAATGTTAAACCAAAAATCTGCAAATCTGCATTTTGACAATTTTGGGGATAAAATCTTCAAAATGCAGATAAATCTGCACTTCTGGCATCGCTGATTGTGCTTTGTTATTTATACCATCGTTTAGCTTCGTTTAAGATGTGTGTGTGTTTGGTGCGACAATGGTTGTTTTGGTAAAGAAAAAAAATACAAAAAAAAAAAGCCAGAAATCAACCTTTCATTACCCTAAGTTTCTACGAGCAATTTGTTTGGCAATTATTGATCTAGCAACTATCAAATTCTATTGCCAACACTAGATACATATTAACGTGTGGACTGCATAAATATGAATGTGAACACATGTTCAGCAACCTATGTCATAATACATTGCTGAGCAATTATCTTTTAACACAAGCTGTCAAAATCAATTATCAGTAACAAAAAAGAAAAATTTTCAACTTAAAAATATAAAATTTAAATACAAAATTTACAAATTAATAATGAAAAAATAATTAAAAATAAATTGGTTGCCAAAGAAAATGTAAGTATTTATTTACATACAAATTCATGTTTTGTGTTAAGACCCACGTTTACTGCACTCGGAAAAAAATATTAAACATAGAACATTGCTGTGACGTCATTCTGCCGACGTTATTGCTTATGTTAACAAATACAAATTGCGCGTATAGACGTAGGGTTACTCATGTAGACATTCAGGACTAGGGTAGCCAGATTTTAAATTCGGAAAAACAGTACATTGGACACAAAAAAACAGTACTTTTTTTTTTGCGAAAACACAACTATTTATTTAAATTATTATATATTTAAAGCTTTTGATTGAATAGGCAACAATTATATAACGATAAACACTTGAAATGTGTAACGTCAAAGGAATGATTTCCGTTTTATGGCATTTTATACGTATACGAAATTACTCCATTTACGTTAAAAAAAAACTCTAAAATGAAGCATTTGGCCAAAATATTTTTTTTTTTAATTTGAAGACAGGAAAACCATAACATTCCTATAAGCAATATAAGAAAGGAGAAAAGCCTAACTTATACTGTATTCAAACTATTAAAATTAACGTGTTTAAGCAACTTTTTAAAAAACTTAAACAAAGGTGTTCAGACTACAATTATCATGTTTTGATTTGACACCTGTCAAATGCTTTACCAGCGGCAAAAAAAATTATAAAAATGGATAAAACTGAATTAATAAAATTATCGGGATTTTATTAAAATTTTATTAACGATGCTGTTATAAACATTGACGAGCTATTTAAGCAAACAAAAAAGGAGTATTATAAGAGACGTTTCGGTATAATTACAAATATATGTAATGTACTTGCGAAAGCAGCAATTAAAACTGTTAATATTATTGGCGGAGCAATCATATGGATTAAGTTAGGAAAGAAGATTGTGGCAATTGGTAATAAAAGCAGCTATTGACAAATGTATTAATTTCATTATCCTTAGGACCGTACGAAATCATTTTGGGAAGTGGACTGCCAAATACTTAGTGATGAAGGCTTTAAGAACAACTTCCGGGTGAACCGAGAATCATTTGAAGTGCTGTGCAACAAGTTGAGATGTTTGCAAAAAGATCAAACACAACTTCGGGAGACGATACCACTGGAAAAAAGGATAGCTATTGCTCTGTATTCATTAGGATCCTCTGCAGAGTACAGAAGTATTGCAAGCTTATTTGGTATCGGGAAGTCAACAGTTTGTGTAATTTTGATTGAGTTTTGCAAAATGGTTTGGAGCATATTATGCCCTGAATACTTTAATTTTTTCCCATTACGCAAAGATAAAATAGAAGAATCTGTAAAAGGGTTTGAAACATTAGGATTCCCCAATGTTTAGGTGCGATCGGTAAGTATATTTTACGTTAAATAACCAAATATTTACCGAACAAAGTTTTTTTTTACTAAGATGGATGCCATATTGAGGTTCATCCTAACAGTACCGATGCAGTAGATTATTTTAATTACAAAGGGTGGTACTCAACGATACTTTTTGCATTGGTAGACTACAGGTATACATATATACAGTTTGTAAAGAAAATGTTTTCATTACTAATAAATATTTAAAACTTTAAGAGAAACTCTTATTTTAAAATAAAATATACAACTTTTATTATTTTTTTTCTTCATTTACGTGATTGAAGATGTTTTAAAACACATTTCACTAAAAAAAACAAAATTAATTCAAAAAACTAAATAAAAATCTTAACTTAAAAAAAATAGTTTAGTTTGAACGCTGTAAAATAAATGTTTTCAAAATTGTATTAAATTAAAACAAATGTTTTCCAAATGGCTTAAAAAAGATTAATGGCTGCTAGTACTTTGTGTGCCCACCTTTAGCATCAATTACAGCTTGTAGACGTCTACACATTTAATGAATTAGTTTTGGTATGTCATATTCTATAGGTATTTTTCCCCACGATTTATGTTTTGGGTCATTATCTTGGTCAAATTTAAATTTTAATTTGTTAGGGTTTTCTGGGTCAACAAAGCCAAACTTTCGCGCACTGACAGTCAATTCGTTTTTTAAAATATCCAGATAGACTTCCTTTGTCATTATATCCCCTAAGATAATTATTTCGCCAACACCCTTGCTTGAAATACAACCCCACACCATTACAGATAATTTTCCAAACTTCACAGTGGGAATTATATTTTTATTTTCTAAAGCCGTCAAACTTTTTGAGGTCCATCGTGGTAGTAAAGCATCACCTTCGTCTCGTCGCAAAAAATTACATCATCCCAGTGCTCCGAAGGAAAAGAAATGTGTTGAATGGCAAAGTTATATCTCTTTTCTTGAAGCGTATTTATGATTTTGCAGGACATTTCGAACAGTCTGATGAGAAATACTTACTTCACATTCATTATTGATATCAAGTGCTATTCCTCTAGTGCTGGAATTTGGATTTTCATCCATAATTTTTAAAATTTTCCTCTCAATGCGCCGGGTCACTTTTTTTGGTCTGCCTGGAGTTGGTTTTGCCTCAAGTCTTCCTTCTTTTTCAGCACGGTTAACCACGTTGTATACCGTCCTTAGGTTAAGGGAGAACATTTCAGCAATTTCTCTGTGAGATTTCCCTTTGTAATAATTAAAATAAACTAACTGTGTAATATTTTTGTCAAGTCGTTTTCCTGGCATTGTTTAAATTTGATTTCGTGATTACTTGTGGCAATTACTGGCTTACTTTGATGAATAAATACCTACTACCTGTTTCCCTTTACACAATACCATCCTCATAAAAAATATACATGTAATAAAAAAGCAAAAAAATAACGGTTTTTATTTACCTTTGCCTTTTTAAAAACATTTTTTTTTACATCATTCAAAGTATGTATGTATGTAAAACTATTTTATATTATTGTTGTTGTAATGTGTGCGTCGGTTTTTCCAAGTTTTAGCGCCCTCGCATTAACAACATACCAGACAACAGTTACATACAAAAACAAAATACAAATAAAATGATTTAGTTTTTGTTATTCCTTTTTTAAAGTGAAATTTCTAAATATTTTCAGCTTTGAAAACATTTTGTTTACAAACTGTACGTACAAATATGAGCTTGTCCGTTTTTTTAAACTGGACTTTTACCACTTTTAAAATTACAGCTCATATCATAAACACTTACATAACAAAATCTCAATCGTAATTATACCGTTTTTTTACAGATACCGTTTTTTGTACATAAATGTTGGCAGTCCAGGTCGGTGCAATGATTCTCAGATTTTTGAGAAGTCATTGCTAAAAAAACAACTTACCGAATGTCCACTATTAAATGAAATGTCTAAAACATTATCTGGTTCCAGTAGTAATCTTAGGAGACTCAGCCTTCCGATTGTCCAAAACTGTAATGAAACCATATCCTTTTAATGTTGACAATGATGCCATTAAGAAACAATACAATTACTCATTGTCAAAAAACAGAAGAGTTTAAGAAAAAGCTTTTGGTCATTTGAAAGCTCGTTTTCGGAGAATTGGAAAAGGCGTGGACAACAAACTTAAGACCGTAAATACCATTATAAAGGCATGTTGTGTTTTACACAACTTTGTTAACGAAAATAATGACTCTATTAATCGCCAATGGCTTAAAGAAGTAAAAACTACACAACAACCTAGGAATGGGCAAAAAATATCGATATATCAAAATGTCGATATTTAAAAAAAATATAATCGATATATATCGCCGATATTTTAAATACCGATGTATCGATACTGAAATACGACTATCGAATTCGATATTTTTTAAAGTCAGTCTTCATTAAGAGCTCAAAATTTTAGCCGTTTTCCAAACAATATGTTTTTTAAGAATTGGAATCATTGCATGCATCATATGCTTTTAAACCAATATGAAGATCTAAAATGATTGGCATTTATAAAAAGCAGTGCCGGATACAAGAAGCAGATTGACAGGAGAGCACATAAAACAGAGAGTGCTCCTGATGTCCATATCTGATGATTACTGGTTTGACTAAAACCAGTTGGTACTTTTGGTTTGCAATTCAAATTTTAAGGAAAGTTGGTACTTCCATGACTTATTTACTTCCATTGAAATTTTTTAATTTATTTTTTTTTTTATTTCATATGGTTTATTTGTATTTTTCCCTTTTGTTTTAGTTATAATTTGTTTGTTCATAAATATGTTTGTACAAAGGTATACTGAATTTTTTAATTTGGTAATAGTTTCAGCAAAATACGTTCGATATATCGATATTTTTGAAATAATAAATGCCGATACTCTAAAAAAATATCGATTCGATATATATCGATATATTTGTTCAACTTGCCCATCCCTACAACAACCCCGTCATGAAACAATTTTAATTGAAAACAAAAACGGAGAAGAAATAAGACAAGCAATTGCCTCATATATTGGTATCTTTTCTTTTATTTGTAATTCATTTTTAATATCCATACATACATACATACATACAAAAAATTATTTTTTAATTACTAAGATGAAATAGGTACATATTTATTCCTCCAAGGAACGAAATTTGTCAAAAGTAGTATTGTACATAAAATTGAGATCAAAAATGTAGAAACTAGAAAAAGAAAAACTAAAATACGATTTCAATTACAAAAACTGCAAATTCAATTAATTTTGTTGTTGAAGTTCAACCTGTTAAAAAATTTGATTTTTGATTTTTCTGTGTAATGAATGTGTTAAATACGTTAAGTAGTGTTATATGATCAATTTTGTAAATAATTTATAATTGCGGTTTTATATTCTTCAGAACTTTTGACAAATCTTTCCATTAGTTCTGTTTTTTTAACATCTAAATCATAACTTTTTTTGTCCATTTCTTTTAATTCCGCATTTTGTTGATCAATTTTTTCTTCCATTTTATCAAATCTTTTTAAAAGTTCATTTTGAAAATATTTCGATTCTTTTTTATCTTTCCAACTGCGGGAGTTGACTTTGATGCAGATGGAAGCTTTATGGATGCTGAAGTAGATAAAATTGAGGAAAATGTATTACTACTATAATCCACACTAAGATCCTCGTAATCTTCTAATATTTCTATTTCAATTGGATTGGACACATCAACATCTAAATGAGAAAACAAGGAAATTAAAAATTAAATTATTTCAAATTTCTAATAAATTAAAAAACCTTCCTTTTTATTCAAACCAAATTCATAATAAATATTAAGATTACAAGAACAGAAGATCAAACTTAAAACTTATCGCTGTAGGTGCGTGGCATTTACTTCCGCTAGCGAAAAATTAACTTGAAAAGTAAATGCAGTATTCATTGTTGCAACAGTTGCAAAAATTTACTGCATTTACGAATGTACCCTATTTAAAATTTACCTTGAATGCTTTCCTCTACTAAGTCTTCCACATTGTTTATTTTAAAAGATCCTCGAATGTTGTGGATTTTGTAGAACAGGCCCCACGTGGATGGAGAGCCACCTGATGGTCCAATTAAAGTTTTTTCTTTTCTAAAATCCAGTAAGAAAGAAGAGTTAGTCAAGCAGTATATAAGAACAAATTTTTGCAAGTTTGCCCTATTAGGGACCCATGGGTAATCATGGACATTCCAGAACAAAATAATCTACATAAATGAGTTTAAGATTCATATAAAAGTAGACAAAGTAGTTATCGTAAAAGGTTTTATCGCCACTTTTTTTTAATACCAAACTTTATAAGGAACTTATGCCATTAAAAGCTATTTTCAGGAGTAGTATTTGTATGGGAGCTATAGTTAGATTTAGACCAAATCAAATAACAAATTTGAGGATGATTTTGATTGAAATAAAATGAGTTTAGCCCAAATTTAATCTTAATACCAAAATAATGACGATTTATTGGCACAAAGACTTTTCTGGAAAGAAGCTTGTATAGGGGCTATCTAAAATAATTGACCAATTCGCCGCATTTTCAATAGGCTTGGTACTTTACGCACAAGGTGGACAGCCAGCCATCGAGCCAGTTGCCCAGACAACTATCGACTATTATGGGCTCAGTAAGTGATTCTGAGACAAACGATATACTTAAAGGTGGGTCCAGGTCCAATATTTTAAGGTGTTACAAATATCAGCACACATAATACCATCTATCTCCACAACTGTGGTGTGGGTATAAGAAAATAATATAATTTGTGTTTATTCAGCTCCACGAAGCTACACAAACTTTCACTAAACCTTGCAATGCTGTATAAAAATACTCACCTTTATTTTGTGGTCAGATTATGTATTTTAGCTTTGATTTCCAATACCGCAACTTCGCATCCGTACTTTTGAAGCTGCCGTTTCATGTCTTCAAAAACATGAATATTTCTTCGCGCACCCCTTAGTTCACTAATGTATTCCGACCAGATTTCTATTAATAGTTCCTCCTCTTCAACTGTCCACGATTTCTTTCTTTTCTTTTTTTCCGTTACTTCGTTCATTATTTCTACACTTTAAATTTGAAATTTTTGCCAACACCACTTTATTTTTCAAATTATTTATTTTTTTAAGTTATTTAATTTTTGACGTATTGTCAATAAAAATATGTTTAGTAAACAACAAAAATCAAAAAAGCTACTGAACATACCTTAAAACACACTCCGATCCCTGACTTTTACTTGTTTTGGAAAGAATTAAATTCAAAATGTATTAACAAAGTGAAACAACAATGAAACAATAGAAAAACAACAGGCATTTTGTTGCTAGAATTGAGACGGCAAATGTCAAAATGCTTTTATAAAAAATGTAAATAAACAAAAAAAATCACGACAAACGTCACACACGAAGAAAATCACTGCAAACAGCTGCGCTTGTGAGGTCACTTTATTAGTGCTGGTTCACACATGTTGACCTGCAGGTCAAGTTTACTTGAACAGTTTTATTTAAATTTTCTTTTGAACTTGCGTTCACGTTCATGCACAAAATTAATTTTTGTTTTCTTTTCCTTCAACTTTGTAGCTTTTTTGACATTTCATTTTGTTTTAGTTGTTTATTTTTTTGATCAGATATACATACCTATACAATTATTTTGTATATCAAAGTTTTGTGTTTTAAAATGGATTCTAAAGAAAAAAATAATTTAATCAAAACAGTAATAGAGTGTATGGAAGAAGCTGTTGATTTAGATTCAGACGATAGTGGGAAAGATGATATATTGAATGGTATTAATAAACATAATGTAATTTTTTTTCTTTCAAAGTTAATAATTTAATGTTGTTTTAAGGTTTAACACATTTGTGCAAAAAAGCTTCATATCTGCCCACCAACACAGCAAGGAAGGAATGGATAAAACCATGGAGGCGTCCCAGACCAGAGCGCGGTTCTTTCTCGTTTTTAACTAACGAATTGTTATTGAGCGACGAAGAATCCTACAGGAACTATTTGCGTGTGTCAAAATTACAATTTGATTTTATTTTAAATTTAGTGGAACGAGATATAAGGCGAACCGACACTCAAATGAGAGAAGCTATTTCTCCAGCAGAAAAGCTAGCAATAACATTGCGGTTCCTTGCAAGTGGTGAGTGTGCGACCTTAATAATTTATATTTCTGAACATGAACATTTGTGTAAACAATAAAATAATACAACATTTTGTAGGAGAGACGTTTCGAAGCTTAAACTATCAAACACGAGTTTCGAGATCGTGTATCTCGGGTATAGTACCTAAGGTCTGCGAATCCATTTCCAAGCGAATGAAAGAAAATTATCTGAAGGTATGTATCGTAGGATTTTGGTTTGTCAAAGAAACAAAATTCATACGAAAGTAGAAATGAAAACGTTTTTACCTTCTTTTGAACATGTAAAACGTAAAAATTTTTCAGTTTACAAACGGTACAAATTGAAAAATTAGTATATTTTCACTTTCGTACAAATTCTGTTACATACCTGGTTAATGGTTAATTTTTATTATTGTTCATTTGTATGTTTTACTCTATATATAGTTTCCAAGCAACCGATTAGAGTGGGAAGCAAAATCTAGGGAATTCGCCATCAAATGGCAATTCCCTAACTGTATAGGTGCTTTAGATGGAAAGCACATTAACTTTCGACCACTGCGTACAGAAGGAGCCTTTTACTATAACTACAAAGGAACGAACAGCATAATTTTAATGGCTCTAGTCGACGCCAATTGCCAATTTATATTTGTCGACATTGGTTGCAATGGTCGCTGCAATGATGCTGGCGTTTTCCTTCAAAGTAGTTTAAAAACAGTTTTGGACGACGAGAAAGAAATACCGCCAAATACTGTTGTAGGAAATGGTCGAAGCCTGCCTTTTGTTGTGGTTGGAGATGATGCGTTTCCATTACAAACACATTTGATGAAGCCGCATCCATACCATAGCAACTCTAAAGAAAAACAGGTTTATAATGCACGGCTTTCTCGCGCCAGACATGTTGTTGAGCATGCATTTGGCATTTTAGCAAATCGTTTTAGGGTCTTTTTAGCTCCAATAAATCTAAAAGTTGAAACCGTGGAAACATTAACATTTACTTGCTGTGTTTTACACAATTATTTGTTGGAGACAGATGAAACGTACATCGATAGCACTATAGATTCCCCAACTGAAATGAATGATAGATTGACCACATTATACAATCCTCGCAAAGGTGCGGCAGAAATGTTTCGCCAACAGTTCATGGAATATTTTAACAACGAAGGTCAATTAGACTGGATGTAAACAACTTGGCGTATCATCTTTTATTTTTTACTTTAGATGCAATTAAAAAAATCTATTTTTTTTCAACGTTTTATCGTCTTGGTTCCAACTAGAGTTATTTATTTATAATTTAATATATTTTCAGTTTTACATCACTTGCAACCAATTTTACCTTTTTATTTAAACAACAATTCATATTTGAATTTTTTTTCTTTCATATAATTTTGTTTTTGTTTGACATGAAAAACAAATTTGTAATATTAATGATCAAGGTATATTTACACAAGGTAGACTCATTTGGGAGTGTAGACATGCTGCTCTATAAAAATAACCGAGTGGAATGGAATTGTCAAAATTGTCTTCATATAAATTTAACGCACACATGTACAAATTTTGGCTCATATACACGGAATTTGACATCGGTGTTCCAACTTAGGTAAACAGCTGACAAACATATGGGCCAACGAGTTTACCTTGTGTAAATATACCTTGTTAATGATATTTAAATAGAATAAATTATAAAACTTGACACTACGAGACTAAAATACATACTCATATAATTTTAATAAAAAAATATTAAAAATATAAAACTTCATCTTTTAATTCAATAGATATTATGTACTTACAGTTTTAATATTTACAAAAATAGGTATATTAAGAGAATTAGGAATATATTCTTATCAGTCCTTTTCTCGGTAACTTTTATTTTTTTATTGTTAAATAATTGTCAATGTTTCAATAATTTTTACGGTTTTATTAAACGTATGTATGTTGTAATCTTAAAGCAAAGATATAAGAGTTTTAAGTTTTATAATATACTAGCTTAACCCGGTGCGCTTCGCTACACTGCTTTAACCACTTTATCGGTTGAGAGATATTTAATATATGCATCCTATGGAAGGTAGTTCCCCCCTGCGCCTACCCGCTTTATTTTTATTTTCAAAGTGAAGTATACCATAAGAGTGACTTCTACAAAGTTTGAACTTTCTCACTATAACAGTTTTTAAGATATCCTATATTAAACATTGGCGTCCTATGGTGGGTAACACTTCCCCCGCTGCTATTTTATTTCAATTTTGGGGCTCAGAAAATCCTACTACCAAAAGTTCAACAAATTGCTTGCAGCGGCTCTTATTAATATTTCTATCTATGAGGGGTACTGCTCCTCCGCTGGCTACCCCGCCCATTTCTATATTGAAATTTAAAGTTTACCAAATTAGTACCTTTAAATACGTTTAAAGACTCTCCCTTTAATAGTTCTTCAGTTGAGCGATATTTAATGTATGCATCCTATGGGAGGTATTTCCCCCCCTGCGCCTGTCCGCTTTATTTTTATTTTCAAAAGTGTAGTATACCATAAGAGTGACTTCTAGAAAGTTTGAACATTCTCACTATCATAGTTCTTAAGATATGCGATATTAAACATTGGCGTCCTATGATGGGCATCACTTCCTCCGCTGCTATTTTATTCCAATTTTGGGGCTCAGAAGATGATACTACCAAAAGTTCAACAAAATGCGTGCAGTTGCTCTTATTTATATGTCTTCTATGAGGGGTACTGCTGCTCCCCTGTCTACCCCGCACATTTTTATATTGAAATTTATAGTTTACTATAATAGTGGCTTTAACCACGTTTGAAGACTCTCCCTTTAATAGTTCTTCAGTTGAGCGATATTTAATGTATGCATCCTATGGGAGGTATTTCCCCCCCTGCGCCTACCCGCTTTATTTTTATTTTCAAAAGTGAAGTATACCATAAGAGTGACTTCTAGAAAGTTTGACCATTCTCACTATTACAGTTCTTAAGATATGCGATGGTAAACATTGGCGTCCTATGGGGAAAACCACTTCCCACGCTGCTACTTTATTTCAATTTCGGGGCTCAGAAGATCCTACTACCAAAAGTTCAACAAAATGCGTGCAGTGGCTCTTATTTATATTTCTATCTATGAGGGGTACTGCTCCACCCCTGTTTACCCCGCCCATTTTTATACTGAAATTTATAGTTTGCCATAGTATTAGCTTTAACAACGTTTGAAGACTCCCCCTTTAATAGTTCTTCAGTTAAGCGATATTTAATATATGCATCCTATGGGAGGTTCCCCCCCCCCCTTCCCTACCCGCTTTATTTTTATTTTCAATAGTGTAGTATACCATAAGAGTGACTTCCACAAAGTTTGAACATTCTCACTATAACAGTTCATAAGATATGCGATATTAAGCATTGGCGTCCTATGGGGGGAACCACTTCCCCCGCTGCTATTTTATTTCAATTTTGGGGCTCAGAAAATCCTACTACAAAAAGTTCAGCAAAATGCGTCCAGCGGCTCTTAAGATATGCGATAATTAATATTGGCATCCTATGGGGGTACCAATTCCCCTGCCCCTATCGAAAAAATAAGTAGCCTATTTTATTTTTAGGGCTCACGTGATGTTACTGTAAAAATTTCAGGAAAATCGGTTCAGTAGTTTCGGAGTCTATAAGCCAACAAACAAACATACAAACATTTTTCATTTTTATATATATAGATATCTTAAAAAGTTGGATAAAAGTATATATTCCAATTCGATATCATATGGTTTGTTAGGGACTTCCACTCACCATTTTACTTGGGCAATAAAATTAAATGCATTTATGGAAATGCTGTTATTAATTTATTTTTCTTTTAGTTTTTCAGGTAACAAGTACTATATTAAAAAATATATAAACTTAATATTAAACATATGAAAACTAAAAATAAATTCTTAAAACGAATAATAAAAACAATATACTTAAAATTCAGAGAGTTTTAATGATTTTATAAAGGAATATGATAAAAAACGATTTTGAAAACAAAATGATTTGAAATCGAGAATCTCATTTTCAGTATCGTTAAAAAATAATTTCTTATACATTTTCCTCTTTTTCCTTGGTATAGTTTTTTAATTTTTATATTTATTTTATTTCTTATTAAACATATACATACATATATAATGTGTAACGTATTCTGAACAAATAATTTATTTTACAGATGGATTTTTAAAACGGTTAGAATTCATCACACCTTTAAATAACGATCGTTTTAAAATCGATCGATTTTTATCACATTGTTGATCATTTAATTTTTTCAGGTACATAATATTAAACATTAAAACAATTCAGAAAAAATGGTTAAAAACAATTAATTTCCAATTCACAGCAATTAAAGTAAGAAGCCGATTTAAATAATTACACGAGTTTTAAAATTCGGGTCTGTATTTGGATTGAAGCAACTAAAAGATGTTTATTATGTGATTTGGAGAAGCAGTTGGATTTTTTTGTTTTAGTTTCGAGATATATCGTCGGTTGATAATTTAAATGTAGTATGTAGATACAAAATACATACATACATACATACATATGTACATATTAGCGGCCTAATTTATAAAAAACTAGCTTAACCCGTGCGCTTCGCTACACTGCTTTAACCACTTTATCAGTTGAGAGATATTTCATATATGCATCCTATGGAAGGTAGTTCCCCCCTGCGCCTACCCGCTTTATTTTTATTTTCAAAGTGAAGTATACCATAAGAGTGACTTCTACAAAGTTTGAACTTTCTCACTATAACAGTTTTTAAGATATCCGATATTAAACATTAGCGTCCTACGGGGGGTAACACTTTCCCCGCTGCTATTTTATTTCAATTTTATGTCTCAGAAGATCCTACTACCAAAAGTTCAACAAAATGCGTGCAGTGGCTCTTATTTATATTTCTATCTATGAGGGGTACTGCTCCTCCCCTGTTTACCCCGCCCATTTTTATACTAAAATTTATAGTTTGCCATAGTAGTAGCTTTAACCACATTCGAAGACTCCCCCTTTAATAGTTCTTCAGTAAAGCGATATTTCATATATGCATCCTATGGGAGGGTTTTCCCCCCTGCGCCTATCCGCTTTATTTTTATTTTCAAAAGTGTAGTATACCATAAGAGTGACTTCCACAAAGTTTGAACATTCTCACTATAACAGTTCATAAGATATGCGATATTACGCATTGGCGTCCTATGGGGGGAACCACTTCCCCCGCTGCTATTTTATTTCAATTTTGGGGCTCAGAAGATCCTACTACCAAAAGTTTAACAAAATGCGTGCAGTGACTCTTATTTATATTTCTATCTATGAGGTGTACTGCTCCTCCCCTGTTTACCCCGCCCATTTTTATACTGAAATTTTTAGTTTGCCATAGTAGTAGCTTTAACCACGTATAAAAACTCCCCCTTTAATAGTTCTTTAGTTAAGCGATATTTAATATATGCATCCAATGGGAGGTTTTTCCCCCCTGCGCCTACCCGCTTTATTTTTACTTTCAAAAGCGTAGTATACCATAAGAGTGACTTCCACAAAGTTTGAACATTCTCACTATAACAGTTCATAAGATACGCGATATTAAGTATTGGCGTCCTATGGGGGGAACTACTTCCCCCGCTGCTATTTTATTTCAATTTCGGGGCTCAGAAGATCCAACTACAAAAAGTTCAGCAAAATGCGTCCAGCGGCTCTTAAGATATGCGATAATAAATATTGGCATCCTATGGGGGTACCAATTCCCCTGCCCCCCTCGAAAAAATAAGTAGCCTATTTTATTTTTAGGGCTCACGTGATGTTACTGTAAAAATTTCAAGAAAATCGGTTCAGTAGTTTCGGAGTCTATAAGCCAACAAACAAACACACAAACATACAAACATTTTTCATTTTTATATATATAGATATCTTAAAAAGTTGGATAAAAGTATATATTCCAATTCGATATCATATGGTTTGTTAGGGACTTCCACTCACCATTTTACTTGGGCAATAAAATTAAATGCATTAATGGAAATGCTGTTATTAATTTATTTTTCTTTTAGTTTTTCAGGTAACAAGTACTATATTAAAAAATATATAAACTTAATATTAAACATATGAAAACTAAAAATAAATTCTTAAAACGAATAATAAAAACAATAAACTTAAAATTCAGAGAGTTTTAATGATTTTATAAAGGAATATGATAAAAAACGATTTTGAAAACAAAATGATTTGAAATCGAGAATCTCATTTTCAGTATCGTTAAAAAATAATTTCTTATACATTTTCCTCTTTTTCCTTGGTATAGTTTTTTAATTTTTATATTTATTTTATTTCTTATTAAACATATACATACATATATAATGTGTAACGTATTCTGAACAAATAATTTATTTTACAGATGGATTTTTAAAACGGTTAGAATTCATCACACCTTTAAATAACGATCGTTTTAAAATCGATCGATTTTTATCACATTGTTGATCATTTAATTTTTTCAGGTACATAATATTAAACATTAAAACAATTCAGAAAAAATGGTTAAAAACAATTAATTTCCAATTCACAGCAATTAAAGTAAGAAGCCGATTTAAATAATTACACGAGTTTTAAAATTCGGGTCTGTATTTGGATTGAAGCAACTAAAAGATGTTTATTATGTGATTTGGAGAAGCAGTTGGATTTTTTTGTTTTAGTTTCGAGATATATCGTCGGTTGATAATTTAAATGTAGTATGTAGATACAAAATACATACATACATACATACATATGTACATATTAGCGGCCTAATTTATAAAAAACTAGCTTAACCCGTGCGCTTCGCTACACTGCTTTAACCACTTTATCAGTTGAGAGATATTTCATATATGCATCCTATGGAAGGTAGTTCCCCCCTGCGCCTACCCGCTTTATTTTTATTTTCAAAGTGAAGTATACCATAAGAGTGACTTCTACAAAGTTTGAACTTTCTCACTATAACAGTTTTTAAGATATCCGATATTAAACATTAGCGTCCTACGGGGGGTAACACTTTCCCCGCTGCTATTTTATTTCAATTTTATGTCTCAGAAGATCCTACTACCAAAAGTTCAACAAAATGCGTGCAGTGGCTCTTATTTATATTTCTATCTATGAGGGGTACTGCTCCTCCCCTGTTTACCCCGCCCATTTTTATACTAAAATTTATAGTTTGCCATAGTAGTAGCTTTAACCACATTCGAAGACTCCCCCTTTAATAGTTCTTCAGTAAAGCGATATTTCATATATGCATCCTATGGGAGGGTTTTCCCCCCTGCGCCTATCCGCTTTATTTTTATTTTCAAAAGTGTAGTATACCATAAGAGTGACTTCCACAAAGTTTGAACATTCTCACTATAACAGTTCATAAGATATGCGATATTACGCATTGGCGTCCTATGGGGGGAACCACTTCCCCCGCTGCTATTTTATTTCAATTTTGGGGCTCAGAAGATCCTACTACCAAAAGTTTAACAAAATGCGTGCAGTGACTCTTATTTATATTTCTATCTATGAGGTGTACTGCTCCTCCCCTGTTTACCCCGCCCATTTTTATACTGAAATTTTTAGTTTGCCATAGTAGTAGCTTTAACCACGTATAAAAACTCCCCCTTTAATAGTTCTTTAGTTAAGCGATATTTAATATATGCATCCAATGGGAGGTTTTCCCCCCTGCGCCTACCCGCTTTATTTTTACTTTCAAAAGCGTAGTTTACCATAAGAGTGACTTCCACAAAGTTTGAACATTCTCACTATAACAGTTCATAAGATACGCGATATTAAGTATTGGCGTCCTATGGGGGGAACTACTTCCCCCGCTGCTATTTTATTTCTATTTCGGGGCTCAGAAGATCCAACTACAAAAAGTTCAGCAAAATGCGTCCAGCGGCTCTTAAGATATGCGATAATAAATATTGGCATCCTATGCGGGTACCAATTCCCCTGCCCCCCTCGAAAAAATAAGTAGCATATTTTATTTTTAGGGCTCACGTGATGTTACTGTAAAAATTTCAGGAAAATCGGTTCAGTAGTTTCGGAGTTTATAAGCCAACAAACAAACAAACATACAAACATATAAAAATATATAGATATAACTGGAGAATGGCTAGACCGATTTTGGATTTCAAAATTAACTAACCATCATCACTCCTCCCTGTACCTTCCCTAAAAATTTTATGGCAATCGGTCGAGCCGTTCTCGAGTTATGGAGTGACAATCAAAATGTACACTTCTTTTTATATATATAAGATTAAACATGTTAAAAAAGGGCACTAAGCCCTTCATATATATTTCGTCATTTTTACTAAAGTAAAAAAAGATATCTAATTTAGTTCAATACCAATATGCTTAAGTCATTACTCACTTTTAAATACTAACAAAAATCTTCGTTGTCTTCTAATACCTCCACAGAAAACTGTAAAAAATCTTCGGGAGGGTTTAAAATGGTTGAAGGATTTTGTGTTTCTGAAGATTGGCTTGTCAGTCTTCGCATTAGGGACTGTACTTCCCAGGCAGCGTCAGGTTGGTTTTCGGGTATTATCATTTCCATTTGAGCACTGACAAGGTGTCCCAGCCAAGCGTACTTTTTCTCTGACTTTCTTTGGGCTATAATGGTTTTGAAGTTTTCTAAGTCATTCCGGAAATTATTGACCGCACCTGAGGCCTGCGAAATTTCAATGTTATTAGTAAGAAATTACATACATTTTTTTTTTAATCAGCTTAAGATAAAATTTCATGAACTTTAGCAAATACCAATATAAAAATATACCATTTAAACACACCTTATTTATTTTTTTAGGAGGTTCCTCGCTTAAATTTTCTTTATGGTTACTAGAAGTACAACTTTCTATGTCATCTACGGTAACCTACAGAAAATATATATGTACTTGCATAAAATCTTTATATTAATATTAAATTTCTGATTATATTTACCGCTGTGTTATCTTTGCTTTGTCTTTTTTGTGAATGCGTTCTAAGAAACTGCAATTGCTGAAAACACCAAAGTTTGGGTTCGCAGACATCATTGCTGCCAGCTCCACTTTTTTTTGAATGGCTTATTGCACGCACCTTTTGCATGTATTGCGTTCGCAAAACCTTCCACTTTCGTTTTATTTCCACTAATGACATGTTTTTATCAATTTGTTGGAGCTCTTTCAAAATAAAATTAAAGGCTTCAGCCTTCTTGACTCTGTACAAATAACCAAGTGATTTGACATGATAAATGCACGGGTTTTGCTCAATACAAATAATTAATTTTTCAGTCTGCTCCCGACTCCATTTAAAAGACATTATTATTATTAATTTTAATGAAATATGTACTTCGCTTTAAAAATATTTTTAATAATTTTATCTTCTTTTTATAAAACACTTGTACACAATTATTTGCGCGGCAAAAAAAAAGAAATGTCAAAATAATAACTCGCAACCAACTTTACGATGAATATTACGGATGAAAAGAAGAAAAGAAAAATACAAAACTGACTGGTACGGTCAAGTATGTACCCCTTTCCATTCTCTTTACCCCTCTCTCCTAAAAGCTCAAGACTTGAAGAGTCAAACTTGACCTGTGTGAACCAGCACTTAGTACATTCTGGTTAAATTTTAAAACACATAAAGGGTATTCATTTCAGTTTTTTTGTTTGTTGGATAAATGGAATTTAATTTTTGTTACAACAAACACAAGGAAAAACTTTTCCACCGAAAGTTGCAATTAAAACAACCTTTTACCAAGTGTAAAAAAATCAGATTGGAAAATTCCAACTTTACAATTTTTAAAGAGTTGGCAATTCATAAACTTCATTTGTCCAATGACAAATGAAGATGTCGAAGTTGCAGCACAATCTTATGACTTTTACTATCTCAACTGCAGCTTTTTAAACGCTGACTAGAACATATAAGTAAGACAAGATGGTGAAACTGATTTTTGGTGCATCGCATCATTTGATGAAATCGGTTGTCATCAAACTGGGAAAGAATATCCTCACACCATACCTTAGATTTGGGAATAAAGTACTCGATTCCACGTCGCAAAGACATCACTACGCACAAATCATCATAAAGAATGTTTAATTCTTCATCCACCAAATTATCTTCCATTTTTTCAGTTGCTAAATCATCGTCTGAAGTAAAATTTTCTAGAGTATAATATAAATATTTCAAAGCTTATATTGTATTGTTTTCATGAAAATGTTTCTTTACATACCGTAATTTTCGTAAATATTATCAATTTCCGTTAATGATGTGACAATTTAATAGTTAATTAATACACTTTTAACACTTTCATTCAGCATCTTGCAAAATATCAATTACTTCCAAAAATTATTTGATAGATTTTTTTTTTTTTTTTGACAGTTAAAACTTTTGTTCTTTAACTAAAAAAAAAAAATACCGTTCACGTCAATAGTAGTGTAATTTTCCTTTTTTCCATTTTTCCAACCAAAAAAATTTTGAAATGAATACCCTTATAATATCTATGTGTTTTCATGACAATAAAATATATGGGAAAACATGTTATTTAAACATGTTTTGTCAATATTTTGCTTAAACGCGTTTAAAACACAAAGTGTGAACATAGTATTAGCTTAAAACAATTAACTTGTTGATTGTGTAAGTAGGACTTTCTTTAAGCATATTGGTATTTAAAGCAATTTTCACCACACACATAGTTGCACAAATCATATAGAATTTGAGAAAATGTATGTGTCCTAAGTTAATTTTCCAGTTTCAAACAATTTTTATACTATTTACCGACAATTTTACCAAGTTCAGCTATGATCTATAAAATGCAAAAAACATATAGTTTGGTGTATTTTTTTTAACAAAATCTGAAAATATTTAAATAGTAAAAAACCAGTTTCAATAAAATGTATACCCTGAAGATTTTCAATAAAATTTCAAAAGTTTTTGTTATTCGTGCTTAATTTCCAGTTTTTATTCTTGATAAAAACACTTGAAATTTATGGTTGATGGGATAAGCTAAATGCGCATTTCACTGGTTGCTTAGGCCAGATCATCAAGAAATTTCATCCATAAAGATTTTAGAAAAACTAAAGATATTAAACCAAATAAAACTGTCTAACAGCTCGTTTAGTAGTAAATTTGCTGCTATTGGTAATTAATAATGGCAATTTAGCTATGTTTAAGCCAATCTAGCGTTTTTATCTATATTTTGACTTATAATTGGTGGGTTGTATTAATCAAGAAAGCTATCGCTACTGTTCGTGACACAACTTGATGCTTTTGCTTTTATATTTCATATCAGTGTAAAAGCTAAGCAAAATAAAACGTTCCGCCTTCCGCTCTTGTTAAGCTGTTTAACTTTCCAAGATTAAAAAACGAAATTGTCGGGAAATGGAATGTTTTTTTCAGACTTTGGAGACGGAAAAAAAATCGTCACTTTTTAGAAAAAAAATTAGCAAATTAGCCCTGGCCACAAGAAACTTACGAAAAGTGCCAATATTGGCAATTCCACCACACCATTTTGCCATAGCCAGTAGCAGGCTCAACTGTAGCTGTTCGCAAGCTCACCCCGCTTAGTTGTTCGACAGCTCCCCTTACCAAGTCAAGCCTTATTATTGAAAATCCTGCATCAGTGTCGACAGTAAAAATGAGCTGTTTACCATCGATGTAGCCAAATTTCGCAATATTTTTATTGCTCTTTGGCACCTCTAAATTTATTATCCACACTTAATGGCGACTCTTATGATGACTGATTTTTTCTCGGCGGCAAAGTAGATCTTGTTCGTTTTCTTGGTGCTTTACAGTTTCGGTGTATGTAACCAATCTTTCCGAAGTAATGGCATTTGACTTTATTTTTAGCTCCTCGCTTATTTGTTTTATTATTTCCTCTTTTAAATCCTGCACAAAATCCCTCCCCTCATTGGCGGTCACATCGAGCCTTCGCACCTTGCCTATTTGTGGTTTAGAAATAATTCTTGCGGTTCCTGGGCTAGGGCATATGAAACAGTATCTGCAAATATTCACTTTTGTGATACACATTCCGCAAGTTTTTATCTGCATCCCGAACGATATCTACATATCCATATATATATAAAAATGAATGTATGTATGTATGTTTATTTGGTTGTACCTTATAGCCGCCTAAGCCGCCGAACTGATCTTTATGAAACACCAACAGTATATAACTGATGGTTTGGAAGGATCTTTAGGCCCATACAAAGACAACATAAATTTCTTTATATCTGGAGAACGGAAAGAGCTAAAGTTTCCAAATATGGTACAAGAATCTTGGTTACCAATACACAACAACTAACAAAAATTTGGACGGGATTGGATAAGTGGGCGTGGCACAAAATAGATAAAGAACGGTAAGAGAAAAATGTTCCAAATTTAATACACATATTTGGGTTAACAATACACAATAATTATTTTATATACGGCAATAGATTTTATAAGCAAGTGTTTGGAATGCTCTATCACCGACAATAGCAGATATACTTCTTGATAGTTTCTTGACGACGCACTGGCAAAACTTAACGAGATCATCATCAATATTAAATACATCACAAAATATGTAGACGCTATATAGGCAATAATTTCATCCCAAGACAAGGACATTATTCTAAAAACATTGAATGATTATCATTCTATAATTAAATTTACAAAAGATGGAAAATGAAGGGAGAATAGCGTTTCATATGTGCGTACCAAATGTTCCACAACTTATTGATAATGCGAACATAAGAAACACAATAAAGACAAAAACACTTGTTTTGCTTATAAACCAAATAGAACGATCAACACAATTTTTACAAGAACAAAAACACCCATCGACAAACAACAAATAAGTAACGTTGAATACGAAATACAATGTAAAGGTAATGATGACGAACCATGCGACCTCATATACATTGGTACAACAATATGAAGTTTACAGACGAGAATGGGAGAACACAAAGCAGACACAACAAAAAACAAAGAAACAAAAGCAGTAGCACAACATATTTTACACCAAGGCGAATTGACTAGAAGGTGAGGTCAACTCTACAACAACACTGCTTCTGTGGTCGGGTTGTCAAAAATATTGCTAGTAAAAAAAATAGGTTTGTTTACATACAAAACTAGTTTGCAAACAAACTTTGACAAGTCGACCACCGAAAAAAAACACCATATGTTGACTTGTCCCCACCAATTCAATTCGCCTTGATTTTACACCATGGTCATACTGCTGGTTTCGAAAACGTCAAAATATTGGATAGAGAGAATCAAGGCGAATTCAAACAGGTAAACTTATCTCTACAACTACAAAAAGCCCCATGTATTTTGTTTATACAATTTTCTGGTTGGTTGTCAAAATTTTTTTATTGCAAATTAAAATTATCACTTTTTATAAAAGAAATTAATAAATTCACTTCAATCATTCGCAGTTTTGAATTTTTTTAATTATAAAAATAATATTTTTAACACTCTTCATTCAACTTCTCCTCAAAACAAAATCATATTTTGACGTTTGACCATATTTTTTAATTCGCCGCGGAAACAGCTGATGAACGGCTGACGAGATGAGTTTACCTGTTTGAATTCGCCTTGGAGAGAATGTTGAAAAAAAGAGATACACGATTGAAAGTTTACGAATCCAACAGAAAATAAATAAGACGATGAATCTGAAAGAAGACACAGACAACATCAACGTTACAAAAAGTAGACTTTTCGCCGGAAATGCCCATATACACCACATTAGTATTGTTGTTTCTTTTCAACCAGTTGTCCGGTAACCAAGTAACCGACTGACTAAAAAGACCCAAGTTAACCATGGAAGTGAACGATTGAACGATGACACTGAACGGCCGTTCATCATTCAACTGACTGATCCGTTCAATTGAACTAGTTCGTTTATGACCGACACAACTCTATTAAATAATATACATATGTCACTTTATCTTTAAAACTTCATCTGTTGGGGAAAAACAAATAATAAATAACTAACTAATAAAAAACATTCTGTCATTTTTATTAAGGAAACTTTTAAAAAGCTCTTTTGTAGAGCACTCACAATATTATTACATTAAAGGACAATAAAATAACGCAGACATGTGTAACTGGGTAAGTAACATTATGCTCTCTGGATTTTCTAGAAATTCGTCTCTTTTGTGGAGTAAACCTGTATTATATAAAATTACTGATTTACACAAAATAACTGAATTTTCCTTTATTTTTACGGAATGTGGGGTTGAATTTTTGGCAGTAAAAATTAAATGAACTTTTCGGTTGAAAATAAATGAAAAAAAGTATACCGGGTTTTAACTTAATTTTCTTTTACTTTATTTTACAATTTCAGTTAATTTTACGTAAATATTATTGTGAGTGTACATATACTACATATGTACATATTATGCGTAAATAGGGGGAAAAAATCAAATACATATATTAAGTTGCTTTACGCTACTTTTATTTCTTTTTCTGTTTATTTTTTAACTCGTATAGCTCATAAAAAACACGTATACCTGCAACTTTCACGTTCGGCACTAGCTGTGTTAATTTTCTTAAATTTTTTACAAATTTGTAACTATTGTTAAAAGTTTAAAAGCTTGTAGTTATCCTAAGCAGCTTGGGATTAAAATCCAGCAAAATCGGTTCAGTAAAATCAGATCTATGAATCAAAATTTGGAAACACCACCCTAAAACATTGATAATTTTGTTACAAAAACTAACATAAATAGTGGAATAATGCACGGAATGGTATAATATTGTGCGCAAGTTCGTTTTATTGGAAATCACACTGTTTAATTTCATGAAGATCCGTCCAAAATTTACGCTAGGCCCCATATAATCCCTTCTCCCAGGAAACAGTTTAGTATCATAATAAAATTTAATAGTTTACAGTTTTTTAGGACTAGAAACCAATATAAATAAATTTCGTGATGATCGGTCCATAACTTACGATGGTAAATAAATAAAATACGCCTAAAATCGTATCAGATATAGATATTGCAGTAAAATTTGTTCCAGCTTAGCTTCATATAGCCAAAAAAAAAATGTCATGCAATTCTATGATATACGGTCCATAATTTACCTTAGATCCCATATTAAGCAGCATTCTAAAATTCACTGTAAACGCTAGTACTAATATCACATCTTATTGAACTTATATGAAGTTATTATTGATAGTAAGATAGAATTTTAGTGTGTTTTAGAACTAAGATCTTGGAATTCTAGTAATATTTTTTAAAACTTCCTTTTTGCCATTAGGTTCTTAATTGAGGTATGAACTGGGATGTTTGTAAAAAGTGATATGACGTCGTAAGATACCAATACCTCTCCAAGGCAGATGTTTATGTTTTCTAAATGTAATTTTTAATGTGATTTTTTTTATCTGTACATATATATTTTAGTTACTCGAAATTAAGTTTTTCAAAAATTTTTAGTAACGGCGAAAAGAAATCAAGCAAAAAGTTACTCTGTTAAAATCCTGGGTTTGCTATTGAAGTGTTTTTTCCTAAGGTTTCCCATATAACATGTGAGGTTGGTTGACAACACAGTTGTTTTGTTTACATTTGATTGAACAAATGCTTGAAAAAAAATTTAAATTTAAAAAGAGTTTGGTAGCAACTTTAAAAGAAAACAGAAAAAAACTCTTGCTTAAGCCAACATATTGTAGTTGCGCTTATAGCCAAATTTTTTGAAATTCAATTGATTATTTTTAAAAAGAGGAATTGGTAACTTTATTTTTAAAAAATTAATTGTTTCCCACTGAATTCTAATTTTTAAGCCATTTTACCACTTTTATTTACAAAATTTTTTTTTATCATTTTGCGAAGCTCTAAAGGTACATTTAAAAAATTAGCACACATTTCTTAAAGACTTCCTGGAAGCTCCATTTTTTTTAGGGCGTTTATATATTGTAATTAATAAGAGTTTGTGTTTTTGTGTTTTTCAGCGTTTAATACTTAGTAAATAGTTTTTTTCTTCATATCGAAAACCACAGTAAATATTAAAAACTAAAATCAGCGTTGCCGTTGTGACACTAAAGTATCACTTTTGGCCCTTTTTCATGCCAATGACACTTTTTGTGCCCCTCTTTTTAATATATCCCTTTGTGATACTTTTTAAACTTTTTTGAAAATAAGTACAAGCTTCCATACTCCTTACGAAAAAAAAAGCTGGAAGAATGGACTCCAAGTGAGGAATTAATTACAAAATAAAGAATACGCATTTCTAAAAAGGGATAAACATTATCAAAGATTTTTGTAAAAGTAACTTCTTTCTTTGATAATATAACTAACATTGAAATGTACCTGTGAATTGTTTCTTAGTTTTAACATTGATTTATAATTCAAGTATCTATAATTACTTTTATTTTAGTCTAATGTATTTAATTAATACATTCCTATAAACTTGATACAATTTTACTTCAAAATAACCTTTTATTGACCCATTATTTACTTAAATACCCCTTTTATGACACTTTTTCGAAGTTCTCAACGGCAACACTGCCTAAAATATTTAAAGGTAGTCATATTGCAAAAATATTCATAATTTACTAAAAACCTCATTGTAATATTCAAAAATATTTAACCAGTGGCAATTTTTTTGTAACACTGGTTTTATTTTTTAATAGAACATTCAATTTTATGAATATAATAGATAACACGGATTATTAGAGCTTATTTTTTGTTTCCCTGGTAAATCTTGAAATTAACAAATTTCTGATTGCTTATTTATTTCGGCTAAAGGCCTTAAGAAAATAAAATAAAACAAGTTGTATTTTTTATTTTAGCAATTTATTTTCTCCGACATTTCGGTTGACTTATAACTGGTAACCCCGCCACCAATTTAGTAAAGAAAAAAAAGATTTATTTTTTATTTATGTATTTTTATTTATTTATTTATTTTTTTTAAAATGCACATCCCCAAATTCCATTGCCATTGAGGACTAGACAAAACGGGTTATTCCGACGACCTTTTATAAATATTTTTAATTTGTAGATAGTCTTTTTATTATATTATCCACATTTAGTTTAAGGCTCGCATCCACGTTACTATACAGATGTTCAGTTTTCATTTCGTTCAATCTGTAAGCAAATACTTGTCGAAACTGATCCATCTCGCTATAATATTCTTCTTTTAACTTGCGGTAAAAAAGTAAATGGGAACGCAGTACAATCTCAAAAAATTCCAATTTGTTTTGCTGATAAGTATACCACAACTTATCAGAAAACAAATGTAATTTTTTTAAAGAAACAACTTTATTTATTGCCCCAAGAAAAATACTTTCAAACAATTCATTATCAAAATCGTTCTTCATTTTTCTAAGTATCTCAATTGGCTCCGAACTTATAGCATTGGCCAATGGTCTTTCATGTTTAGTTGTGAGATATTTTTCCACTGAAAAGAGTAATTTAGATAAATCTCTTTGTTCTATCAATATTCTTTTACGAAAATCGTATTTCGGCTGTAAATTGCTGGAACTGCCATTAGCGATTTTATTCCAATTTTCCATCCAATCGTCACCATAAACTGGCATTAATTCTAGAAAACAGCAGAGTAGAATGCTCAAAACTTTTTTAGTTGTGTACATTATAAGAACTTTTACTAAACTGAAATTGATGTTGTTATTTGCAGCATTTATAGTTGAAAATAAAACAATAACCCTTTATGGGTAGCAGGTAAGGTTGTTGGTTTATTTAAGCCCCTTTCAAATTATTCGACATGTCTTAAGCTTTTTACTCTCACAAAATCCAATGGTTTTTGCTCTAATAGCCAAGCAATCAACTAGTAAATTTTGTTCATTACTTTTTGCGTCTACACCATCACACTTCAAATAAAAGCATTTTTGTAGAATATAATTAGCTGTTCAGCATGACAAATACTATTATGTGAATACCCTTCACCAAAGGTAAAAAGGGTATATTTAGGTTTGTCATTCCGTTTGTAATTTCTTAAACATTGATCTTAGATCCTCTAAAGCATATTTATTCTGGGCACTTATGAGTAGCAAAATTGATTTAACGCTGTCCTTCTGTCCATTTGAATTGGGTTGTTATATTATCTTATCTATATATATAAATAAAGAAGTGTTTACTTTGATGTCACCACTACGTTGGGGATAGTCTGTAGATGGTTTAAGTTAATTTTGCACGAAATCGGCTTTGGGGTTCCGCAGATATCGCATTTAGATTTTCTTATATATGTATTCTCATACAAATGCACAGAAAGAAAAACACTCGGGATAAATCAAGTTTTTTTGGATTACTTTAAGTACGAGTCGTACTTAAAAATTCTAGTACGAATAACACTTAAACGTACTCAAAACAATCCTAAATGGGATTACTTTCGAAAATCAATCAATTTTCAAATTTTTTTTTTAAATTTGAACTCATGCTACTCATTTAGTTTATTGTTTTGGTTAAATATGTGCATAAGATTCTAAAATAAAAACCATATCGGGCATGATGTTGGTGTTTTATCATTCTGTAATGTGTAATACGGGTAAGTAAATCAATCATAATCATTTTTTCTTTGTAATTTCTTTTTTTTTTGTTTTTTTCAATCATGAATTCGGGATAAAATCAAATTTATAATATTACTTGAATCAAGCTCATTGAATATGGATTATTTAAGTATTTTGGGATTGAAAATCCGTACTTGAATCAATCTTTCTGTACTTGATTCAAGAAAATCCGCTTCGGATTTATTTGAGTACGGATGGATTGATTTTTCTTTTGAGTGTACGACCTAGTTTTCATGATTTCTGGGTTCCTCGGTAATCCCATTTCAACAGACGGACTATCAGCCGGACATCGTTAAATCAACTCTGCTACTCATGACCCACTGTATTTATGTTATACTAAGATTAAAATTCTAGAATTAATGGTATTACAAACTTATTTTTACCCTTTTCCCTCGATGTAGTTATAAAAACAAAAACATTTTGTGTTTGAAAAACATACAGTTAGTCAAACAATTCTTTTCAAAACTTAAATATTTCAAACTGTAGTAAGCAGTCAAATGTAAGGAACAACTTTTCCATTTTTGCATACATTATTTTTCATTTAAGGTCTTTTTTTAATTTAACGAAATAATAAAAAAGAAAAAAAAGAAATATAAACGTTGTTAAATATGTTTATTTTGAAAAGAATTGTTAACTAACTGTATGTACATTAACATTTCTTTTATAAATTTTTTTTTGAATAACAACTTAAAAAAAATTAAATATTTTAAGTTCACAAATTTTTTTGTTTGTTTTTGAAATACATATGTATTTATGTACATATGAGTCGTTCAGTGGATAATAGAGGTCTGCTTTGAATAACTCACTTGTTTGCCTTTACTCAAAGTGCACAACATTTATTCAATTATAAAACATTTAAAAAGATAAGAAGAGAGTAAACCATATACAATAAAGAATGAATGAATTGAATAAAAAACTTGTTTACTGTAAATGAATATGAGAGGCATTCATAAATAACAAAACAGTGGAATGACCCGTTAGGGAGAGCAAGTTTACAAAAAATATTCAAATAATTTTTGAATTATTGAATGTGCATACATTTATTTGAATACCTTGCCATAATATGTGTGTAAGCTTGTGGCTTCTTTTATTTATAAAAGTTAAGCTTACACATACATACATAATGCGTAGGTACACATATTTCACATTCAATTATATTTGAATAATTTACTCATTTGACTTGAGATGACTGAATTGAATGAGTTTTTGTTGTTTTGTCTTTGGTTATTTTTTCATTTGTTTCGTTATCATTGGGTGATCGACACATTGTAATTAAAAAACAAATGAGTGCGTTGAAATTGCTTTTTATTTATTCTTGCAGACCTCTAGTGGATAAAGGGAATGAGTCCAAAAATCTGAAATGGAGAAAAACAACAGAACAGTTGACGTTGACATTAAAACTAGTTGTTAAAATAAAACTCAAAACTAAAATTGCAAAATTAATTATTAGGGCTTCCTTTACAATTTGTAAATATGGGCCTGTTCGGAAATGCATCACTGCGCTGCATCAGTGATTTCAAATTTTTTGTTGTTAAAATCGACAGCGTAAAAATGCAAATTAATTATGTTTTGACTTTGAGCATTCGTTCGAAAATAAAAAGAAAAAATATCCATCTAAATATATAAATAGTAAATTTTAATATTTATAATTGCCGTATTCACAAAACCCCTTGTATCGTTGTATCTATTGTATGTTGTATAAAAAACCAATAGTATACAACGATACAAGGGTTTTTGTGAATACGGTAAATATTTAAAAAAAATACTATTCAACTGTACTTATGGTGTTTTCTTTTCTACAAAAAATGTAACATTTTATTTAAAAAAAATGCAATTTGGTATATTTTTCTTAAAAATTTTGCTCCCGACAAGGGTGGCTTGTTTTATTCTAAAAATCTCATGCTTTTCGGGAGCAAACTTTTTAAGGAGCAGACACCAAATTGCATTTTTTTAAATAAAATGTCATATTTTTTTTAGAAAAGAAAACACCATAACTTAATATGCGCAGGTGAAATAATTAAAATATTTTTACGAAATCTTTTTCAAAAGCTTTTTATGCCTTAATTTCTACAAGCAGATATCTGGTCGTGTTCGTACCTTTCAGTTATCTTTACATATCTGGTAAAACTATTTTGGTAATTTCAACGTTAATTTTGCATACGTGTTTTTCCTTTAAGTTTGCTTTTAAAAATGGCAACATTTGTATTTGTATTAATTTTTAGAATTAACTGTCAAAAATCGATGACGTAAAATACACTACAGTTTAACCAGTAGGTAAGACATGCGTGTTAAAATTATGAAAAATTCGTTACACCATAGATATCTATACATAGCTAGATATATATTTGTAGAAATAAAGGGCATTAGCAGGAAGGTAGTAACTTACGACGAAGGTTACGACCGATATGCACTACTCACTGCACTTACTAAATTAGAAACTCTTCTAACCACAGCGATATCATAACAGCGATCAAAGGTCGAATTCATATGTAATAAACCATAAAGTTCTCTTGCAGCAATGAACTAAGTACAACAACAATTAAAAGAACACAAAAAATTGGCAGGTAGCGAAAGCTCGAAGAGAGGCAAGAAATAGAAACAAATAAGAGTGATTAAAAGCAAAGTTAAAAAGTGATTAATGCAATATAAATGCAAGCGTGGACTTATTCCCTTTTTCCACTGAAAATAAAAATTTTGTGTTTCGTACAAAAAAATGTTTTGTCTTTAAAAGGGGTTATCCGTTGAAATTCGAAAACAAAATTTTTACCATACATCGTTAGTCATAAAAGGAAGTGTAGCCACGCTAAATCTCAAAAAAGCCAAAAATGGACTCATTCCCTTTATCCACTGAACGATTCATATGTACATTAATAAATAAACAAGACATATTATACACTCACAATGTTCTGTACGTTAAATTAACTGAATTTGTAATATAAAATAAATGAAAATTCAGCTAAAAACCGGTCTACTTATTTTTCATTTATTTTTAACGAAAAGTTCTTTTAATTTTTACTGTCAAAAAGTCAACTCCATGTTCCGTAAAAACAAATAAATTTTCAGTTATTTTATATAAATTAAATATCAAAAAATTAAATGAATATTCCGGTAAAACAAAAGAATATTCTCAGTTGTTTTATTCCCTACAAGAAATGCATAACCAAAACAAAAAAAATTCCTATTACTATAACACTATATTGGTCAACACTACCGGTCATATAACTAGTAAAATGACCGGTAGTCTTCTTGTAGGGTTAAATTCAGTAATTTTCGCTTACTCCACAAAAGACACAAAAAACACCAGACAGACACCTGTACACAGCGTTGCCAGAAGATTTGGTAGGAAAATCTTTATTTGGCGAAAAAAAATCTTATTTTGAAGAGAAAAATCTTGAATTTTTTATAACAATGTCAAAAAAGTAAAAATTATTAATTCTTATTATGGAACCTATTCAAATCGAAATACCTTATTGCGGTATTTATACAAAATTAGATTGTAGGTTCCAATTGTGTTTTTTACCAATACATATTTAAGTTCAACTTGTTATACGTAACGGTATGTATGTGTATTTTTTTGATCTCTACTCATGCATGTCCATACCTGTTTTCCCACTAATATTGAAAGAGTACTTAAAATGATATTTTTGTCCTTCTCTGCTATACAGGTACAAAGAAAAATAAACTCTTTTCTAAGCGGATTTAGCCACACCAAAAATGTTGGTGTTAATAAACCACAATTTGTTTTGTTTAAAATAACAGCTGACTGAAACAGCTGGTTTTTAACACCAGCAGGTGGTCGATTCTGGTTCTGTGAAACTGTGAAATGAAAACTTTTTTCATATTTTCATAGAGTCTGATTCTCGTTTAGTGAAAAAATTATAAATAAATTCGAATGTTTTCATATGAGAAGAACAAATGTAATGAAACAAATTGTTTTCACATTTTCACAGTAATGTGATTCTTGTTCTATGTAAAGCCTAGTACTCTGTTAAAATTTGTGAAAAATGTTGAGCAACATTGATTATTCCACACGAAAATTTTGGCATTTATCAATGTTACCAATCTTACGAGTTTGAACAATTTGACGTTTTTATTCCTTCAAAGTATGCTACATTGTTTCGTGTATGTAAACAAACGCCACATGTATTTTACTAAAATAATTTTTTTTTAATAAAAAATTTAATCAAAAAAAAGTAAATATGGATAAAAAACTGTAAAGGTGTTATGATACTTGCTATTTTTTGTATTGGATTTTTTTAGGATTGACTGAATGAAACAACAAATGCGAGAAAGAACAAGAAGTACAATTTGATAAAATGTAAACAAAAAATGTAAACTGCCCACGTTTTTTCCCCACAAAAAAACCGTCATTAAAGTTAAAAATCGCAAAAAAAAAAAGATAAAAACCGTTTCTTTCGATCAAAAACTAAAAAAATTGGCAACAGTGCTAACAATTAATCTGGAAATGTCAATTTTAATTTAAAAAATTTTATATTTTTTTTGACAGTCTTAGATTATTTATCGATAACACATGTATATTTGTTTGACATTTCAAGATTTTTTTATGATATAATCATACTGTTTACACTTATGGCTAATAAATCGCTGATGGTTTAAACGTTGGTTTAGTTGAACTAAACTTGAATTTATATGTTGTTTAAACTCAACAACTATAAATCAGTGTCCCATGTATTATATGTTGTTAAAAAAATAACATGTGGCAGCACTACGATAAATCTTAGCAAATTCATATGGTCTGTATTGGTAGTTTAAACGCCCAATTTTATGCGTTTAAAAATGGTTTATCTCTTTGGTGATTTATAGATTTGTTGGTTTAAACACATTTTAAACCAAAAAGAGAGTTTAACTCGCTCTGATTTTTTAGCCCTTAGTCAGTTTTCCTATGCAAATATATTTGCACTGTTCTCCAATATAGAAAAAATACAAAAAATAGCAAGTATCATAACAGCTTTACCGATTGTTTATTTCTTTTTTAATATTAAGTTCATACTTTTTTGCTTTGGCTTAAAATTCCACGTGAAATAAAGGCAGCTTACATTATTTCGCAGTTGTAAAAAAAATGTTGCCAGAAACATTTCGGAACTTTTTCACAAAATAAACAAAGTACAACTCCATCAACATTATTTCATAGATAGTGCCGGTTCACACAAGTCAAGTTTGACTCGTCAAGTCTTGACTTGACTTGTGTGAACCGGCACTTATTCCGCACAAGTTTTTTTCATATGCATTTTGACAGCAATTCACGTGAAATGTTGAACAGAGTACCAGGCTTAACAGTGCAAAGAAGTGTCGCAAACTTTTCATTTATGTCATATTTGTACACTTTCATTTTAACGGTGAAAAATATTTTTACTTAATTTATTTAGAGAAAAATATGGACATTGCCAACGATAAATAATAATTTAAAGAAATAAAAATAATAATCTTCTAAAAAGATGCATATTTACAGATTTTTAACTTATTATAATTATATAAAATGCCAATTTTTGATAAAACAAAAAACATTACATCATTCCGAATTTCTTTCGATGATTCAATTAAAAATAATAATCCTAACATTTTTTAAATTAATTATATTTTTTGTGTAGTTGTATAATTTAACACTTGATTAAATGACAAAGTAGATATGTAATTACCATCGGCGGTGAGGAATTTAGGTGGATGAGGTGGTCCAATATAATTTGCAGGGTATGTTTGTTCGGGTGAAACCTTGCAACTCAATTTCAAGCAGATATCTTCAGTTGATTGTGCTGAAATTATGTACACACGTTCAGTTTGGATGACAATGCATTGTTAACTATGTGACGTCATTCTAAATCCAACATAGCAGCACAGCCAAAATGGCGGTCTAGATATTTTTAATGCACTCCTATAATATATGTAGGTATCAAATGAAAAGGATTGCTAAGAATAACTCGAAAACATAAACGAAAGAAAAATCACAAAATTAAGTTTAAGTGAAAGCAAACTAAATATGCACTATTTTGACAATTTAATAAATCAAATTTGTCGTTATATTCCAATAGTTTTAAAAAATATATCTCGCTCATCCAAAATATAATATTTTGGAGTTAATGATGCATAATTGTTCGCTATGAGTTTATTTTGTGTGTAAATTTTATCTATATATCTTTTATACTTTCCCCGTTTGATGAAAATAAATAAAATATTACAATGAAATTAAATTAATTTTATTTAAAGTATGTAACCAATAGAAGAGGTCTGCATGTGTGCGTTTAAACGACACATGAATTCACATATCAAACTAGCAAGTAGTGTGTTGTGTGTTTTTTTTATAATCACACACAATTAATTGTGTGTAAGAACCAGAGACCTGCGCCGAGCGGCTGAAAGCCGGCTGAGCCGAGCCGCCGAAAATTTTGGATTATGTCGGCTTAAAATCAGCCGCCGTTTTGATTTTTTTTTTAATTTAATTTTATATATATATTTAATTTATCAATGTAATTTTTTTTAATTTTTAACTCTTGAATTCATAATGCCCACACACAGAACTAAAAAATGGTATGCACATAGTAGATTCGATAATGCTTTTTTAGTATTGTGTGTATATTACACATTTTGTTTAAACAAATTTAGTGTGGAAAGCTTGGCAGCTCTACCAAGTGAAACGTAATTTTTTTCAAAGGGAGGGCAACTCTACAAATACAGTAACTTTTTATAATAATAAATGCAAAAAAGTGGTGAGTGAGAAAAAGAAAATAATGGAAAATAAAAAAATTACTGATTTCTTCCAGCAAACTAGTGGGGAATTATCAAATTCGGACTCTGATACTGACACAAATGTGTTTGATTTTCAATTGAGTGAAACAGAAAGTGACTTTTTAAAATTTCAAAAAATTCTGGAAACAAAAGAAATTGTAAAACAAAAAACAAAAATTGTGCTCATAAAGAAAAGTGCAGGAGGATCAATGGTGTGGAATTATTTTGGCCAAATGGTGATAGAAAATAAACCAATACTGCAAAAGTTTCAATTTTATATATTTAAATATACATATCGTACTTGTTAAACAATGGTGCATTAACTTAAAATTTTAATTTGTTTACTTTTTGGAAAATATTGATATCTACCCGCTGAAAAAATATTGTGCCATTTTGTCTACTTTTTGGCAATGAAACGGTTGATTTAAAAATTCTTTTTCATATGCCTTTAATATTAAATTAAAAAGTGTTTTGGTTCTACAGAAAAATATGAGTCAGTACAAGTATTGTTAAACAAGTATGATATGTACATATTTGTATATGTATATAAATATGAAAATAATCTTTGATATTGTTTTGAATACAACAAAGTGTAAGCCGGCTGACAGACGATTTTGAGCCGCCGCCGATAATTTTCATACGAGCCGCCGCCGCCGATCAAATCTGTCGGCGCAGGTCTCTGGTAAGAACCCTGCAGGAGATTAAGAGTTAATTGTCAAAATGCCCCTAGTACAATTACTAGAACAAGAGGTACTAGTGCTAACGGGGTTAGAGTTTCTATATAAAAATTCTAGTGCATATGAGTACCAGTACTTGATGTAGTACAAGGGCACTACTTGTAGACTGATTGAATGTTTTGTAACAAAACTAAAATTCCAATACATATTTCTATTTTTATACTGCTTCGTAAATTTGATTTAAAATCATTTATTTATGGCATTTTTATTATAAAATAAATGTTAAAATGCAAAATGCTACTGCAAAAAGCACCCAATGTGGTCCAAGTATACTAGTACACGTCTAGAACCAATAGTACTAGTGATTTTCCAAGCACACTCAATGTTAATTTGAGCATTAAGATGGTATAGAAAAGTTAACAGTTGTGAACTAGTACTGGTTATTTTTGTACTAGTTTGGTACTAATTAGGTACTAGTTCAATTTCCTGCAGGGAAATAACCCATGTGTGCAAAATTGAAAGCGTTCAATTGTTTTTGTGAGTGTTGTGAGAGAAAGATTTGATACAGTTATAAATAACAAAATAGCTCTTTCATTCGAGTAAATACACTTGTGTTACGATGTACATATTGTTTTTTATCAACACAACATGTGATTTGTGTTTTAAAATTTTTTTTTATCGTATTGAAAACAAAATATTAGTAAAAATATGTTGCATTAAAAAGTGATACAAACTTTTTAGAAGCAAAAAGTAGTAGTTTTAAATATATTTTTTATTAAATGGAATTTTTATTAATTTAGCACTCTTACTTGTTTTTTTTAATTATATCACACAGTTGACAATAATCACTATATCTACCAAATTTAACCGTTTTGCCTTTGTATACTGGTTTTGTCATATTTCAAAATATTTTTTTTATAATATTATTATTGTTATTGTTTTTGCATATAAAAAATACTTTTATTACAACCATTTCATTTTATTACATGTTTTGTTAAAATTTTAACTTTCCTCTTCACTTAACAAAATAAGAAAGTCAAGAAACACACGAATGATTAGTGTGTTTTTTAACTTCACCCAGGTTTTTTATTGTAATATGTATGAATTTGAGTTCATCCAGGGATGATAAAGTCAGTGCAATTGTACTTTTTTCAGTACAATTTGCATTGCAAAAGTAGTGAAGTACTCCAATGACATATTTAGTACAATTTAAAAATTTCCAAATATCAGAAGAATTGCCAAAGACATATTGTCTACACATCATTCGTCGGCGAATATGGAAAGGAATTTTTCGTAGCAAAATATGGTAAAAACAAAGGGAAGAAACCGCCTTTTTGTGAATATTGCATCGAATTTAATTCAGGAAAAATATACTACAGTCTCATTAATCTTGTTTCTATAAATAAACGAAAACTTTTAAGCTTGATTTCTTAAAATATTGGGAAACGAGGTATAGTGCGGCGCTACATGTTGCGACTTGTTGTACAATTCGATCAAGCTGTACAACCATTTGTTACGTTAGAGGTGTGGTTGGTCATCGGTTGAATAAAAAATCAGTTTGATTTGAGCTTTCAAATTGGTACGTCTGATGGCAATTTATTCCTTCGTTTTTAATTTTCATTCCACGTTTTGAAAGCAGCAGCGTGCAATGCAAACAATATTTTAAAAAACTAATACGAAATTTCAATGCACAATTTTAGTAAAGAATACAACAACTCCCGGGACTATTATTTAATTTCTTTTCTTGCTACTCGTCTTACTCCACTTCATTTATCGCCACTAGTGTTAAAAAATCGGTACTCATGTTGACTTTATAAAAAAAATTCTTAATAAAGCATACTGAAAAGTTTGTTAAAAAATTGTACATATGCTGCGAACGATCAACTGGTCTGTTCAACTCAATAGTACGACCAGTTACAACGTGTAGAGGTCGCATAAGGGCCCTTAGACAATATCTTTTCGGGTTATTACTGGGTGAAACGTATGTATTCCCTATTCCGCTTTGGCGTACTATGCTCCAGTGGGAGTTAGAGGAATTAATAAAAATACCCTGTTCCACTATCAACTTTAAAAAAAGCCAGATAAAAAAGCATCGTCTTAATTCCTTTTACGTATTAACTTAATGTTTTTTGTTAATTGCCAAAGATGCATTTTAAATACGTATGTATAAAAGTATAGTACAAGTGAATTTTAATGTATGTACATATGTTCGTACATTTTCTGTTATTTAAATAATAAAACTAGTAAAACATATTTTAGTACAATTTAAGTCAAAAAAGTACACTTTTTTTTCTTAATTAAGTACAATTCAGAAAATGTCATTTATCATCCCTGAGTTCATCAAACAATAAACAATATTATTAATAATAGAGAAACACACACAATTAGTGTAACCCGGCGTTTCCACATGCAAGTAATTACTTGCAAGTAGTGTATACATATTATCAATGAAAAATCGAGAAAACAGCCGATTGGCTGAAAGTACACAAATTGTGTGAATGTTAGTGAAAAATGTGAGAGTGAATTGAGTTTTTCGAACTTGTACTTGCATGTGGAAACGCTAGGTAAGTGTGTGTGGCTAACTTTTTAATGAACGGTGTTGTGTTGATCTCTCATTTAAAATGATTGAGCGTGAATGACTCGCTCTCATTTTTTTTACACATTTGATAAGCATATCAAATACACACACAGCATTCATTTGGCTACAGTGTTACCACCAGAAAAATTCAAAATTACACTTGAGATGAAGCAAAATTACCCGATTTAAATGAAATTACACCTGATATAAAATTGAAGTTTTATTTAATAAAAAGACATTTTACAAAGAAGCAAAAACACAACAAACTCATTGAAAGAAGATCCATATTTGTCAAACTGTTAAGATTCATTCTTATTGTGATTTTAAATAAATTAACAAAAATAATGTTAAAGATTTAAATACTATTGATAAAACATAGATTAGAACTCCTAAAATAATAATGGGTGTTTTTAAAGCCCGATAGAGCTTACGAAAGGTTAGCTGTCAAACGAACTGTCATAAAGCTCTCACTTTTTGTCCAGGCACATCATCATGAATAGTTTCATGCTTGAACAGTGGCGTTGTTCATAAAAATTTACTTTGAAAATCAGCCATCGATTTTCGAAACTTATAGGCGACTTCATGAATTAAATGACGCAACTTTTTTTTTAAAATCGAAGGCGTTGTGTTGATTAAGAGAAAATAAACTAACAATTAGACCTAAAGGCCCTGGGATGTGAAATCTCTTGATTGTTTACCGTAGGGCTATGAAGTCACTGCCCAGTAAAAAATGTGCTCCAAAAGGAGCAGGTTTTATGTATGAATGCATACCTCAAATCGCTTCAAACCTGCTGATAAGATGCCTGATTTTTGTATGGAGTGTTCCCGGTTTGGAGGACTATTTACTGCTGACAATAAGCGCTTTTTTAACATGCAAACAAAGCACTTCTAAAGCGCTTTTTTAAGGGATAACTATATTTCCATATTCATTGATGTTTTGCTTTTAATTGCTTAAATGCATTATTTCAATAATTTTCGTAAGCCATTATATATTTTTATTTTTTTTCGCTTTAAACCCTCATCGTTGTCAGCACTTAAATAGCAGCTTTTTCCTATATTTTATTCTTTATCATTTACTGCTGTATAAAAGCTTTCTTATTGAAGCGCTCGATTATGCGCTTTTTTTTTAAGTGCTTCAAAAAACCCAAATTTTTTTTACTGGGTGGTGTATGCTGATAAGCCAGCAACAATTGACGTCTTGGAGTTCAACATTGTTCATTTAATTGGTGCAGCCAGAAATGCTAAAAAAAATAAACAAAATTGGACGTCTGAAATGCATTTAGTAAAGAACATTATTTGTTTGAAATAAGTTTTCATTGGTAATGCCGTATATAAATCTGTAATTAAAAAAAAATTGTTTGTATTGTCTACCATTTTTAGTTTCATGGTCTTAAAAATACCCTTTATACCTTATTTAGAAAACAAAATGCCTGCAGGGTTTTATACAACTGTCTCTTTCGTAATTCAGTGTTACAACTGTTAAGGGCGTTTAAAATTCTTCAAACTAAAGCATTTGAAAGTTGCCAGATAAAAATAAAATTAATTATCAGCCCAATTTTGAATAAAAATTCACCTGGAGTTTATTCCCTTTTTCTATTTTTTACAATTGAATTTAAATAGAAAAAATGAGGAAAGGGAAAACAATCCCGGGTAATTTTTATTCATAATTATGGTGTAAATGTTGGAATATTGTAAACATTTCTTCCCCCAGGCTAGTTTTAAGTTTGAATAACTTTTTTCAATAGACCTCAGGTTCTAAATCACAGAGTCCATCTACATTCATAATCGAACTTTTGATAATATATATTAAATGATTGAAGACTTTTCTTAAAAAGCTACCGAGACTTTGATTCAGAAGACTCTACATTTTTTATCAACCATATTGAAAAAGAAATAAATGTCATCACTGATATCGAATCTTGATTTTATTTGGATATGTGAAGTAAGACTTTTAAATTACACCTGAATTACACCTAAGAGAAATTACCCACGCTCTACCCACGCCAGTGAAAATTATACCAAATTCGGGTAATTACCCACAAAGTGGCAACACTGTTTGGCTACCAAATCATTTGTGCAGACCTCTAGTAACCAAAAAAAGTATGTAGTAAATTTACCTAAAATCTATAGTACAAAATTAAACTTAGATAATTTTCCAAACAAAAAAAAAAATATAAAATAACTTTGCTATCATTGGTAAATTTTCAAAGTTTTTAAGTAATATTAACAAAATACCTTTTCGAACATAAAAAATTTCCTAAGTTAATAGTTTTATAAGCTAAGAAACTTAGATATGTACTGCCATGCTACCCCTGCGCTTAAATAATTTTATACCATATCCTAGGTATTTAGGTAATTTTACCTATGATTTTTTGTTGTGTGTATGTATACCATTTTACCTTCGGTGGAGGGTATAAAAACAAAAAAAGTCGTATTTTAAATACAATAAACGTATAATAAACAAACAAGGCATATTTTTTTATTTGTTTTATTACTTATTTTATATTAATACTTTTTAAAAGTCAAATATTTAAAGTTAAAAAGCAAAGTCTGTGTTTATACGGTTCATTCTTTACTGAAAAGATTGATACTTTATTGGCGAGAGGGGAGAGGGGAAAAGAAACGAGTACACACATGTCTGTACTGTCAGTACGCTTTGCTTTTACATTCGTTGTTTAATTTTGTTTTTGTTTTCAATATCAAAAAGCACACATGCATACGCACGACTATACAACATAAAAAACATGTCGTCAACATGACATGAATCATTTGAACGCCAATTCATGTTCAAAGAAGAAAAAGGAAGAATCTTTTCAGTAAAGAATGAACCGTCTAAACTCAGACATAGCGCTAAAAATTGGAAACATGCACAACAAACAATCTCGTTATTGATTGCACGCTGTTTCCCCATAAGAGTGCATAAAGTGACTTGGGTATCACCTACCGGCAAAACTGAGAACTAAATTGATCACATCACTATAATAGGGCACATACACAATACCATCATGATTGTACAATCAAGTGATTGTGCAATTAAGCTTGAAGCACACAACACACCAGCATGCTCGTACAAAATTAATTTTTTACCAAAAATTGTGTGGAAAAGGTTGTAATGAATAACGATAAAATTTGTGCTGCTGTTATTATTTCTATTATCCTTAAACGAATAAGGAGTAAAAAAAAACGTGTTCTCCCCAAAATATTTTTTCTTTGGCATTCATGTTTTAAATTTTGTATTTTTTGATGTTTATGCCTTGACGATTTAACATTTATGAGCTAACTTTACAGCACACGATACAATCATGCTGGTACAATCAAAAAAATATCAAACTATTTTTGATAAAGCACCATCAGCTGGTACAATCACACCACAAGCTCATACACGGCCAATCAGCTGGCACAATCACTTGATTGCACAATCATGATGGTGTTGTGTATGGGCCCTATAAGTAGAAAGTGGCGAGGTTCGCTTTAAGTTGTGCGTAACAAAAGAGGAGCCGACATCGCAAGTAATCATCATCTGGTGCTCGCCACAATCCACTTGAAACTTGCTGCTATCGAAACAAAACAACCAAGTTTCGCAAAGAAGGTATGATGTTAAAAAACTCAAAGAGCCAACAATCATTATCTCTGCAATTCAGTGTAAATAATTCAGAACTAAGCTGGAAAGAAATCAAAAAATCTATACTCAAGCCGCAGTCATCGCAGCCGCAGTAAAGAGTTAATTAGCAATGAAACTTTAAGACTGGTACTGAAGAGAAAAGAAGCTTAGGCTGCAATCAGGTCTAGGGGAACGCGGTTGGACCAAAACATTGCAACACCAGTTGCACAATCGCCTCAACCGTAAAGTTAAACGAAGTCTTCGTCGTGATAAACGAAATTGGATCAAGAAGCTGAAGCTGCTGCCGAAACCTTACGGGTGCGAGATCTGTATCGTGCGGCAAAGATATTAACCGGAAATGCAAAACCTTCAGGAAAACCATTAAAAACCGATGCTTAAGAACTTATAACACCTAAACAACAACAATTACAACTTTGGGAAGATTTCTATAGTAAAATGTGATTTTCATCAGTTCCCACGCAACAAACGATATGCTGCTGTAAATCACATCCAATAAGCAAAAATGTCCCCACCAATTACCCAGATATTTCTGAGATATGCGAATTAGTCAAATATATTATGAAAAGCCAATCGCTTGGTATAGACAATCACCCTTATTGTGTTTTGGTATTTAAAATACGCCTACGACTTATTTCCGTTAATCTATTACCAAACAGTCGTATGCGTATTTTAAATACGCCAAAAACAATAAGGGTGAAAATTCCCCCAGAGATGATTGCAACTGAACTCGGCTACTCCTGCCTATTGTAAGAAAATTCTGCTGTACCGAACTTCTTCCAGAGGAACTTGCAGCAGGCGTAATCATAAACTTACCAAAAAAGGAAATCTCACAGAACGTTAAAACTGGAGAGGAATTACACTCTTAAGTTTGATTAACAAGATGATTGTGTACATACTTAACAAAAGACTATCAACTGTTCTTCCTGAGCTGACAAAGGAACAAGCCGGTTTCCGCGTCCCGGAATCCAGAGTTGACCATGTAAATAGCCTGAGGACAGAACATACATATATTCAATCGATTTTTAAGATGGTGTAAGATATTCTGCACTCCATCTGACCTCCTTACTATTTATACCACCTATATCCGACTACAAATGAAATACAACTCGCATGTGTGGGCCGCTGCGTAAAAGTCTGTTTTGGAGCTTTTTGACATCGTGCAGGAGAGGCCGAAGATTCTCATTGGTGACAGAAGCGTTTCAAATTCTATTGACTTCCTTGATCACCGTCGCAATGTGGGTTGTATTTGCCTTTTTTATCGTTACTACAATGGGAAGTGTTCTGATTAAATCAGGGATCTGGGGGTTACCGCGTATTCCGATTCGAAAGAAATCATTTACGAATTCGAACAATTTGTACTGTGTATTACGATTTTTGAAATATTGTTTTCGACGCACGTTTTTTATACTTTATCGAAAACAAAAATCCCTTTCTTAACAGCCACACTCTACTACGAACAAAAAGTTTTCATCAAATTTCCCAATTTTTGAAAAATACAACCTCTGGCATCGTTTCGAGTGATTGCGCAAATCTTAATACACAGTACAAATTGTTCAAACTCGTAAATTATTTCTTTCGAATCGAAATACGCAGTAACCCCCTGGTTTCCGAAACCCTCACGTTTGTTCGTAATACACGTTTTTCCTCAAGAGCCCATCCTTTTGTGGTCGATTGGCAGGCGAAGCGTACAGCGCATTACAGGGAAAATTCGTTTTTTGGCCGAACTGTTCATATGTTGAATAACCTTCCTGCTGAAGTCGTTCCTCTCACAAACAACATGAAAAAGTGCAAATCCAATGTTTACAAACACTACTCCCTCTATCCTCCTTCCCATAACCTCTTTTACTAGTTCCAACATAAAGCAATGCACTAGTAGGGGTCATCCACGAGTGCTGGTCCTAACAAAAAAAATTTGCATTAACTCTGGTGTACGACAAAGCTGTGTCTTATCTCCTCTTCTATTTATTTGCGTACCAGACGTTGTAATGAATAATGCAACTTGCCGTAGATGGGGAATCACTTCGTGTCTTCAAGCGAGATAGGAGAAACTCGACTGCGCCGTTGATATCTGCCTACTTGGGTATTCATTCGGTTAAACGTTAAAAATGTTAGTTTAAACATCTTTTTATGACTTCTTCACTAATTTTACGATAGTAAAATAAACAAATTAAGGGAATAACTTACCTTATAATTTTATTTAAAATATTAAAATAAATAAATTTATTTTTTCTTCGAAGTGCACTTTTTGCGACCCCTTTATTGTTAAATACTGCTTATAGAAAATCAGAACCTTTCTTACTTCGAAATACCCATTCTGTAACCACTGTTGCCAACTTTTTGTGAACACTTCCCGCCAAATCGGACTTCAAACCCGCTAGAAAACGCTAAATATTTAAATTATCGGGCATTTTTTTAAAAATACCGCTAAAACCTAAACATTTTTTAAAGTTTTATATAATTATTAGTATTGTGGTTATTTTGTAGAACTGTTCTATGGTTTTTAATCCAAATTTTGATATTTAATAAGGCTTAAGTTCATCAAATTTAATTTTCATTAAATTTATTAAATACGAAAAACCCGAAGTAAGGAAGAACATGTAAAATCAATTAAAATAGATAATCATTCAAAGCAAATTTCGATCTATTAAAGGTTAATTACAATTTGGTTAAAAGATTGATGTTTGACTATTGACTGCCAGCAGTAGTCGATGGCTGCGAGTGTTAAACGGCAAATCCCTCTGAAGATATCGAATGGTTACGATTGAAATATGTAGGGGTAACCTGTCCGTAAACACCTGGGTTCGATCCTCAGGTCAGTCAAGAATGAAAAATTATCAATAAATTTTAATTAATTTCATGTTGTAAAATTCCTTTCTTCATAAAAATAATTGAATGAAAATTAAATTTGATGAACTTAAGCCTAATTAAATATCAAAATTTTATATAAATCTAGATATACTTAGGTTCTTCTTTGATACTCTACAAGAAATTTATAGTCTTATAAAACTATGGCTGACCAAATGTTATTATAATAGAACACAGATTAAGACCGTTACGCTTTTACGCGTACCAAAGTTTTTTCCGAGAGAAGGCTTTACATGGATGGGTACAATGGTAGGGTATCGACCGTTCGGCACGAAAGTTGACAGTGTGATTTTTAGTCATATAAAACTGTAACGTATCAAAATGTACTACAATAGCATTATTTGTTACGGTCTAAGGCGTACTTAGATGCTTTCCAAGAATGGGCTTTATGTGGACCATATGGTTATTTATGGACTGATAATCACGAAAATTTACACTGTAGATTTCTAGTCATATAAAGCTGTTTTTTGAGAGTGGGCTTTATAAACATATAAAAAAATCTAATATCAATATGTGCATTCCGCCACTAGTTATGCTAGTTTTTATAGCAAAATTATTTTTAAGGGTAGTTGTTTCACATTTTGATTTATAACTCCTTTCCTATTGATTTTGCTGGATTTCAATCCCAAACTGTTTAGAAGAACTAGAAACAATTGCATACCAATATTGCTTAATCGACTTAGAATTACTCAAGGACCCAGAATAAATTATGGGGTCTGAGATAAATAATGAAAAAGTTTCAGCCGGAATGACAAACTTAGTATACCCTTATCACAACTAGTTGTGGTGGATGGTATAACAATTTCTTTATAAAATTTTTTGCGGCTTTAGCATACATGGTTTTATGATTTGGCGGCTTTCGGACGATAGCTGTTTGTGTCATTCTTTTCCTACATATATTTTCTTACAACATAAAAAAGATTGTCGTTGCTTTTTGAGTTCCATTTTCCATTGTATTTTGTGTGTTTATTTTGCTGCTGCTTTTGAAAAGTGTGGGATTTTTAGTAGTGGAACTTGCCGGCTTTTTAATTATAATTTTTTTTTAATTAGGAAAAAGGCAAAATTTGTAGCAATACATGCAAACTTTTTCTCATATCCATACACACTTTTGCAAATGTTTTGTTATTGCATTGTTTTGACAACTTATTTGTATGTTACTACCAGTGTTCGAAAATAAACACTAAATATCGCTCCTTAGTGTTCGACTTGGTAGATTTGTTGAAAACACAAACGCTATTAGGGTGTGTGTAGAAAATCATTAAAAAATCACGGGAAATTGGCATAGTTCCACTCAAATATTAGATCCAAACATGTTAAATGACAATTTTCTCACAAAACCCACACCATCCGCGGATCAATCGTATTATCGCGATTAACAACTTGACGAGTCACCCGTAAAAGCGTTTAGTTCGATGAAATCCACCAACTTTTTCTCAATATGGTCCTTCCTTTTTTATTGCCGAATATAACGTATCTTTTCAATTCCATCATTACAACTAGCATCTATCCAACACGTTGGATACAAGCATAAGGGTACCAAAATTAACATCAGAATATCGGCCTATCGATATTTTACCTACCTGTCAAAAGTTTTGAAAAAATGCTTCATCAGCAGATAACCAAACACCTCGAAGACAATAACTTATTAACGTCAAAACAATCTGGGTTTCGCGCTAATGACAGTTGTCTCACTGCTCTTGCCGACATAGCCGAAGACGTAAGAGGAGAATTAGATGACGGACACATGGCAATATTAGTGTTATTGGATCATTCGATACTGTCGACTTCACCAATCTAATTCAGAAATTGAAAAGAATGATGTATTTTTCAACAACATCCTGCAAACTGATGCAGTCCTATCTCAATGGCAGAGAACAGTACGTAGAGGTTAACTCATTAACAGTGTCAACTTTCCTTCCCGTTAGCAAAGACGTACCACAAGGCACGATTCTTGGACCTCCCCTTTTTTCTATATACGTAAACGACTTGCCCAGTCAGCTAATATACAGTCGTATTAGGATGTATACGGATGACGAGCAATTATATACGTATAAGTAGCAGAACAAACGGATTTGAAGATAAGCATAATGTAGACAGAACGAGTTGGGCTGCCATCAATGGTCTTAGCCTAAACCTTGTCATTCTTGTATATTGTTCACACTTCTAAATTCACTTTACTATTACGAAATCACACAAATGCCGCTAACGGTACAATTTAAAGTCGAACTTTTAAAATAAACTTTAACACTTTGAAAATAAAAATGTTTACTTTGCGTGTTAAAGTGTTCACGCTCAGTTCCAACAAACACACTTTGAGTTTAAGAGTTAACACTTTTTATACAAAATGTACATTTAAAATTTAAATTTTAAATGTCAAAGTCAACACTTTTAATAATAAACTGACGCTTTATATATTAAAGCCAAAACTTTAAAATTACTGTGAAAACTTTTTACCAAAACTAAAACTTTCAACATTAAAATTGAACACTTTAAATTAGAAAGTGAAACTTGAAATTAGAAAGTGACACTTTGATTTATTAAGTGAACACTTAAAGTGTAAACGTTAACACTTTTCAGCAAATTGATCACTTTACATTTTAAAGTTAACACATGAAAAAAACGTTGTAATTTTATTTTTTAAAGTTTAAAAATTTAAAATTAATGGATTCACTTTTAATACAATTTTAAAAGAGACTACTTTATAAATAATATGTTTTAAATACATTAAAATTTAAAGTTTGTCGTTATAAAATAGAGTCAACATTTTTAAATTTAAGAATTTTACATTAAAAACAAAAATTTTAAATTAAGAGCAAACACTTTAAAAACTTAAAATTACTACTTTTACAAAATTTGAAAGTGTTGTCATTTAATTTTAAAGCGCACTTTTTTCTCAGTGTACGAGCAAACTGATGACACAGATCGATTATTCTATTTTGTGTCACGCTCACTTCTGCGCTCGCGCCTACATTTTGTCGGATATTATTTACTCATAACCAAGACGCTTGTACCTAATTTGGAAACTTTGGCCCTTGCCGTTGTCCAGATATACAGAAATCTATAATGTATGTGGGATTGGAGCCTGATCGTACAACCAGGGGCCAAATTTCAGCATTCGATATCGCTCGAAATTGCAATACAATTTACATGGGAATTTCGATCGATATCGAATGTCGCGATTTGCCCCCAGGTCTGGCAAACGGTTTTGGGTGTAGGCTTATGTTCTTGCAGAGGATACTGAGACGACAGGAGAATGGGGCAGTACTTTATTTTTTAAATTAATTTTAAAGTGATGAGCTGCCGATTGAATTGATGGACTTTCTTTCTTCCACCTATGACAAGTTGTTAAGTTGCAGTCAAAAAGCAAAGTTGAAAAGTTGTAATGCAACCCTACTATTGATGTAAAGTAAAGTTTTATTTTGTAATTAATTATTTTTATTTAAGCTTAACTTCCCTAAGTGAAAAATCAATTAAAATTATCAGTATAAACGTTGCCACTACCTTTAATGTAAAATGTAGTTTTTATTTCCTAATTAATTAACATTATCTAAAAACTAAACTAGCCTAAGCGAAAAACTAATAATTTATAAATTCAAAAGTGCAGTAATCGTGTTTTATTGAAGCAACTAAACTTTATCAAATTAAAATCCCACATGTATTTCTATGGAAAGTGCCGCGCCCAATTCCTCAATCCTCGGATACTGTGTATCCATAACCATGATCGTTGAACCTTTTTTGGAAACTTTGGCCGTTCTTTTTTAAAAAAAAAACTTCAAATTTTCAAGTTTTGAAATTTATTTACTTTTTATTGTTTCCCATTTTAATTTTGTTTGCATCGTTGTTGGTGGTTTCATATGTACATATGTATGTATATGTATTGTTTTCTTAGAACTTGGTTCAAAGTTTAAGTTTACTATGACTATTATAAATAAAATAAATAGTAATAAACAAGGCCCGGATTTTTATGCAAATGCATATTTCTTCTCGTCAGTCGGAGATTACCATATACAAAATATCTTTGCGAATCAAGAAATTTGCAGTAAAATGGCATCGATTTGTTGGTGCATATTTTGCTTTGAATGCATATTTTTGCATATATTGCATATTTTTGTTGCATATTTTGAAAAAACTTGTTATAATTGCTTAATTTTGCCCTGCATCCTTCCGCAGAAGAGGTAAAAGACAACTTCGATTGTATTTATGGAAAAAATATTTTGTAAAGCACTTTCGCGTGTTGCCGCATAAAAAACGAATTATTCGGATTAATGTCTTTCTCTACAGCCTTAAACAACCAGATGTTGGACGTGGTTGAAAGCAATTATGTATTATGCTGAAAACTTTTGCCAATTCAATGATGTTGTCAAAGGATTCAGCAGTGGTGAATTTAAGTTAATTGATATTGCCATACATTTGGACGGTAACTTAACTTAACAAATTCGTAACAAGCTTGATAAAGATTAAATCAAAATTAAGGATCAATATTTATTGTTTAAAATCCTTAACTGCTTGCATAAACAGCGTAATTAAAATTAATATGGGCATTTCCATTTTTATATATTCAAAGTAATGAAGTAGCACTATATTCAGAAAAAAATTTTCAGTAATCGACGCTAAGGATTTGCAGATATAATCAAAAATCTGCGCTGGCGTGACGTTAAAAAAACGGAAGTGGATTTTGACTTGCATTTCAAAACTGAAGAATACTGCGAATTGAGCAAGATGTTTTGTATAAAACCTTTTTTAGTAAACTAATACAGATTTATTTTTCAAGCTATAAAATGTATAACTCTTTGCTCGTTTTAAGGTAAATATGGGCATTTTCAGCCGAAAGTCTACTTTTTTAATGTAACGCCAGATTGCAAATAAGGTTGTATTTTCGGACCATGTTGTTCAATCGTTATCCCTTTTGCTACTAAATGTAGAGCTAGTTGCGCTTTACACCAAAATATAAAAAAGTAAACTATACATATACAATTTTTTGAGAAACAATTTAAAATACATCTGGCGTTACGTTACAAAAAGTAGACTTTTCGCTGGAAATGCCCATATACCACGGATAAACTACCAGCATTTAATCATGCACCTGACACGTCCATTTTATTTTGTTTTGAAAAACAGGAAGTAAACTTTTATTTTAAAAAAAGGTAGGGTCAAATGTATCTCTAAAGGCATGTTAAAAAATAAAACAATAAACAGTTCATTCGTATGTAATTGCGATCAGTTTTGCACTATGCTTAAGCAAATGAGAGTTAAAACATATTTAACAAAAAGTTTTATTAAGTTGAATATGGTTTGACACTTATGCTTAACATGTATTCGCACAGTTGCTTTTGTATATTATAGTTTGGCCTTTACAAGTGACTTAATTTACATAATTGTCTTAATTTTTCTTTATATATTTGTGTTTTACTTTATTTTAACTTCTACTTTTGTGGTTATTGTGCATGACTTACGTTTATAAGATTGAGTTTTAACGTATATTTGTTTTTTCTTGTTATTTTTATGCTTTTTTTTTTGTCACTAATCAAAAAATTTAAGAGCATTTTAACTGCATATTTTTTAAATTTTTATCGCACATATTTCTATTTTTATTATGCGCATAAAACGCGATTTTAACTGCATAATAAATAAATAATTTATTATTAATGGACTATGGTGAACTAAATTACTTGTAACGGGTCCGCCATCTAACGATTTTTTTTTCAACTAGTGCTTATTTCGTGAATGGTAACACTTAGCTCATGTCTGATTTCGCAGATAATTAGTTTTATCCATCCGCTGAACGAAAAGGGGTTGTGTATACGCTTGAACAACACTGGGAAATATTGCGACATTACTTTGAAAATCATGGTAATGTTGGACTAACAGAAGATGCCGATTTTGCCAAAAAAAAAATCATCTTTCAGATTAAGCTCATTTTGATTCTAACGGATATGTAAACAAGCAAAATTGTCGCATTTGGGGCACAAAAAATCCGCACGCATACATTGAAAAGCCGTTGCACCCAAAACGAGTCACTGTTTGGTGCGGATTTTGGTCCAGAGGCGGACCTGGGCCATTTTTCTTCGAAAATGGACAAGGAGTGGCCGTTACAGTCAGTGGCGATCGTTATCGGGCCATGTTGAACGAGTTTTTGTTCATAGAAATTGAAGAGGAGGATATTGGCAACATTTGGGTTCAACAGGACGGCGCTTTGCGCCCTGTTTTTGAAGATCGCATTATCAGCCGCAGAGCTGATGTCGTTTGGCCACCTCGGAGGTGCGATTTGACACCGTTGGACTGTTATTTGTGGGTGCCGTTCAAGATAAGTGTTACGCCGACAAGCCGGAGACAATTGACGCTTTAAACGACAATATTCGTGAAGCCATTGGTATAATACAGCTGCACACAATCGATAATGTGCTTAAAAATTGGACCGATCGTATAGGCTACTGTATGGCCAGCCGAGGCTGTATGTTTTATAGCATTTTCAAAAAAAAAAAGTTATTTGGTGGACCCTTTATTTAAATCCACGAAAAGTTTAGCTACATAACAGCAGGATAAAACTGGGCTATCTAAGCATATGAAAATAGATAGCAAGGTAGGGTGTGTAGAGACAAAGGGCTAAATACATCTCAGTCCTTAAAATAATCTCCTACTCGTGCCATAATATTATTTTTATTGTTTTGGCATTTAAGTTATTTTATTTATAAGAAATATAATCTGGGAATTTATTTCTCATGTTGAGTAACATTTATTATATAAATTTTCATATTATTTTTATTTTGTTTTGGTTTGATCGACGTTAAAAATCAATTTAGCTACCTTAATTTAAATATATGTATGTATAGCTAACGTTTTAGTCTACTTATAAAGAAGAAAAACAACCCATCATTATCTATGAGCACGGCCGGTATCATAGGTAGCATGTCTTACGAAGTGGTAGAACTAGATCGACCGAAAAACATTTTACCTTTGGTGAAGGGTATAAAAACAAAAAAATTTCGTATTTTAAAATTAAAATACATTAATGAACAAACAAGACACATTTTTTTATTTGTTTTATTTCTTTTGTTAAATTTTAATCATAAAATTTTTTATTAAAGAAGTCAAATATTTAAAGTAAAAAAAATTGTTTTACAAATGAGTACGTTGATTAAAAAACAACTAAGAGTGCTATTTTGGGCATTGCCGAATTTTAAATACCCTTCACCATGGTTGGGAAAGAACAGAAGTTTATATATATTTTTATCTAAATATATGTATAAGTATATACATGCATATTTATATAGTATTTGTCGCTTAATTTTATTTCATTATTTGCACATGTTTGCGTGCTACTAAATATATTAAAAGTTTAATTAATATTTAGCAAATTAAGTTTTGATTGAACTTCAGTATTTTGGTCATAACTTGGCTATTTTTAAGCGATTTGACACATTTATATACCGACATCTTTAATAATAAATTTACCATTAAGTTTGGTAATAAAATTTTTTCCGAGTTTTTCAGCAAATATGTTCTACTAAATTCTAAATTTCCGATCCTTTGATATATAATGCGTATCCACATACAAGGGATTTTTTGGTAAAATTAGAGGCAGTCGTGGTTTTTTGCTCATATCTCAGCCATTTGAGGACCGATCAGGCTGCATTGCAGTAGCAAACAATTCCGGACGATGTGTGACATAAATATGTTACTATCAAGTCCCCATCATATCTGAGATCTTCGAAACCCCCTTTTCAAGGGGCAGACGGACACCGATAAATTAACTTCGTTCCTCATAAGGGCCTAGAATATACATATATACTTTACAGGGTCTAAGATCAATAATGTAGAAATTACAAATGGAATGGCAAACATATAAATGTATATATAGTGCTATATTCGGCTGTGCCAAACCTTTGATACCCTCTACCGCCAGCTCAATATTCTATATCTATAATTTATTTAGCATTCTGTATAAAAACGGACATCACTATTATAATTGCCAGCGGTTTAGACCCATATTAAGTTATTCTTCGACCATCAGAAAGTTTTAGGATTTAATTTTGAGTCATATAAATCTTTAATTGATTAAAATATTATGCTTCATAACAGCTTTAGCCGTACTAAATAATGATTTCCAGGTAACGATATATTTTATGGGGTCTTACATGAATATTAAAAAAGTTTCACACGGATTGAAAAACTTATAATACCCTCATTCATCACGACTGGTGAAGGTTATAACAAGTAATAGTGGTATAATCGGCGATGCCGAATCTTATAAAACCCTTCACCTTTCACCAATTATTGCCAAAACAATTTTAAACATTGTAATATACAAGATTTAGATAATTCACAAAGTGTCCTATTGTGTCATATTGGTTGTATTTGCGATAATTTTATGAATGTCATATATGGGCATTTCCAGCGAAAAGTGTACACTTTGTAACGTAACGCCAGAAGTATTTTAAATTGTTTCTCAAAAAATTTTATATGTATAGTTTACTTTTTTATATTTTGGTGTAAAGCGCAACTAGCTCTACATTTACTAACAAAAGGGATAACGATTGAACAACATGGTCCGAAAATACAACCTTATTTGGAATCTGGCGTTACATTAAAAAAAGTAGAGATTTCGCTGAAATTGCACATATTTACCTTAAAATTTACTTAAAGAGGTTTTATAAAAAACATTTTGCTCAATTCGCAGTCTTATTCAATTTTATAATGCAAGTAAAAATCCACTTCCGTTTTTTAAACGTCATGCCAGTGCAGATTTTTGCTTATATCTGCAAATCCTTCGATTACTGTAATTTTTTTTCTAAATATAGTGCTGCTACATTACTTTGTATTTATGAAAACCCTTTTTACAAATTTGCCCATATATCCAAAATTGTTCAGTAAACGTTTATTGTATTTCTTTTAGTTCTTGTTAAAAATTTCGATAAAAGATAAAGCGTTTGAAAGAAAAGGACCGATATACGTAATATTATTTTGTTTTTGCATCAGATTGACTAAAAAGCAATTATTTTGTTAATATTTGCGTAATATGCAAAATATGTATGTATATCAAAAATTATTTTTTTTTCTCGAAAAATTCAAATAGCATTAAAAACTTGCCATGATATTAAGTATTAACTTGATATGGGGGGTACTTTAAACGCGGTTTAATAGTTTGGAACTTAAATAGTTGTCATAGAGTTTAAAAGTTCTATCGTAAATAATTTCCTAAATAAACTGTAAAAAGTTTTAACCTTCTATTGGATAAAGTTTATATATCTGCTGCAGAAAGTACATTAAATAGCAATTTCTAAATTAATACTAACATTTATTTTTAGATTGGCAATATGTAGCATAAATTTTGTCACTCAAACTAGAGACTATCATGTGATTACAGTTAAAATAGTTAAATTAATCCCCATAGCTATAACCCTTAAAGGGTTAATGGTTTAATTTATACTATAAATGCTTCACATAACACCATCGATTTTAGTTTACTTAAAATGTTCGTAATGAAAAGAACTAAAATAGTTTTGGGCGCTTTAATAAGTTGTTTGCTGCAGCTAATGCCAGCTTATGGCATTAGTACGAATAGCGATTTGAGAGAGCGTTGGAGGGAAATCAATAAAGACAGTGCAAGCGATATACAGCAGAGCATTGATTTTTATAAAACATTAAAGGAGACACAAGCCGTTTGGGACTTTCGACTCTCTTTAGTGGAGCAAGATCTGAAAGCTAAAAATATAGAAATATTGGACAATTCAATAAACGAAGCTTCATTTAAGACGATACTTAAAGATATGAAAGATAATTATAATATGCAAGAGGCTATGGATATTTTTGCTGAGTTCTTCAATAAAGATAATTCAACACAAAAAATAATTTTATTGCATGACATTTTATGGAGTATTTATAAGAAAAAAGAATCGGAATTATCTGAGATTTTAGTGGGAACACAATTGGAAATTTTCCGCAATTTAAAGACGAAAGATTTTGCAGATAAACCAAACTTTTTACGAAAATTCTCTTATAGAATGTACATAATTGCAAAAGCGGTTAAAAATATGGCATTCAGGTTAAAAGAAAGTATGCGTGATACAATAAATCAACTTCCTGATCATTTAAAAGCTATTTTTTTCAAACCTTACTCTTGTCTTTTGAATATGAAATATAAAACATGCGTTTATACAGCCAACGAAACATATAATGGAAATAGTCGTTACGTTTGGCTGTCGGCATATAAAAAACCGATGGATTACCGAGGCTTTATAAAAGTTGAAATTCAAGAATTTAATTCACCTCGCGAGGAAAATCTTCAAGTGCGTCTTAGTGGAACTTTTTGGAATACGTATTTCTATATGATTCCGAGCACGAATATTGCAGCCAGTTGGGATAAAAAGAATACTGGTGAAACTCCTACAAATCTCATTTGGAACCTTGAGTTTTCTGGAAATCAACATGTCAAAATTTCACAAAATGATTTTATAATGTGTGCTGAGGAGCTTCATAACCAAGATAATCGTTATATTAGAGGTCGCCATAAAAGTAATGTTTTTTTAACAAATTCTGAGTGTCTATGGAGTTTTGGGACGTGCTATTTTAATTGATTTGTGGCGATCCAAAAATTAAAAAAAAATTAAATTTGTATAAGTTTTTCTTTATTGTTGGCCCCTTTCTTTTGCTTATATTTATATATTTGTTTATTTGTATATATTTGGCTGGTGAGGCCTGACTCCATTTGCAAAAATAAAAATGCAAAAATTTTAATTTAATTTTTCCCGACGTTTCGTGAATTTCATGTTCACTTCTTCAGCGGATTCGTCTATTAATATAAAATAAAACCATCAACATTTAATAATACAATAAATATGAAAGTAACGAAATTACATTAAAAGAAACAAAATTGTATTACATTAATATATTTTAAATAATAAAGTCAAAGCTAGTGGCGTCATCTACTGTTTTTTTTTTTTTATTTAATTCAATTCAATTACAAAGGTGTCCAAGAGGAAATAGTGCCTCAGCGCCAGTTGGCATTGTTGAGGCTAGTTGGCAATACTTAATTCACATTAGTTATTATCCTTTGTAATATTATAATATGTACGGTGGAGGCTCGAAAAAGTTAAGTCATAGAAAAGTTAAGTATATGGAAAAGTTAAGCAGCTTTCATTCACCACACGTGATTCTAAAAAGTTAAGTGCTTCTTAACTTTTTAGAGACAATTTTATTTTGTTTTTCTGTTTCTAAGTGTATCATTTACCGTTAATTAATTTTTTTGCGAATTTTATATACAAACCTAATCTTGCATAATGTGTTTGCTCTAATCAGTTGGTTGTGAAAGAAAGTAGTCGTAGAATTTGTTTTGTTTTGATCGCAACAATGTTAGCAGCAATGAAGCAAAAAATGTTATCAGTCGCCGAAAAATGCAAGATTTTAAAAAAATTAGATGAAGGCGTTCTTGCTAATCGATTGGCCAAGGATTTTCATGTATAAATGCACATATAACCACATGCATTTTTCATACCACGGAAAAGTTAAGATTTCGGAAAAGTTCATCACCTCCAAAACCAACTGCTTAACTTTTTCGAGCCTCCACTGTATATGTATATAAAATTAAGAGAGAAAAAAAAATTATCTAATAATATACATGCGTATATACAAACAAAGGTATATCATAAGCAGTAGTTTTATAAAAAATCTTGAATATTTGATTTAAAAAATTCTTTTAGCAATTTTTTTGAAATTGGAAAGAGTAGGACACATTTTAATAGATTGAGGTAAGTTGTTAAATTCTTTACTACCAGAGTATTCAATACGTTGTTTTGTTATTTCTGTACGGCAAAAAGCTACTCTTAATTGCTGACTATTGCGAGTATTGTATGAACTATGATCTCTAACAAACCATATTGTATGATGGCCTATGCTATAGAGACATTTGAATACATATAATAGAGTTTGTAACTTATAAGTTCCACATATTGGCAAAATAGACGGAAAATATTCAGTATATAAGGAATTTGTTGAATGTCTCATTGGCAAGTTTGCAACAGCTTTTAATGCTGCAGGGAACGTATTTCAAAACTCTTCTTGTGTGCATATATTAGAACTAAATAGTTAATATGACTTTGAATTAAACATTGATAAATCAATAACTTCGTGTTTTGGTCAAATTTGTTTTTAAACTTATATAATAGTCCCATTACGGCAATAAACAGGCGGATGGGCTGGCCAAACCTGGAGCCGCTCTTGATATTTCACAGGCTGTGCCAGTCGCAACACCCCTGGGAACTATCAGGAGCGAAATCTTCAGGCACTATCTGGATATGGCTGATGATAAATGGAGGAAACTAGATTGCTGCAGGGCTACCAAGGAAACGTGGCCCACATATGACATAGGTCGCTCTGAGCGACTTCTCAATTTCAGTCGGAAGGACGTGTCAAGACTTACATACGTGCTTACTGGTCATTGGACGATCGGCAAGCACGGTATGAGACTCGGCCTCCCTTTCAATGAATGCTGCCGCAGCTGCAGGGAACCTGGAACTGAGGAGACAGTATTTCATCTTCTATGTGATCGCCCGGCGTTTAACTCAATGCGACATGGACTATTCGGGAATTACCTTCTACAAGGACTCTCGGAGATATCGCGGGTGGGACTCAACAGCCTGCTGAAATATCTCAACGCAACGTGCTGGCTCTAGCCACCTCGGCATTGCCCCTGCGTCAAGTTTGATCGGGGGTTCCAATTTCTTGACGAGTTGTGAGGTGTCAAAACGGAGCCACCGTCGGCTCTACTTGCTGCGCGCCTGGACCTGTGCGTGCTACCACGTTAACCAATCAACCAACCATATAATAGTCCAATATCAGGAGATATTTTTGACTTTATGTGTCTTATATGTTGCTCCCAAGCAAGATTAGATTGTTAATTTAGTCCCAAATACTTAACTGATGATATCTCCTGAATTTGTTTACCATCAATATATATATTCTGAAATTAGTGTTAAAACGGACATGTGGTCTAAATCGCATTAATTTAGTTTTTTCTAGAATAATAAAAAGTTTGTTTATCCGCATATACTTAATTATAAGAGATGCATCACGCTCCATGTAGGGTTTGAATGCGGTCTCATACCTATACGGATAAAAAGAGATACATATGTATGTCATCAGCATAGATAAACATCTTTCCCGTTAGCTCTAATTTTTGGATGCCATTCATATATATATAACAGAAAGCAGGGGTCCCAATACGCCTCCCTGGGGCACTCCATACTTAACTTGACCTAAGCTGCGCTTATGTTTATTGAGCTGTACAATCTGACTGAAATAGCAGTAGGTCATTTCCACGAACTCCATAATATTGAAGTTTTTGAATCAAGATCCTGTGGTCAATCATATCAAAGGCTTTTGATAAGTCAAAGAAAATTCCAGTAACTCCACTATTACCTTTATCTAGCATTTTACATATGCAATTTTGGACACTTATTAATGCTTCCTCTGTACCACATCCTTTCCGAAAGCCATACTGACAGTCATTATGTAGTGAACGATTTATTGGGTAACTGCTAAATTTTGGTTTTTTTATCTCAATGAATTTTAATGTCTATGAAAAAAAAAACAACAGAGAATAAAAAAACTAATAAGTAAACGAAAGTGCTTATTCATATACCCAATGTTGCGACCACTTAAATAATCACTCATAATCATTTATACGTTTAATAAAAGAAAACAATGCATATAAACATGTTGCTATTGCAGCAGACAATAGGTAATAAGTAAATGTGGATGGAATATTATTAGTACTAAAAACATGTTCATTAATAAAAATAAAATTTACAATTGGTTCTAAATTTAGTAATAAAAGATATGGGTCACTTATTAATAAGTAAAAACAGCAAAATGAATGAAAAATATAAAAATAAAATTTGGTGGTACCTTCAAAAATTCGGTTGTACACGTATAAGTACTTGGTATTGATCGAATACAAATAAAATCAATTACCCTATAACTGAATTTGAAAAGTAACCTACTAAGTTTCTAGAAGCGACATGAAGTTTATAATTTCCTTTTTAATAAAATCATCAACGAGTTAACATTAAAATTCGGAAAACTAAAATCGTATTATATCCAAGAACATCAAAGCTTAAAAAAATATATAAAGTAATATTTAAGTTTTTTAACTTTTTCAATTATAGTTTTCAACAAGTTTTGGTAATTATTTTAGAAAAAAAGTTTAAATTTACGACCTACACATGTTGTCATTGCTAATTTTCTAGCGGAGGGATCGTAACCTAAACACACAAAACTTTTGGGGAAATTAATTCCAAAATCAGGCCCTTAGGTCTGGCAGGAAATCAATCTTTAATCCTAGAATTAAAGAAAGATATCCCATAAAGCGTAGAAACTTCAAATCTGCTTGTTTAAATAAGAAATTACTAGACAATTGGTAAGTGTACTGTGAGAATATCCTGTCCTTTGTGGTCAGCCAAGACTTAAACATTTTATATTGTAGATTGCACACTTCAAATACACGTGACCTTAGGTAACCATATAAAAACTGTTAAACATTTATTTTGGATCTGGCGACTAGTTAGGAACAAGGGAGACAAGTTTCACAGAAATTCCCCAGAAGTACACGAAACCAGAATCCTTTTGATTCTCCATGTAAATTGTATATTCAACTTTTCAAAACTCCAGAAAACTCTTCAACGGAAATATTTCCTTAGAAGAATTCGTAAATAATAAAAATTTTTTGGTCAAGTGTATCCAAACTGTGTAACAACTTCAAAGGCGGCTTGTATCACGGTGGAAAAAAAAAGTTACTTGAATTTGTGTACGAGCTAAGATCAAAATAGAAAGTAACCACTCTACCTTCCATCATAAATTCAACCAAGATTTCACACATCACCAACTTTGAATAAAAATTTTGGTAAAACAACAAAATATGGTACATCTCCTAAGGGATACCGAAATATCAACGTAGACTACCAACATACTATAGTGACCTAAGTCTGTTAAGTTATTAGAGCTATCGGAATGTGTCTGTAAATATGTATGCAAGATTTTTTTATTTTAATTAAATTTTTTTTTAATCAAAAAAACCAGCAAAATATCACACCGAAAACGTGATCAAGGAGGCCTCATCGTTAAGCTGAAATGTGGTGAGTGAAAATTAAATGTAATGAATAATTATTCTTGCATACATATATACTATTTACCCATATGTTTTCTTAAATTTATTAAATATCAGAAAAAATACACAAAAAAAACTGTCAATGAATAGCATCCACAAAAAAAATCAACAAACAATGGTCTAAAGAACTGGTAAATTTTTTTTATTTATTTTCTCTGGATTCATTTTTCTTCCTTATCATTCTTTGTTTTGTTAAATTTTTGTTGTTGATAATTTGTACATGTTGTTCATTGATCAATAATTTTTGTGAACATACGTATTACAACACGATTTCCAAGTATTTCAGCATTTAGTTTACAACCGGCTTAAATTATAGATTTTTGTTGTACTTTAATAAATTTCGTCGTTTTCTTTTATACTTATGTTATGAGTTGCTTATGAATTTATTTATGAATGGAATAGTAGTAAATATCGGTAGTATATTTTTTTTGTCTTAAGTGCCAAAAATAGTAGAACGTAACGTTAACGTAATAGTAAGGAAACTTTTGAAGTATGCATATTATTAAATTTGTATTAAAAACGTTAAATTGAATATGCATATTATTATACATTTGTATTGAAAACGTAAATATGAATTATTAATAAAGTAGTAGGTATATTCAATATGAATTGCTGAGAACACCTTTTATGTTTTTGTTATGGTCTGATTAGTTAGAGCTTACTGCATTAATTTATGGGATCTTAGGATATTGATAACATAGCGCTACTAAGATCAAGGATGGGTGGGTTAAGAGCGCCATTCCCGGCAACACCAGGGAAATGTTTAGGACAATGTAGTCATTACCAAGTTTTGGTTCCTTTTATTATAATGGCATTATAGGGGCTTAGTTTTTTTTTAACGATGCTATTTCGGTCCATTTAAATTTAGTAGTATATAAAAATAGGGAGTCTTTATAAAATTGTATGTAGAAAAATTGTGTTAAGTGAAGAGGGTCACGAACCCCCCCCCCCCCCGACTGATAGCTAGCGATACTAGGCTCCCTCAGACCTTTCTTTTAACTTAACTACTCATAATCCTCGACATTTGTGGAGTTGATTGTTAAAACATTGATGATTATTTTCATCAGTAAATATACGTTTGTATGTTACATTACAATTAAGCAAATTGTGTTGTTCAAAATACTCTGATAGTTGGCAATGTATTATTTTTTCAAAAATGTTATTTATTATTGGTAATACCGATATTGGACGAAATTGATCAATCATAGTACAATTCATACTTTTTGGTATTGCTATTACTTTATGTATTTTTAAAACATCGGGATACGTTTTTGTAGCTTTAATATTATTAAAAATATTAACCATATGAGGCACAATATTTCTGCTGCAATTTTTCAATACGTTAACCCTTATGTTATCATGTCCACAGCTTTTATTAGGCGATAGACTCAGTATAGCATTTTCAACTTCGTTGAAAGTTGTACAATTAAACGCAAAAACAACTCTATAACAGGCGCTTAAATTGTCAGTATTATCTTTTTTATTCATTGTTCTGTTGAATTCTTTCCCTAGTGTACACTAAAGATAATTATCTTAGCAAGTTGGCAATAATGTCGGCAGAATAACAGAGCAATATTTCTTATTGCTCAGCTCAAGGTCTATCCAATAAGGTCTGCTTAAGAAGTCAGATGTTTATTTGGTTTTTTCCTCAACGATATCAAAAGTTGTTTACATTTTCCTTATACGTGTATATTTTTGTTTACGTTTTTTGTTTTTTGCAACACATACATGCACACAAAACACATTTTTCCTTTTGTTTCGCCTATGGTGTAGTAAGATTTTGACAACGGCGGGGAATTTTACACAAGCAAAATGCCTGTTGTTTTTTGTGTTGTTGAATTGTTGTAGAGGTAAGCACACCTATTGGTTAGGCCATGGCTCAGCTTATGTTAAAGGCATAAGTGGGGAACAGAATAGTCGCTGTAGTACAACGTTACGAAAAGCGCTGCAAGCTGTCAAAAGTTAAAAACGGAAGTTTCAAAGTACTGTCAACAGAATACGTAGTTGTGGTAATCGTTGCAGTTGAAGCTGAAGTACAAAATTCAAATTTTTGAACTTTGTCGTGCTACAAAGTATTCGTCAGTTTCAGCTACTACTACAACTTCTGTATTCTGTTCTAGGCCTAAGAATACGTATTTTGTCAACTCATAATTTGAAAAAACTCAAGGAAGAAGGTGCAGTGTAAAAACTGGCGCTAGTATGCAAAAATAATTTTAATTAATACAAATTCTTTCTTATTTAACTTAATTATTTAAATGTATATTAATTTGTTTAAGCTTGGTCTTTATATACCCTTCACCACAGGTGGAAAAGGGTATATATAAGTTTGTCATTCCGTTTGTAATGTCTACAATATTGATCTTAGACCAGTGATGCTCATTCAAGCAAACAATTGTTTAGAAGCCCCACCCCTTTGTTTTTAACTCTCATTAATTTAGTTGCACATGTACGGAAGCTGATCTTGTTTCAAATACAGTGTGTAAGATAAGTAAAAAATTAAAAAAAATATTTTTATGATTTTACGATACTGTCATAAAAGCATAAATGTAGAAGATTTTAGTGAAATTTTTTTTTAAGATATAATTCTTACTTTTAATTTCCAAACATGCTCGCAGTTCACACTGAATTTTTTTAAAAGTATTATTGGAAAATTTCCAATTCTTACTGTTTTTTAAAAATTTTTAAATATTAAAATTTTAAAAGTCAATTTAAAAAATAGAAAATTTAGTTTGGATTGAAATTCGCTTTGACATCCAATATAAAATATTCATACTTATACGAAACATGTCGCATAAAGTACTTTTAACTCTCATCTTTTAGGGCGCTTTGGCAGTCTGCTAGAATAATTTTTTTTATTTATTTATTTTTAACAAGCAAATCGTGTGTGTTGTCAAAGTGTTTATTGGGACATAAACCTTTTACGTTACTCTTTCCTGTCAAAGTTAGAAACGTCACGCAAAGCGATGAAGTTTTATCTGACATGGCCTTAACTTAAAGTTGTCTAAAGCGGCCCTTACACCTGCAATATTATTGTATATGATATTCGCCATATTTTTACCATTTTGTCCTGTATTATGCAATTAGTCGCACAATGGTTTCATTAATACAATAAAAGGGTGAACATAACCTATAGAAATAGCATAAACAGCATTGTACAATGTTGCCAACACATTTCAATTTCTTTTCGCTGTGCAATAAAAATCAAAAGTCTTTCAAATGTTGCCAATATATGTTTATACCTTCTCATATATTAAAATACTCATTGGCGACATAATTGTACAATAAGTAAAATTAATCAATTTTATTGCAAGTGTATAAGCCGCATTAGCAATACTCAAATAACCTTCATAAAGTAAATGTCAGTAGTTTCCTTTCTTCACTAAGTTATTAAATGACTACGTTTAAGACAAAAATTTGTAAAATTTGTTAACAGAACAGCGACGATATGTGCAAATTTTTTACACATGTTTGTGCAAAGGTAATATTAAATAATGCCCTATTCACAATCGTATATGAAATATATTTGGGTATTGAGTACAAAATACTAACTTTAAATAATCAGTACCAGTGATTTCAGTCAATACTGAACGAATCGGAATTAATTTTTCAGTGTTATAAAGCATTTATTTTAGTTTTACAATCCTGAAAAAATAATTTCGATTCGTTTAGTATCGACTGAAATAAAATTGCTTTCGAATCGAGAAAGTACTCGATAACGACTGCCAGAATTAGGCCCCTGTTTTAAAAAAATTTTACTAATTGTATTTCGATGGGGTAGCAAAGTGAACCGGGTTAAACTTGTATTTTATAAAATAAACATAATTGTTTCATCAAGATGGACCGAACATTAAATAAAGAAGAAATTTATAAATTTATTTTGTTATAACATGGTTATGTTTTTAACATGGTAATGTTTTTAAACCGAAAAACAAACCTTTTTAATAAGTTGTTTTCGCTTCGAGAACATTTGAAAAATGAACTTACAAGCTACTTGCTAGACTTTCGGCTTTTTCTTCGGCATTTTCGTTGATAATACGTATGCACTACTTGCATGTGTAAAGGCAGGGTTATATATAGATTTATGTGTTTCTTAAACAACATTTTTTTCTTACTACCATTTTTGTTTCGTAAGGAATTCTAATATGAATAAAATTTTTGTTTAACCTTTGAGTTTAGTTCAAATTTTTACTTTCTTTTTTTTAGTTTTTTCTTTAAGGTTATGTTTACGGTTTTCTTTTCAAATAAATCGTATGGTATTTAATTTCAACATACATTTTATATATGTATGTATGTTGCAAATAGAATCAAGTATTAGTAGATCTTGAATCTTGGACTGTGTCTGGTTCCGGTAATGTGGAGTGGAATGACTTATCCAAGTTCCTAACCACTTCTTGTATAGAAGCAGATGAGTTGAAAATGTGTAACAGTTTGCCCACCTAAACATAGATTTCGCTGTATTTTTTTTTAGACTTAAGCTAAGATCCCACTATCGGCTCAAATACAGTACTGTCTGGGTAGAGTGAACTAATTTTTGCAGAGCGATTTCACTATACCCAGGTTGTTCACTAAATCAAGGTTGAATTTTTTTTATTTAAAAAACTTATTTATTTATTTTAAATGCATTTATTATTACTCCGATTTTCTTTTTATTTATGCCAGAAATTGTCGATTTTGCAACGCCATAACGCTGTGCCAAAGAAGTAACACTAGCACCTTTTTCAATTTCTTTTATAATGTCGCTTTTTTGTTTTAAGGATAAATGCTTTCTTTTTTTCGAATTCATTTTTATGTAACAATTATATAACACCAATTATTCAGAAATTAACTTTGAGACTTTTTGGTAGTAAAGTGGCAATGTGTAAAAACAGGCCGCTACTATCAACACGAATTGCGTAATCAAAACAAAATATTCAAAAAGGGCAGCTTTCGAAGAGAAAGACAGAAAAAATTACAATATTTTCTGTCTCGTGACGCCTCTGTGTGCTTTATGGACACGCCCTTAATGGAACATGCGCGCAGACTAAAATAAATTAACACTTCATAGAATGCGTATTTGCGAGAGTAAAGGCCTTACCATAATATGCATAACCTTGCTTAACCTACTGTCGAAAATTAACAAAAAGTCTCTCAAATGTATTTAAAAATAAGCAAAAACAAAATAAAAAACATTTGATTATGTAAGGAATGTGCGATTAGATTCGCACCTTGCTTAAGCAAATGACAGTTTCATTAAACTTAGCAAAAAGTTTCCTTACGTTCAATATGGTTTGCCTCATATAATTAACATGTATTCGCACATTTGCCTAAGCCAACTTAAGCACATTATGGTTAGGCCTTAACTTGTCAACTTACTCTAAAAGAATCGTTACTTTATCGTTATTTTATGTTCTCTTTAATTTTTACACTCTTTTTCATTGCTTTTCTCCTTCGCCAAACCTTAAAACTCACTCAGTGTCAGTGTGGCCATATCCAAAAATATTTTACAGCTAAATCGGCTTAAAAATAATGCTAAAAAATGCTAACAAAAATCCTAAACTGCCAAAAAATAATGCTTAAGTTTAAATTGTTTTATTTTTTTGTTATTTTAGTTAAAATACCTTTATACATAACTTATTTTAAATAATTCTTCCCTATAACCTCACATCGTATCAATAGAACAAGCTGATTAAAGAATAACAATATAATATTTATGAAACATAAAAAGTCTTAAAACTATAAAAGAAATATATTTCAGTTATTATATACGTACAAAAAAGTTTTTAAACAAAAGGTACCATACCATAACAAAAAATCAAAGGAACTTGACCCATTAATGGGAATTATTTAGTATTTTAATAAAATTTATATAACATGTTTAATAAAATATTTCATTTTATAAATTAAATACGTCATTAAATAAATATTCTTCTTCAGCTTCTGAAGAATCGATCAAGATATCATTATAATATATTAACGTCATTCTGTTTCGAATTTTCGTTTTTTAGATATTTATACCACTAAAACCCAATTTTAACTTCCGCGTTGCTAACTGGCAAGACCTAGAACTGCATAGCAAAAGAAACTAATTCGCTGAATGGATATTCATGTAATGAATTTTTATATCCATATACATTTATCCAGAAATCAACTGTCATATGAATTTGGTTTCATCCACTGATGTTCCAAAGTTGTAATTTCTTCTACAGTGAAATCAATAATTTCTTCTTTCGTTCGCTTAATTTGCATTTATTAGTTTTTAAACAATTTTCTAAGATGACATATAAATTGGGCTATAAAATCTTGGCATGTAATTCGTATTTGTTTTTTTTCAATTCAAGTCGAATTTATTATAGGTGGTCTTAAAAGCCCTGTAGCGCGATTCACTAACTTTTATAACGATAATCGTATCGATAAAATAAATATAACGAAATTTTATAGAATATGGTATTCAGTAACATTTTTAACGATATTCGCTGTCGTTAAAAGTCAGCTGTTACTTTTAGCAATTTTTTGTCGATATTTTAGCGACACTAATTTAAGTTGTGTTTATTTAATCGATAAAATGTATTTTATGTTTAAAATAACTTACATACATACAAAGATATATTCATATGTATATGTTTGAACAAAAACAAAATCTTAAATTTAAAATCTACAAAATAAGGAAATTAGGAACAAAAACAAAATTCTAAATGTAAAATTCATAAAAAAAAATATAAAACCACAAATTAACCCTTCGTATTACTCATGAGTCTGGCCAGACCTTTTTCAATGTATTTTGAATGAAAAAACATGTGTAACACGGGAGGTTAAGAACAATTTCATTTGTTTTTATTTTATTCTCTTTTGTGCTTTTCGTTTTTTTTTAACATTTTGTAGACAGAGATGTTACAAAAAAACAGCTGTTAACAATCGTTAAAAATAAGTTACAGAATCACACTATCGTTACTGCAAGCGAATATTTATGTCGACAAATTTAACGATTGTCGGATCGTTAAAAGTCAGTGAATCGCACCACTGATGTCAAAATTTTGTTTTTTATCTTTGTTTCTGTGAAATAAAACAATTGCTGTTTATGGCATTGTACAATGATTTTACAAAAACAAAATGCTTGTGGTTTTTGTACGAGTTGTACTTGTTGTAGCACCGAGATTACCTTGAATGAAATCGCCTTGGGTATCTCTTTTCGATTTCAAAAAATTCAAAATCGTAATTGAGGGAAAAAATCTAAAAATGAATTTAATGGATCAAACTGATCAAATTTTAAAACCACTTGATATGAAAGGTCCTTTAAAAGATTGTACAGTTTCTATAGCAAAAAAGTAGGGGTTTGTATTTGCATTCAACAAAAGAGTGTGGTAGTTTTTCAAAAAAGATTACTTTAATATTCTTAAATTAAATAATGCTAAAAAATGCTATATATGTAGTTAAAAAATGCTAAACAAAATGCTAACTGCTAAATAAAAAATTTGCAGCTAAATCAGACAAAAAAATGCTAAATCTAGCTACAAAAATGCCAAAATGGCCACGCTGCTCAGTGTTCACTCTACAGAGTAGTCAATGTAAACATTCTGGTGTTCACTCTATCGAGGCATTCATAGCATCGGGGGTTCGCTCTACCCAGATAGCACTGTAGCACAATCTGTGACGATTTTTATCGTGCTATATCGGCGCACATTTATAAACATTGCACAATTTATTTGTATGTGGTCCCATTATCGTCGCACATTTTGACAATTTATTTTGGTTCATATCGGCCAAAACTCAATTGCGACAATAATCGGTACAATGCGGTCACACTATCGTGCTATTTGGGAAAATTAAATCAAATGTTTTTGTTTATTTGCTTGTTGGCAAACATAATTTTACTTTAAAAATTCGCAAAATTCTACGTCGGAATATTCCATTATGTAAATTTTATTTACTGCACTTGTTTTTTATTTTTTGTAATTATTGTTTTGTAAACAGATGTTTACAAACCAGGGATGGCAACATCGATACAACTGCAATGTTTTCGTTAGAGCGAATTGTTTTCTTTCATTTAACAGTACAAATGTAACGTTATTTTACATATATAATAGATAAAACAAATGTAATTTTGGTACAATAAAGCTCAAAAAAGTAAAATTGTAGTAGCCAGTTGGTGCAATTTAAAAATTTCGTTTTGCCATCCCTTGTATCGGCGCTGATTGGCGACTGTAATCGGCGCACAAGTGGCCGATAAAAATCGGTACATATTAAACATTTTGATTGTGCAAAAGAGTGTTCACATTATCGACGCATCAAAGTAAATTTTTATCGTCTACAGTCAGCACAATTTTGGCCCAGATTGTCGCATATTAAAAAATGTTGACCGTTCACACTATCGGCACATGAAATACGACAAAAATTGGTAAATTGCGCCGATAGTGGGATCTAAGCTTTACATGGCACATACATTTATTTCATTTCCGAACCATTTGATAAAGTGGTTTTAAGATTAATTTTAGCTTTATTTTAAGCAAGTTCAGCGCCATTTGATGGCGTGAACTTTATTTTAAGCAAATGAAATAAATGTTTCGGATTTATTTAATTTCGGAACCTTATTTTTTAAGCACTTATCCTAGTTCCGAGCCAGTTTGTGAAATTTATTTTATTGAAATTTATTTTTTGTGGTAAGATTCGGGTAGAGGTGAGGTGATATTACTTTATTGATCTCATTTTAACAGTGATTCTAAGCAGTTTAATTTAATCAAAACTATCGAAGCCAAAATAGTCAAAATAGAAAATAACAAAAGTTCAAAATTATGGCATAACCGGTATCTTTTCACATCAATTTTATAATCCTCAAGTAAAAAACAAGTTTGCGATTTTTTTAAAACAGTTTTAAGCGGCCCATACACATGCAATACTATTGTATGTATATGATATTTGCCATATTATTTCCATTTTGTCCTATTTTATGCAATAAATCGCGCAATGGTTTCATTCATTCAATAAAAAGGTGAACATTATAATGAATACACCTTTATAGAATTTGTTTTATTTAATTTATTAATTAATTGTTGAACAGCCGCTTGTGCGACTGTTCTATTTTGTTTTACTTTACAGAATGATCATACTTAAAATTACTTAAAATCTAAGTACCTAAGAATTTACTTATACTAAGGCATTTTTTCAATAAACAAAGTATCATAAATATGATACTTTGTTCAATGCCACTTACAAATAATTTTAAGTCATTGTTGGGAATTAGCTAGTCAGCATAATCCCAACAATGAGTTTGGTGTGTGTGGACATTGTTGCTTCAACAAAGTGTGAAGCTCGTGTTACATACAGAAGGTATGATAACAGCGACTAGTCAAACACACTACACCTCCCTTTTTGGAAAAGAATAATCAATACGAATAATTGATTATTCTTTTATATATTACAAAAAAAATATATTACATATAGTTTTTCTTAACGTAGGGGGGGGGGGGCTATTTGTCTAGTTCCTATAGCTTATACATTCCCTTCCCCCTTTTCTTTTTTTTTGAAGCATGGGAAAGAAAGAATTTCCCATGACCATTTTCAAATTGTAATGAGTAAGTCCGGGGGTGTTTTGGTCAATTTCTCCTACCGGATGCGTCCCCAGGTGGCGGAAAGGGGGGGTGATGGGCGTCCTGTCCTCTCTCAAACATAATTGAACCTATGGAGGAGAGGGGGCAGTATGCCCATTGCTTAGGGAGTCTAGTACTCCCCGCGGACCAAAAAAATTGACAAAAATGAATATGGAAAATAATGAAATGAAAGTTACGGTGCAGGGCTTAAATAACCCAGTGCCGGCGGCAAACGTTGATCTGCTCGCGAGTCATGTGCCGTCGTCATCCCGCGATCATGAGCACAAAACTACTACAGAGGTGGGTACCTTGGCCTCAGTAGAGAGAAATGTGACAAGCGTACATAATGCCTGTGGCAAAAATGTAGAGGTGAAAGAGAAGGACGCACTCAGAGGGTGCTCAAAGCAACCTCAGCCTTTAAACAACGGTGAGGGGTCCGACTCCGAATCCTCAAATGAAAACAATACCACCATTTTACCAAACCCCAACAAGGATGAGGTAGACCGTATGGTGGAAGAAGTGAGCGACAGCATAGCCAAGCTATCAACAACCAAAAAACGGCTATCTGGGGCACAACGAAGGAAGCTGAAGAAGATGCACCAAAAGAACATATTGGGCCAATCCCGGGACACTGCGACGGTATCGGATCCCCCTTCAGTCTCTGAGACGAAGAGAATCAGATCTCCTGAGGAGCTGAATACCGAGAATAAGTCCAAGAAGAAAAATAGCTCCCCGCCATCAAATAGACTGGTTGAGCCTAGTCATACTTTACTCAAAGAAGACTCTTGTAAGAATTCGACGAGTAAGGGAGGCAAAGCAAAATCAGCTATTGAGAAGGCGAGCACGTCAACTAAATCAACCCCGAAGGGAAGGGCACCTGTAAAGGAGCCTCCCCCGACGCGGAAGAGGAAGCTAGACGCTGAAACAGGAAAAGAGCCGCCATCTTATGCCAAAATTGCCAGTAAAAAATACCAGGAAGATCTATGCTATGCAGTATATGACGCTGGTAATCCAACAGGCAAAATACCAGCAGACCAACAGAGCAAGGTAGAGGACTTGGTCAATAATAAGATAGTGGACCATGTAATCGCGTCTAAGGGACAACAGCCCATAGAGAGCGTTAGCAGCGAGTTCGTCAGGGGTGTGATGATCATGAGGCTGGCATCACACCAATGTGCTTGCACCCTGAAGGGCTTAGTGGAAAGCATTCCTCCTCCCTGGGACGGCGCAAAGCTAGGACTGGTGAAGAGGAAGGAACTTCCGTTGCTCTTGAAGTCTCTCTTGAAGGGGCAGCAAACTGGCGAATGAGCGTATACTGGAAATTCTAGGCAGCCAAAACGCTAAACTAGCCGTGGAGAAATGGGAGGTCTTTCACAGGAAGGAGGACTCTGATGGAACTCTTCTTGTGTTAGGCATCGACCAAGACTCCATGGCTAGCCTTGCCAAGAATAAAGGTATGGCTTATTTCGCCTCAAAAGCTGTATTTTTTAAGAACGGGAAGACACCCATTGGAGGGGCTGCCATGGCCAGACCTGGCAATGAAAAACAAGATACGGTGCCGAAATCACCAGCAGTATCTGCTAACCCGGAGGACTCAGATCCTAAAAGCGATGGGGCTATGTCCAACTCGCAAGAAGACAGACTCTTGGAGGGCCATGATTGAGGTCATCCAAATAAACCTCCATCGGAGCGAGACGGCAACCAACGCTCTGATGTCTAAAATAAACAAAGGTAAGATACACATAGCTTTAATCCAGGAACCTTGGACCACTCGGAACAAGGTTTCTGGGTTGAACCATGTTAATTATCAACTTTTTTACTCTGATACAGGGTCTCGTCCGAGAACTTGTATCCTATGTCATAAAAACTTATGTTTTCTTCTCTCAACAGGGTTGTCAACGTCGGATGCAACGGTGCTGAAACAAGGGGGTAGCAATACGTACCTTGCGGCTGTTTACCTGCCTTTCGACTGTCCGACACTTCCACCCACGTCGGAGTTGATGAAACTGACTGAGGAGGCGCAAAGAAAAGGTATGAAACTTTTAGTAGGTTGTGATGCTAACTCTCACCATGTAGCTTGGGGTAGTACTAACACCAACCGTAGGGGACAGGCCCTCATAGATTTCTTAAATACGAAGGACTTGGTCACGTTGAATGTAGGGAATAAGGCAACCTTTGTCAATAGGATCAGGGAAGAAGTATTAGATATTACATTTTGCTCTGAGGACCTAATAAACGAGATCCAGGATTGGAGGGTTTCGGATGAACACTCCTTTTCGGACCACCGGTATATAAGGTTCAAAATTCTTCGGCCACCGCCGAAGCTGATAAAATTTCGGAACAGGTCTAAAACCGACTGGGTACGATTCGGGACCGGATTGAGGAACCGATTGGGGTTGGGCACAAGTCAATGCCGAAATAAGGAGGACATAGACGCCAAAGTGGAAACGCTCACAAACGCCTTGGTTGAATCGTTTGAGGAGAGCTGCCCCCTACGAGAGCGGAGATCCCCACAGGAGAGGCCGTGGGTAACGGGGGAGATTCGGGATCTGGGGAGGAATCTGCGCAAACTCTTCAACCGGGCTAAGCGTAAGAAGACTGCAGTATACTGGGATGAATATCACAGTAGGCTAAAAGAATATAGGAAAATCACTAGAAAGGCCAAACGAGACTCCTGGAAACTTTTCTGTGAACAGGTAGATAGCGTTAATGACGTTTCGAGGATTAAGAAATTCTTATCTAAAACCCATCTCCAACCAGGATCAATGGTCGATGAGACTGGGAGAAGATTGGAAGATATAGGGGAGATCATGGAACTTCTAATGGACTCACATTTTCCGCCGACCGTAACGGGCGTCACGGAGGAACCGTTATGGGAGCGGGGAGACCAAAATGGAGGGATGGTCATAACGACTGAGATAATCAAGAAGGCGGTCAGAAGTTTCGCACCATATAAGGCCGCAGGGCTGGATGGTATATTTCCGGCACTCTTACAGAGGGAGGTGGACCTAGTGTCAACTCATCTGTCAGGGATATTCACTGCGTGCTTAAAATTCGCATACACTCCGGTTAGATGGCAGGTTGCTGGGTTAATATTTATACCCAAACCTGGGAAGCCGACCTATGCGACACCAAAGGCATATCGCCCAATAAGCCTAACGTCCTTTCTACTCAAAACTATGGAGCGGATAGTCGATGCCATGATTAAGAGTGGAATACAGGACAGTGACCTGAAATATAGGCAGCATGCTTATGTAAAGGGCAGATCAGTGGAGACCGCATTGAATGAGGTAGTACACTATATACGGAAATCCTTCGATGACAAATTGTATACATTGGCGGTGTGTATTGACATCGAGGGAGCCTTTAATAACGTATTGACCGATAGTCTTATCCGATCCTTGGACCAGTTCCTGGTTGACCGGGCGCTCAGCGACTGGATCACCCACATGCTAAGGAATAGATGGATAAGTTGCGAAATGTACGGTGTTACCACAAGGAGAAGGGTACTTCGTGGAACGCCGCAGGGGGGATCTTATCTCCCCTGCTATGGGTAACCACGATAAACAGTCTCCTAAGGACCTTAACCAAGCGGGGTTCCAACCGGTATGCTACGCAGACGATGTTGTAATACTCCTAAGGGGAAGGGATCCAAACTATTTGTGCAGAAGGGCCGAGACGGCCCTCAACACGGCCTTTAACTGGGCCCGAACTAGGGGCCTAAATGTAAACCCGGAGAAGACGGAGATATGCCTGTTCACGAGGAGAACAAAAATTCCTGCCTATGAGGAACCACGTTTCTCGGGCAGGACAATAGCAGTGACTGACAGGGTTAAGTACTTGGGCGTTACCCTTGATCGGAAACTGAAATGGAAACACCACATAGAGGACAGAACCAACAGGGCGAGCCGGTGTTGGGCGCTATGTAGGAGGATCATTGGCCCGAAATGGGGCCTGCGACCGAATATGATACACTGGCTTGACAAGAGCGTAATAAGACCGATCTTAACTTACGCCTCTGTAATCTGGTGGACTTCTTTGGATAAAGGGTGCAACATAAGACCACTTCAGGGGGTCCAGCGTACGTGTTGCTTGGGTATAAGTGGGGAAATGTGCACCACGTCGACCAGGGCTCTGGAGACACTGCTGGATATACCACCAATCGAAACGCAGGTGAGATACGAGGCGGCACTTGCGGCCGAACGCCTCCTATCTCTTGGCGAACTATATATAGGTGACTTCAGAGCAGGTCATCAGTGTATACTGGGAACGTTGCCCGGATACATACACTCATCAGACATCCCTGACCGCATACCGGAGACGGAAACTGTCGGAAACTGCGGTATTATGATCCCTGAAAGGGGAGAATGGTCGGGCGGAACTCTGGTGCAGATGCCCGTGGGGATCTGTTTCTACACGGACGGATCTAAGTTGAGGAATAGAACGGGTATAGGGGTCTTTGTTGAGAACCCGGAGACCGAGATATTCTACCGTCTTCCTGATCACAACACAAGCTTCCAAGCGGAAGTCCGTGCTATTACGGAGTGTGTGGAATGGATTGGATCGAATATGGGGCGAGTGGACGCTAACATTTTCACGGATAGCCAAAGGGCAATTAGGGCGATATCAGCTAGTAGGGTTAAGTCCAAAACCTTGCTGGACTGTAGAAGGGCCATTACCGAGTTTTCCTACGGGGGCAGGATCCATACCATATGGGTGCCGGGCCACTCGGGGATAGCCGGGAACGAAAGGGCCAATACACTGGCAATTCGGGGAAGGGAACTCGAGGCAGCTAACTTGGCGAACGCAAAACCGTTTGAGGCAACGAAGGCGGAGTTAAAGGCGTGGGCTAGAGAAACCCACACGGCCTGTTGGAACAACGGGACGGTGGCCAGGACCACTAGAATTTTATGGGGTAACCCAGATAAAAGGAGGACTAAGGGCCTCCTAAATGGGAGCAAGTCCGAGGTCAGTATGATGGTACGTATCCTGACTGGTCATGCAGGACTACGGGCACAACTGTATCGAATTGGACGGGCGGATTCCGATGAGTGTAGAGCGTGCGGCGAGGAAAGCGAGACGTTGGAGCACTTTCTCTGCCACTGTCAGGCATTTGCCGAATTAAGGTCCAGACACCTCGGGAGCGATATCTTATCGGACCTGGAGTCCCTGAGTAACGTCAACTGGAGAACTTTGAGGAGTTACGTCCGAGAAACCAGGTTTCTGAATACCGGACATTGACAATTGGATTTCCATGTTCTTAAGGAGCGCACAACAGGCCCAGCAGAGGCCTAGGTGTATATCGTAAGAGATATGAGGAGGCATTTCGATGCTTCATCCTCCTTTCGACCTAACCTAACCTAACCTAAGAAGAAAAAAAAAATTATATCTGGAGGAACTATAAGATAAAAATTAAAGGAAATTTTAGAATTTGTTAATTCTAACTTTGCTTATTATATTTGTATATAATAATATTTGTAAAAAAAAAATTTACAATAAAATTGAATAATGTTTTTTTGACTAAAATTAAAAAATCTAACTAAAGGTTCTAACCTATTTATTATGCTCCAAATCGAGCAGAGGATTTACTACAGAAAATTAAATTGTATGCCCAAAACATACGTTGTCAAATATAATAGGTGGCCATTTCTTGTTTTAGTTAGGCAAAAGAAATGGTCAAAAGAAAACTAAAAAGAAAAAGTATTATTTAAAGTAATTTAAAATATTTTATGGTTAATAATAAAAAAATATGTGTATAAAATAAAAAAAATGTTTTTTTTTTTCAATTTTCTAACGCGTCACAAGGGGAAATTTCTCCACTATGGAGTCTTTTGACTCTGTTCTTATGGACAGTGAACAGTTAACCGTTAGTGTCCATCAATGTGACATTATTTAAGATGTCAATTTCTTTTACTGTGAAGGGTCCTTTGTGGACCGCATCCAGTTTATGTCCTGCTTCATTGCGGACTAGAACGGAGTCATAAATATAGAGTGTAGTAGGATTTGAATTTTCATTGGAAAACTTCTGTCTTAGAAGTTTAGCATTTTCAATGAGACTAGCGGCTCTACGTTGTGCTACTTGGAGTCTGAATTTGACTTCCTTTTCATAAGCATCAACGTTATATATTGGGTCTAAACTATTAGTATTGGTAAAATCTAGCTCTCTGGGGACTTTTCCATAGATTAATTCAAATGGACAATATCCATGAGCTGTAGATGGAGTTGTATTATAACAATATACAAAAAATTTTAACCAATTATCCCAATCGGATTTATCTCATGACACATAAGATCTTAAATACTCGTTGAATGTTCTGTGAGATCTCTCAACAGTACCGAGCGTCTCATGATGGTAGGCTGTAGAGTTTAATTTCTCTATCTTCATCAGTTTGCATAGCTCCGTTAGTACTTGATTTATATATTCAGTACCTTGGTCAGTTACTATGGTGTTCATAGGACCATATATTAAAATAAAACCTTCCATAATTGCTTTCGCAACATTTCTGGCTGATTTATTTATAATTGGGATAGCCACTAAGTATTTTGTTAAATCGCACATTATAGTCACAGCGTATTCATTCTGTGAATCTGACCGAGGGAGAGGTCCTATAGTATCGATTATCACTCTTTGAAAAGCTTTTAAAGGAGTAGGTGTTAAAACGAGGGACTCCTTGCCGTTAACCGTGGTTTTGTTGGTTTGGCATTGAAGGCAAAGTTTGACATATTTGGCTATGTCTCTAGTCATGCCTTTCCAATGGTATTGAAGTCTTATTTTTTTAATCATTCGAGTTATGCCTGGATGTCCACCAGTAATGGGATCATCATGATATTTATGCATAATTCTCAGTTTTTCAGAATCAGAAGAAACTTTGGTAAGTTTCGGAACGAGCACAATAGTTAAATTAGAATCTTGCAAGATTATATTACCTTTACTTTTGAAGGTTTCAATATCTGTTCCTAGGTAAAATAGCATACTGTCATCTAGTGAGAGTAGCAATGTTGTTAGACCAATATTATTAGCTATTTTTGCAAGCTTTAGAAAGAGGTGACCTAGGTCGACTTTTCTATTAATAATGAGGTCCGTCAACTTAAAATTGGAAAGAACTTGCTTTCCCTTATGGATAATTACTTTATCCATAGTAAAATACAATTTAGGTATTTTACGGTGCTCATGGGCATTTATAGCTTCATATATTTTTAAATTGTCTGATTCTTTTGGCGGTATAAAAGAGTTATTTTTTATTGACCTGCCTGCTTTAGTCTGAAGTCTGGTTGAAACCTTCAGAACTGTGTTGACTTCAATGTTCTTAATATCCTGGAACTCTATGCGTGACAGCGCGTCTGCCACTGTATTTTCCTGACCCCTAATATACTCGACTACAAAGTCGTATTCCTCGAGGTCAAGTCTCATATGCGTGAGCTTTGAGGAGGGATGCTTTAATGAAAATAGGTAGGTGAGTGGTCTGTGATCACTTTTGATCACAAATTTTTTGCCGTAAATGTAGGGTCTGAAATATTTAACAGCCCAATGTATTGCAGTTAGTTCCTGCTCTATGGTAGATTTGTTACTTTCGCCTTTAGTGAAAGATCTAGAAGCGTATGAAATTGGCATTAGTAAACCTTGTTTTTCTTGACTAAGGACAGCACCACAAGCGTGTTTGCTTGCGTCTGTAGTGATAAAATGTTTTTTAGAAAAATCAGGGTATTGTAGAATTTTGGGACTTAATAATTGGTTTTTGAGGTATTGAAATGATTTTTCACAGTCTTCATTCCATTCAAAAGGTACATCTAGTGATATGTCTGGATGATTCGGCAAAATTTGGTATGAACCTTCGGTAATAATTACAGAAGGCTACGAAGCGTTTAGCTTCATCACCATTTTTTGGTGTTGGATAGTTTTGAACTATCGAGAATTTGCTGTCATCAGGCAATATACCTTGATCAGTACATTTATGGCCTAAAAATGTAACTTGTGTACAGAAAAATGAACATTTATCTGGGTGTAATTTCAGATTATGTTTTCTGCATAATTCAAACACATTTTTTAAATTCCGGAGCATATGTTCCTTGGAACAACCAATTACTACTAGGTCATCCATATACACGAATGCTTGTGTTGGAGATAGACCTGAGAATGCTAGTGACAACATACGTTGGAAGGAATTCGGAGCTATTTTAATACCATACGGCAATCTTTTAAATCTGAAAGATCCTTTATCTGTAGAAAAGGATGTAATATCTCTAGATTCTTCTTCAAGTTCTATTTGATGAAATCCTGACATCAGGTCAAGACAAGAGAAGAATTTAGCTCTACCTAATTGATCAAGAATATCGTCTATTCGAGGTAACAGAAATTTATCGGCTACAAAATTTTTATTAACTGCTCTGTAGTCTACTACTAATCTCCATCTCTTTTGAGTGGTACCTGGTAAAGGTTTCTTTGGTACTAAAAGGATGGGGCTATTATGATCCGAAATTGATGGTTCAATAATATCGTCTTTAATTAGCTTATCAACCTGGTTGTTTACTTCCTCTTTTTGGGAATGAGGTATTCTGTAATTTTTGATATAAACAGGTTGTGTATTATTTACTTTAAGCTTTTGCTTATAAAAATTATTGACCGATATATGTTCGGATTCCAGGGCAAAAATATCTATAAATTCATGGCATAAGGATTTTAAATCTTTTTCAACAAAAGGTGGAAAGTTCCTGGAAAGTCTTTCCATTTTTTCTTTGGAGTTGGTAGGCATAAAATTTTGTTTTGCAATTTTATAATTGTTAAGATTTTCTGTGACAAGTTTAATGTCAGAAATTATTACATCTTGTTCAGTGGTATTAATAATTTTTACTAAAGGATTTGATTTTGAAGTTATTGTATTTGCGACATAAACGCCGTCTTGAATTGTTTGATAAGGTATCAAAACAGTTTGGTCTGATGATTCAAAAGGTATTGATCTTATAACTTCAGATCTGGCAGGAAGTGATATTGAATTTATGGAAGGACCATTTCTAAGTGGTATTCCAATGTCATGATCAATTTCATTTGATCGAATAATCATTAAATCTTTATCATTGGAATATTGTAAAATACAATTATACTTTCGTATGAAGTCCATACCAATAATTCCATCTGCCTGTATTTTAAAATCATCTCTGACTACATGGAAAATATGTTTTATTAAATATTTATCTATTTTTAATTCTGAATGTACACTGCCTAACGTTGAAATTAAGCCCTGGCCAATGCCATTTAAATTTTTTCTATTATGAACATTTATAGATTCATTTAGTACCTGGTTGTGCTTGATAATTGAAATATCAGCGCCCGTGTCTATTAAAAAAATTGAAGTAGTATCATTTAGAGTAGATCCACAGCGCAAATAGCTACATAAATTTAGATTGATATTGTAGGTTTTAGTTTCTACTGAGTATTTAGGGGTGGTTGCGCGTTTCCCGAGTTGTCTTCTGCAGTTAGATTTATATTTCCGTTTTGGAAATTGTTACGGTTTGTATTGCGATTTCTGTTATCGTTATTATTACGATAAGAACTAGAATTATTATTGTTATTATTACGGTTTCTATTTTGGTTGAAATTGTTATTTCTGTTTTGGTGGAAATTGGAATTTCTATTTGTAGGAAAATTTCTATTTGTGTTTCTACCTTGGTTACCGTTATTGTTGCTGTAACCTTGGCGTGTGAAACCATAGGCAAGAATGGAATTTTCTTGACCATATACTTCAGTACAACTGCTTATAAATTTAGTTAGTACTTCATTCATGTTACTGAATGTTCTTGATTCCATGATCAGTTTGACTCTGTCGTTAGAAGCATTTTTGGTTATCGCCGTTACGGCTGAGCGAGTAGCGTACTTATTAGCTATTTCATGAGGTAATCCATCTCTTATATAGGCAGTTTCTAGTTTTTTCGTTAATTCCTCCATTTCTTTGGCATAGGAATTAACGTTTTTACCGCTTTGTCTAATGCTCATTAGCTTTGCGTTAATAACATCAACAGATTCTCCTTTTACTGTTGTTTTAAGTTTTGAAATTATTTCAGATAATGTAGATTCTGAAGAGATTAAGTTTCTTGCTGTTCCTTTTAATTTTGTTTTAATAAGGTTAACAGCTACTGACTCGTGAGTTTCCTTTATCGAATCTACGAGGTTAATAGCATCGATAAAGCTCTGTAGGTTTTCAGAATTTCCATCGAAATCTGGGATTAACCTTGAGGCAGTATTTAAAAATTCTATGAGTGTCTGAGGCATGGTGGATTTTTGTTTTTGTTCTGTTTCGGGTAAACGATTGAACACTATTGGTTCATGAAGAGAGTGTGGAACAGAAACTTTAATATTTTTTCTATAACTTACGGAAATTAATTTTTCACATAGGTCAGAATAAAAGATATCAGCAGATGTTTGATGTGCTTTAGTTAATCTACTATAATTTGTATTTAGTAGTACTCTAAGCTTTTCTAACTGTTGTTGTAGAATGTTTATATGCTTATTGACAGTTTCGGGTTTTGTATCCCTGTCAACGTTTAAGCATTTATAGGACTTAAGAAATTCTTCTCTTACTGCTTTAGCTTTAAATACAATTGTTTCCCATTCCATGAATTAAGAAAAATGTTGAATAAATTGCATAGGATGGTAAAGCACATAAGACAAGCAAAATTGCATCAGTTCCCCGATTCGTTTGTAGCAGAACGTGATTTTTAAGAAGTTGCTACAGGAATTCGTTTACTTTAATTTTTTTTCAATTTTTTTTTTTTATAAATAAAATTAAAATAATGAGCATGTTTACCCGGATGTACGCAAAAAACCCTGACTTGACATACCCTGATATGACAAAATTATTAAAATTTTTTTTTTTTTTTTTTTTAGAACGAGTAGGAAACATAATTTTTATTCATAATCTAATATTTTTATGTTTTTTAGTAATTATTGGTTTTACCTGGTTAAATCCAAGTCTTAATTTAAACTTTAGAAGATCTATTTAACAATTTTTTTTTGAATTCTTTGGAAGGTTTTCAAACACAATACGAAATTCAGTTATTATCGTGATTTTTAAATAGAGATTTTATAAATTTTAGTAAATTGTATTTTACTAAAAATAAGAGAAATGAGTTAATATTGGTCAAATTATAGATTTACCATACCAAAATTAATCAAAAGAGGACTCGAATCATTTATCAAGTATGTTTGTTTGTTTTCCGATAGCAAAATTGTTGAAAGCTGGACAAAATCAGATAAAATTATTATATGTTGGTCAGTTTTGAGTGATCCTAAGATCGAGATTTTGTGTTTATCATAATTAAATTGTGCTAGATAATTTGCAGAGAAGATTCCCAAGGAATACCTTAATATAATAATGCATTATAACTGTGTTTTTTATTATACGGAAATATAAAGAGTGACAATTTTATTATTGGAAACTCTGTTATAAAAAAAACATCTCTCAGGGTAAAACAGAAAACATTCCATCTTTATGAAAGAAAATTGTAGCCAGCAGAAGAATTCGATCAAACTGTTGGAGCGATAAGGAGTTTTAGTTGTGTATATTTACAACATAATAGAGGATTTGTTTACATTATTTGTAAACGAAGTCACTTTATTAATACCATAAATAGGCATTACTCAGTAAAGATATTTTGCATTACGCTATTTATTATAAAAGTTTATAAAAGGGATATTTAAAGGAAATGATTAAGCTAAGCTTTTTGGAACTATTACGTCCGTTAGTAGCTTGACCGTTTACATTTACAAAAGCAAGTTTAACAATAAATTTTACTTAAATTAAGTTTACACGGCAAGCGACTTGTTCGTCCTGGGGCATGTTAGTACTTATATTTAAGGGAACTTATGTCATAACAACCGCCACCATTGTTGCAGGGTGAGTAGTGGTCATGGCATAAGTCGGTCATCACCAATTGATGATCGAGAACGGTTAAATCTTTTTTGTTATACCACTGCAGGGACACGTATGTATACAGCGGTGATTTAGTTTTTAGTAAAATATTATTTATTTATGTATTTTTATTTTTATTATATCACTTTTAATTGTGGTTATTTATTGTTTATTATTTATTTTAGAATTAGGATTAGTTGTTATGTAAACTATTAAATTTTATAAAGTAAAATTCTTTTATTCTAATTTCTTCGACCTTTTTAAAATAATATTATTCCTTATTAATTTTTGAGCTTAAGGTCACTTTAATTTAAAATATTTTATTTATTTTAATCAATATTTCGATTTCCTTTGGAAATCTTCTTCAGGATATATTTATGAAATTTTTAAAAAAAAAATGACAAAAATTGACAATTAATAAAAATTAAAATTAAATTTATAAATTTTCAAACAATCAACACTAACATTCATAAAATCAAAATATTAAAAAAAAATTAAAAAGAGGAAACAAAAAACAATTTTAAAATATTTCCCTATTTTGTCAAAATTAGAACTGTTATTATTTAATTAATACAACTTATTGAATCTTAGCTGGTATTTCAACACAAATAATATCTTCACCATTTTGATCCTGTAATTATAGTAGAACTGTTATTATTTAATTAATACAACATATTGAATCTTAGCTGGTATATCTCCACATAAATAATATCTTCACTATTTTGATCCTGTGATTCCCATTTAACCATTACATTCACTTTGGGATATGCTTTCAAAACTGGTAATGTGGCGATGTACTCGTATGTTTCATCCTTTTCCAAAGGACATTTAAGACCACTATCGGCACAAACATCAGAATTTTTCAAACAAAAAGGCATTTCAACATCCATCACTTTACCGTGAACAACAGTTTTAATCGATGTTACGTCTTTGGAGAGAAAACAATTGTTATGGAGACTGATGAATTAAGCTTTAAAATGCGTTCATTTTTGGTCGTATCACAACCGGAAACCACAATTTTTGTAAATTTTCCTGTTTTGGCACCACAATTCGTAAATTGTAAAGTATTAACAGTATACATATAAGCACAAAATGTTTCATTTAAAATTATTTATATTTTTATATTTATATTTATTTTTTCAATAAAGAAGAAGTGAACTCCTGGCAGGATCGCCATATAATGAATACACCTTTATAGAATTTGTTTTATTTAATTTATTAATTAGTTGTTGAACAGCCGCTTGTGCGACTGTTCTATTTTGTTTTACTTTACAGAATGATCATACTTAAAATTACTTAAAATCTAAGTACCTAAGAATTTACTTATACTAAGGCATTTTTTCAATAAACAAAGTATCATAAATATGATACTTTGTTCAATGCCACTTACAAATAATTTTAAGTCATTGTTGGGAATTAGCTAGTCAGCATAATCCCAACAATGAGTTTGGTGTGTGTGGACATTGTTGCTTCAACAAAGTGTGAAGCTCGTGTTACATACAGAAGGTATGATAACAGCTACTAGTCAAACACACTTCAACATAACCTAAAGGAATAACATAAACAGCATTGTGCAATGTTGCCAACACAAATCGCTTTCTTTTCGTTGTGCAATAAAAATCAAAAGTCTTTTGATTGCTGTCAATATATTGAGCCACCTTCGAATATCCCATACACATTGGCGATATATTTGTACAATACGTAAATTTTAACAATTTTATTGCAAGTGTATGAGCCGTTTTAGGATTAACACAATAGTCAAAGAATTTAAATTTAGTTTTGTTTTCTTCTTTGTATTAAGAAATATTTTATTCCCGTTTATGCTGCCATTATGTTATTCTTATTTGCAGTTTGTTTTCTTTCATTATATAACGTCTCCTAAGAAGATTTAAAAAGAATTTGTATTTTGTAATAAAATGCTGACGATGTGTCTGCATGTTTGTTTATTTACATTAATCTGATGAAGAAATCTTTTTTGTTATATTTAAGAAGCATAAACATGATTGAGCATGTTAGAATGTATAATTTGTTTATAAAACAAAACATTAATTGCAGTTTGTTTTCTTGCCCTTCTTAAAAGGCTTAGTGGGGTATACTTCTGAAAACTAGGTAGGTATATTACATTTGAACATTAAGCAGATTTCCAATTTAATTAAGAAAAGATTATTTTTATCATTAGTCAGTATATCCCAACATTCTTCAGAGTGACGATATATTTTTCAGCATTAAGAAAAAAATAACGTTTTAAATAAAAACAAAATTTTTTATAAAGTTGAAAATCATTAAAAATAAAAAAAAAAACTTTTTTGAAATTTCAAAAGAAAAGAAACAAGTTATTTTTAAATTTAAATAGGAAAAATTTCTTAATACAGAAAGTGCTAAATAAAATACTTAAAAATGGTGCCTGTATATTGCTCAATTTGCTCAGCTGTCTAAAAATGCTTAAGGTGCATATGGAATTGCATAGAAATACTTTTAAACGTTTTGATGCTAACGACTATGAAGTATGTTCGATATGCAATACGTCTATTTCCAAAAAAAATGCTTAAGGTGCACATTAGTGTGGCCGCAAGTTATATGGAGAATTTTTTTTTCGTATTTTCACTTGGCAAACCCCTTAGATTGGTTCCAAATTAGAAAAAAATAATATATAAAAAATTTTGGATCGTTCGCATAGTTATTGGGCGTGCCTTGAGCCCACAAAGTTTGCTAAAAATGCTATTTTTCTCACTATGTGTCGATTTAATTGTTGATAACTTCAGTAATATTTATTTTAGAGAAAAACCTTATTCACAAATATTCTAGGGCTGTATCTTATAAACAATGTTGCTCTGTATTAGTTTTCTTTAACATTAACATTTAATCCCGAAAAAGCCAAATTAAAAAATAACACAGAAATTTTCACATATCTACACATTATTTGCCTGGTGATTACACTACGTGACAAATTTTCAACAAAGTCGTGCCCAAATGAATCTAACAGCTAATCTTTATGTAAAATGTTCCCCTGAATCCGAATATGAAGTCAGAATTGTCAAAAGTAGAACCGTTTTTGAGATATTCCAAAATAACCGTTATTCGGTTTTTAAAAAAGATAATGTGACTGAAATGCAAATATCTTAAAACATTTTAAACGGACTATGTATTTCTTTCTTTTTATTGAGAGGTAATAAAATTTCATAAATAACCATGGGTCGTTTGTGAAGATGAGTCGTTAAATGGATGAGTTATAGTGGACAAAACTTCAAACTTTATTTTAAATTTTATGATTTTGTACAATTTTGCTCTTTTCAAGTTATTTTTTTGATAAATATTGCAATGAGTGCAATGAATTAATACCGGCAACATCATTTAATGCGCATATGAGAACAAATCGCCATATAAAAAGTTGCCAAACAGTTAATATTAATAAAACATTAACTGTCAGGAAAACTAATTTTATAGGAAGAATTGAAACCTATAGATTGGTGAATGAAAACGAAGAAATTCTGTTTCCGGAGGAGTTCTTTAGAGATGCTAAGGCAGTTGTAATTGAAGAATTAAAAAGATGTGGCATCAAACACACTACATTTAAATTTAACATGGAGTTGTTATGTGAATATATGAAATTGGTGAATGATGAAATTCAATTAGCATCAATTGTGCATATTTCTAAAATGATGTTAATAACGCTTGCGGAGGATATCAGTAAGTCATATGACAAACATGCAGACGAAATATCCACTAAAATGAGTAAATTTCAGGAAAGAGACAGTGGATGGATGGACACTCACTAAAATAAATTATGTAGAAGTGAATGTTAACAAGGTCAGCATTATAAGAGGATCCCAATTAGGGTTGCCATACGTACTGTTTTTAACAGTACATGTACTGATTTTTTGCAATTGTACTGTTTTATGCATAATGTCCAAAACAGTACGCAAATGTACTGTTTTTTACACTTTGTACTGTTTTTGTACTGTTTTTTTTTTTGTTCAGTCCACAAAAAACCAAGATATTAAGAAAAACCCTGTTAAAGTCATATTTTAAAAATATACATACTAATATTTAACAGTACATTGCTTAAAAAAATGTTGTGTTCCAAACAAAAAAGTTCTAAAATAATAAGACTTTTTTACGCTGTGGTCATTGTTTTCTCATAAATACGCAGTAGAAATCTTTATTATAATGGGTGACTTTTTATTTTTAAGACATAACGCACTTGTTCAACAATAGTGTATTAACTCAAAATTAAAAAATTCAGTAGAAGCAAACCAATTTTTAATTTTACATAAAACGCATATGTGCGAAAGAATTCTTAAACCAACCGTTTCAATACCAAAAAGTAAACCAAATAGCATGATATTTTTACAGCGGTTAGATATGAATACATATAAAACGTTTCGTTTTTTTTTCTAAAAAAAGAAAAGAGAAAAATTTTGAGTTAATACACTATTGTTGAACAAGTGCGATATGATTTTATGGCTACCTCTTCCAATAGTATTTTTCTTTAAACAGCTGAGAAAGACAAAAACAAAATCGAAATTTTGTTAAAAATATTATATTTTTTAAATACTAAATAAATACTTATTCCAACACAATTATTTTTAATTCCTAGAATTTTTTTTAATATTCGGGCAAGTTCTGGAAATCGAAATTACGTGAAATTGAAAACGTACAAAGTTAAAAAATTCTCCGGGCTCAAAATTTATAAAAATACCTAATTCCTTTCAGGTGTTTGAAATCGAAAAATTAACTTAGGACACATACATTTTCTCAAATTCTATATGATTTGTGCAACTAAGTGTGTGGTGAAAATTGTTTTAAACACCAATATGCTTAAAGAAAGTCCTACTTACACAATCAACGAGTTAATCGTTTTAAGCTAAGTTAGGCTTTTCTCCTTTCTTATATGGCTTACAGGAACGTTATGATTTTCCCGTCTTCAAATTAAAAAAAAAAATATTTTGGCCAAATGCTTCATTTGAGAGTTTTTTTTTAACGTAAATGGAGTAATTTCGTATACGTATAAAATGCCATAAAACGGAAATCATTCCTTTGACGTTACACATTTGAAGTGTTTTTCGTTACATAATTGTTGCATATTCAATCAAAAGTTTTAAATATATAATAATCTAAATAAATAGTTGTGTTTTCGCCAAAAAAAATGTACTGTTTTTTTCTTGATTGTACTGTTTTTTTGTGTTCAATGTACTGTTTTTCCGAATTTAAAATCTGGCTACCCTAATCCCAATTTATACCATTACCCAAGAGCATTAGCAATATTAAAGGTGCATGTATAAATGTTGAAAATAAAGATGTTTTTTATTTAATTGCAGCACTCCGTAAAGACTTACAGCCGTATTCACAAAAATTTATTAATGTTTAATTAACCATATATAAGGCAAAATTGCTAAAGTTGTATTCATAAACGAAAAATAGTCTATTAAACCTTTAATAAACCATTCATAAACTAAGAAAATTTATTGTTCGATTTACCCTTCTTTTAACCAAAAATAAAATGTCATTTTTATAAGTGTCTGCATTTTATGATATTATTTTTGTGAATTATGTTGGAAAATAATGAAAAAAAAGTTTTATTTATTAATATGAACATGTTAAATACATTTAACTAATTTTTTTTTTATTTTAGACAACCAATTTAAAGTTACTGCCTGTTTGTAGAACGCGAGCGCAAAAGTGACTTGTTTAACTAACATTCAAAACAACAACACATTTTGAATTTTTGTTTTTGTTTTAAATGTTAATTAAACGAGTCACTTTCGCACTCTCGCTCTACAAACAGGCAGTTATATGGTTAATTATTTAAAACATTTTTATATGATTTAAAAAAGTATGTTCAGGAGTAAATTCAGATATTCAGGGGTGTCATAGAAATAAAACCGATATTCAAATAATCTGTTTTATGTTTTGGAACATGTTTTTACTGCTTAAAATGCAATTTTTGTTTGTTTTTCATAAAAAGAAAATTATATAAAAGAAAATAAGAATTGTAATACAGTAAACATATGAAATAAATGCCATGGTGATATTATTTGCATTTGTGGTTTACATTTGTGTAATTGTATTTTTTTGCAAAAACATAAAGCGAATTTATTAAAAGTACAAAAAAAATGTATTTATATAGTTTGCGACGAAAGAGCAGAAAAGCTGGGGGAAAAAAGTATGCAAAAATCGCGTAAACTCGCGAAAATTTATAATATTTCACACAAGCCATAAAATTGATTAAAAGTCCCTAAAACTATAAGGAATGACAAAAATTCGGTAAAAATTGTTAAATTAGCGGAAATGAGCAGACATTTGATAACATCGGCATGAGAGCAACGTTTAATATTTATTAGAAATCGTAAATGTTGTTAAGAACCACAAATATAAGAGAAAAAAACGCTTATATCGAGAACATGGCTAAATTTCGCAAAAAATTGGAAAATTTATTTAAAATCGCTAAATGGGTTTAAAATAACAAAATGTCAGAAAATAGCATAAAAAAGTTTGCAAAAATTGGCGAACATTTTTAATATTTCAAACAAGCCATTAAATTTATATAATAATACATTGCTATTGTTGCATATTTGCTGAAAAAGTGAGGGAAAGTCTTTTACGAGTTTGCAGCAACCCGCTGCCGGTGACATGCAAAAAATACTATTTTAACAATTTTATGTTCTTCGATCTATGCAAAAAATCTAACTGTTAAATAAATAAAATAAAAATATTAAGCTTTTAACAACTTTATGTATTTTCAATAAAAAACAAGAGCTGTAAGCTGCTTGGTCCCTACAAGAACAGTGACAGTCATTTGACCGGCCTTTGACTTGCATTGCTGATTCAGATATCGGTCATCGCGTAGAACAAAGTTTCTATCACTTTCTTAAGGCCAACGTGAAAAAAATGACCTAAACTTTTGTGTACGTGTGATTTTGCATCCTTCTTTAACCTATTAATTTTGTGGTTGATAAAACATATATCTGAGCTGTTTACTCTTATACTCTTTACATATCAGTACTGATGTATAAACCGGACACAGCTGACTAGACAGTACTGATGTATATACCAGACACAGCTGACTAGTCAGTACTGATGCATTTAAAGGCCACAGCCGACTAGTCAGTACTGATGGATACAATCGTCACTGTTGACGTTTTTTTAGCTTAAATAAAGCACGATTCATCTCATTCAATTCTCATACAAATGCTTGTCTTTATTTAAAATAAAATTCAATATATTGGTTTTCAAAATAACTTAAATAAAAAAAATAATAATTTTTTTTTTATTTAATTTTTTAAATTAATTATGTTTTGTTTGCCTTTGCAAAACCATAGCTCGATCAAACATCATTCAACAGTTTCTTAATTACATTAAACAAGCACCTTCTTACAAATAAAGTTCTGTCAATAAAAAGAAACACCTTTAATAATCTGTAAAGAAGTTGAATTACTGTTTGAGCAAGTAAAATATATAAAATATTGTGATTTTTACCATGGCCTGAACGTAATCGGAGTCTAGCTTCTCCTCTATTTCTTGCACTGCTGTTGTGGTCCGTAAGGGGAGCATGCTGGCAACCTCATCAAGCCCTTGATCAGAAGTCTCTCCTGTCATGCGGCAGAGGTACTCTTGGGCTTTTTTGTATGCCTACTTTACACTCGATTAGAATTTTAGCTTGTGCCATCTGTTCTGGCTTTGATGAGGCCTAGTAAGCATTGAATATTAAAATACTAAGATATGTATAAAATGCAAGACTAAAATTATAAACAACATACACTTGCTTTAATGGCTTCGAATTTAAGTGCAATTTGCTCTTGGTTGTGAACAATGCTTGCCTGTCCATGGCTCAGCGTTGACTGGTTATTTTTTATTGTCACTCAATTCTTGCTTTCTGTCAAGGCAAATATTATTTTTTATCACTCTTAATTGTCACTGTCAATTTTTATTTCACCTTTTTATATTTATTTTTAATAATGCGCGCACGTCACAATTTCATTAAATTCCTATCGCTTTTAAAATTTATCTTGAATTTTTTACATATTTTATACATTCCATTCAAAAATGAAACTCTCTAAAATACATTCGTTGTTTCACTCTAACATACGCATTTCATTCCTGGAGTTATTAGTGTTGACACTAGCAAACATTTCTTCCTAAAATGTTTTTAACAACAGCAATTCCCAAAATTCCACCACTTTTTTTTTAATTGATTAATACAAATTTAGCTTAATTTTTATAATAATTAAAATTTATGAAACGTTTTAACAGATATATTCAACATATTATTAAGTATATATAAATATAAGAAGAAAAGATTAATAAAATTTGGGCTTTGCAAAATATTCCTAATTTGGTATACAAACGCACACGAGTGGCAACGCCAATTGTAACAATAAAAACAAACAAAAATAGTACGTGTGTATTAGTTTCGGTCATCCATTTCTTGTAGGGTTGTATTCAATAAAAAACCGATATTATTGGTTTCTGTGACACCTAAAACCGACACTAATTTTAGTTCGAACAAAAAACCGACAAAATTTGATTTCATGACCCAACGTATTTTTTTTTGTCGGTTTCAAATTCAATTCCAATAAAATTGGTTTTCTATGACACCCCTGATTATTTTTAATAACTTTTTAAATTACTGAAACTAGTTGTTTTTTTTTTTGTTTAAACCAACGAATTATTGTTCAAAAATATTAAAACATATAGAATAAACAAATCATAATAATAGTGATGTTAATAAAAAGTAAACAAACTTTTTATTCGAATACATACTTTCTTATCGTATATTTAAAAAAGGTTCAAACAAAAGTGTTTATGATACTTTTCGGCAAGATTTTGTTCAGAAACTAAAATAAAATGTATGTAGTTTTATTTGATAAGAACAATTGTTAGTTCTACAATAATAATAAAAACTCTAAATAAAAATTAAATATGGAATATCATGTGAACCGCACAGAAGTTTCATGCATCACTAGCAATAAAATGGTAGCAAAATATAAAGAAAGTTGCCATACTTAAACACAAAATCGCCACAAACAGTTAATAGTAATAAAACTGTTAATGTACGTTTATGAATACAAATTTTTATAGGAGGTTTATTAGACAAAAAGCGTTTGATAGTTATTACATGCTATAAGCTTAAAATAAGAACTTTTTATGAATATGACTGTTAAGCAATAAACAAAGAAAAAACTGCAATTCATATAGCATTAACTTCTATAGTAATAAAATTGCTCTGGGCAAATGTGAACTTAATTTTAAGGGGTTGGAGTTTCCTATGCCTTTGAAGTTAATAAAAAAGTTTGAAAAACAAAACGAGATAAGTGTCAATGTATTTGGATATAATGTTGAGTCAATCGTTGGACCATATTATATAACGATTGAGGAAAAAACCATCCATATAAATTTACTGCTTTTGCATTCCGGTGAAAAGTTTCACTATGTTCTCATAGAAGTGTTTCTTTACATTATTAAATATGCATACGTTTGTATATAAACAGAAAGAAAAACACTCGGGATAAATCAAGTTTTTTGGGATTACTTTAAGTACGAGTCGTACTCAAAAATTCAAGTACGAATAGCACTTAAACGTACTCAAAACAATCCTAAATGGGATTACTTTCGAAAACACAAGTTTGGAAAAACCGGTTTGCTTATTGTGTGTAGAAAAAACAAAACAAGAAAAACACATACATATACATATTATTTTCATGTTTAACCCTCCGGCTTGCGCATGTTTTGATTTTCTTTACACATGGAAAAAGGTCTGGCCAGACTCATGTGTACAACGAAGGGTTAAAAAGTAAATTTGAACTCATGCTACTCATTTAGTTTATATTTTTGGTTAAATACATATGTACATACGATTTCTAACATAAAAACCATATCGGGCATGATGTTGATGTTTTATCATTCTGTAATGTGTAATACGGGTAAGTAAATCAATCATAATCATTTTTTTATGTAATTTCTTTGTTTTGGTTTATTTCAATCATGAATTCGGGATAAAATCAACTTTATATTACTTGAATCAAGCTCTTTTTGAGATTGATTCAATCTTAGTTTTACTTAAATCAATCTCATTTTCGGATTATTTGAGGTACGAATTCGGATTAAAACAATTTTATAATTTTTGAATGAAGCGCATTTTGAGATTGATTCAATCTTAGTTTTTTTTTTTTTACTTAAATCAATCTAATTTTCGGATTATTTCAAGTACGAAAACGGGATTGAATATGGATAATTGAAGTATTTTGGGATTGAAAATCCGTACTTGAATCAATCTTTCTGTACTTGATTCAAGAAAATCCGTACTCACCATACTATTAATACCGCTCCGGATTAATTTGAGTACGCATGGATTGATTTTTCTTTTGTGTGTACTTATTTGTTTCTAAATCTAATTAAAAATTATTTGTATTTATGTTAAAAGCAAAATTTATGTTTGTAATTCGTGTCTATACCATACATGTGTGTGGAAAGAAGATTTCAAAGATGCCTAATCCCGAAGATGCATACATATCGTTTGTAAACCATCAGAAGCAAATGGATGTTCCGTTCGTGATCTTTGCTGATTTTGAGTCAATTTTGGAAAAATTAGATGATAGTGTGAGTTACAAAACAACCAATATTCAAAAGCACATTCCATGTGCTTTTAGTTACTATATTAAATGTAGTTTTAAGGACATTTAATTTGACAGATACTATTTTGGGGAAAATGCATCTAAAGTCTTTGTTGACAAAATTGTCAAAGATGCAACAGATATTTATAATCAGTATCTGTCCAAAGTAGAGAAAATAGTAATGAAAGTAAATGATATTGATGTTTTTAATAAATCAACAAATTGCCACATTTGTAAAAAACTTCTTTATTTATTGATCTCTGTGCCTCATGCACTAATTAACAAGCAATCTTTAAAAAACCTGACATTTTTCTTTTTTTAATGCATTTACTTTATGATTTAATTAAGTTTTTAAAATAATATGGTACCTGAAATACTGCCTTTTAAGTTTATATATTGATCCTATTTTATAAAACCAAAAAAAAAATTTGTTTGATTTTGTTGTGTTTTTAGTAATAAGTTTTGAAATTAACTATAATAAACTAGTTAGAATGAATAAAAACTTAAGTATATTATAAACTAAACAAAAAATTTTCTGTTTCCTTATATTGGGTGGGTTTGGGGCACTGTTGCCAGAAAATTTATCTAAAAAGTCTGCAAAATTGGGCTAAAAAATCTCAAAAATCTGCAAAAAAAAATGTAAAAATCTGCAAAAAATCTGGGAAATTAAAATACTTTATTTTGGGATTGATTTTTTTTATTTTCGAATTCATACAACAAACTAAAAGGTGTATTCAACATTTTGGTACATTTAGATAAAAATTTAGTATATACAAAAGAAAAACATTATATATGTATATAAATGATCAGGTATTTGATGGAAAACTATTTTTAAAATGAAACGATTCAAATCCGATAAGATCGTTTTCTGTATCTTTTGAAAATTATTTATAATAGATTTTTCTCTTACTTTCTTTGTATATTCTTGTTAGATCAATTTTTGAACAAAAAATAAAGACTTATTTAGAAATGAAATTAAAAATTGCGCGAAATTCATCACAACTTTTAAAAACGATTGTTTTGAAATCGATCAATTTTAATCACATACCTGAATATTTATAATTTTTTACATAAAACATAAAAATGTATATCCAAATACATTGTTCATATATCGTATTTAAAATAATTTATGCATTTATTTTTTGTAAATTTCAGAAGTCACAATTAACTTAAAAAACCTGCAATTTGACAGCAAAAATCTGCAAATCTCAATTTGCTATTTTGGCAACGAAAAAATCTGCGAAATGCAGATAAATCTGCACTTCTGGCAACAGTGGTTTGGGGCCAGATCATAAACGGACTTCGTTAATTCGACGAAGAAAGTGTGTAGTGTATTAAAAATAAGAAAGTGTATCTAGGGTTAAACTGCTTAATAATGCAGTTTATGGAAAAACGATGGAAAGTGCTGATAAAAGAAAAGATAGACGTATTGCTACAGGGTGGGAAAATAGTAATAAAAACCATTTAGGTTTACGATCATTAATCTCTAAGCCAAATTTTCTAAGTTTGACAGAGTTTAGTGATGATTTGTATGCAGTCGAGCTGAAGAAAATTGAGCCATACTACAACAAACCCATATATATTGGATTTTCGGTAGTAGAGTTATCCAAATGGAAGATGTATGACTTCCATTACAGATATATGATTCCAAAATTTAGAGAAAATTTGTCCTTAAATTATATGGATACTGATTTATTTATTTATTCAATTATAACAAATGACTTTTATGATGATATTCGTAGCGATGTCAGTTTCAATTTCGATACGTCCGAATATCCCAAAGACAATCTTTTTAATTTACCACACCTTAGCAAAAAAGTATTGGGAATGATGAAAGACAAAAATAAGGAGGAAATAATGATTGAATTTAATGGTATATATATATATATATATATATTCAATAATACGATCGTGAATGAGAATACAATAAGCTGATGTATTTGCTGGAACATTAGTAGCTGTTTCAAATTCAATTTGTATATCAATTGGTCCGCTGACAATAGATTCATGTTGATAACTAACATCTACTACTATTATTGGAGAATTATTTTTAAACTCTTGAGATGTGAGAATCGGCTGGGAGTCTCGCATATAGTAGTTTTCTTGAAACCTTTGATACATATCATATAGAATTGCATAACGTTCATTCTGAAACTTTATGTTAAGGTCATCATATGTATAAGACTCTGAATTTAAATGTACTTTTAAATTAGTCAGATCGCAGTGTATAAATTTCTTTTCATGTTGAAATGCAATCAAAACAAAACGAGGGCGTTCTCTATTCGCTGCCAGCTTAACATTTCACACATGATTAGTAGACACACTGAAAAAACAGATTCGTTGATTTCATGGAATTTCGGACTTGATTTCAGTGAATTTTTACTATGATTTTTGGTCATATAGTGAAATTATATGATATAACTAATTATAATTCGTTGTTTATGAGAAAGAAACTTTCGTTGATCCTGCAAATGTTTTCTTTGTTTCAGAGAAAAAATATGATAAAACGAATACAATAAATAACTAAAAAATTAGTTAATTTATATAATTTTTTGAGGTGATTCTTTGGTTTGTAGAATTTTTTCTTTGATTTTAACTATTTAAAATTGGTTGAAATACCTAATTCATTAGTTAATTTAAAGAAAAGATTTGGTATATCATATAATTAATTAAATTGAAATTTGATATATTATATAATTGTTTCGCTGATTTTACCACTTTTTAATTCGTAAAATTGAAGAAAAAATTCTTCAAATTATAAAATTTATTCTATGAACGACGATTGAAAAATTCCTTGATTCAAATAATTTATTCTCTGATTATACAAAAATTATATTCTTGAAATCATAGAAAATATTGTTCAATTTAACCAATTGTTTCACTGTTTAATAGAACCTGCCACTGAAAAAAAAGTTTAGAAAATTCCTCGATTCAAATAATTTATTCTCTGATTATACAAAAGTTATATTCTTGAAATCATAGAAAATATTGTTCAATTTAACCAATTGATTCAGTGTTTAATAGAACCTGCCACTTAAAAAAACCAGTAAAATAAATTGAAAAAAAAAATATTTTTATATATCGTTTTTAAATTTATTTATTTGAATCTATAAGTAATTACAAGTAGTTGCATCTTATCATTTGCTTATAAGTAAGTATTTTAATTTATTTTAGATAATATACATAGTCATATTTTTTATTATTATATGTGTTTGTGTATAGTAAGAATATAAAATGATATACTTAAAAAAAAGTTAGTAAACAATATGAAAAATTTACATTTAATTACGATTATTTCTTATCATAAAAGTCAAAAATTATAGTTCAAATGAAGAACAAATACATTATGTTAATTAAAAGGTATCTTTAATTTTATAACGGTTTTTTTATTAGGTAACATTATTAAATGTAAAGGAGGAAAATTTACATCACACACATCAATTATTTCATTTACATCAGTATTGCTATTATTTTTAAGGTCAACAACGTAACAGTCTAAATGCGAATCTATTTGAAGATGTATTTCTTGTTCTTTCTCGCATTTGTTGTTTCATTCAGTCAATCCTAAAAAAATCCAATACAAAAAATAGCAAGTATCATAACACCTTAAGTCTTATTTTCTTTGTGTTTTGCTTCAAATCTCATGGTCCATAATTTTTTCATGGGACCTAATTTTTTTATCGCACTTATGTAATGCGTTATGAAGTGGTGTTTCGGCATTAAGTGGCCATCAAAATATAACTGGTGGTGTTCAGCTATTAAGGCTCTGAATTCAACTAAAGTTTCAATTGTAAAGTTAGGTAAAGACGCATTTTCTACTAATCTTATGAGTAATCTGAGTAATCCCCAAACTTTATCATTTATTGGTACAAAGTCCCCAATTATGAAAGGCAAAAAATGCAAAAAAGTTTTCATTTCTGAAGCTGACATACGTAAGCGTTTGTTTGTTATATGCTTTATTTTTACATCTACCGTTTTATTTTTACTATCTGTGGGACCATAATCAAAAGCATATTTTCTAGAATTGAGAACAGATAAACTGAAATATTTTTTTTCGATAATAAAATAATTTAGAATATCACATAACTCATAATGTGCTATGCCTTCTAGAATATCGTGCATCATATCACAAGTAACATTATCAATAACATTGAAAGATTTTATGATATTAAAAACGCAATTTTCCTTGATACCTGTGGTTGGAATATCATTTGAAAGAAGAGCCTCATTATAGTTTTCAATAGTTCTAAACTTAGTACAATCTTCCATGACTAGTTTTTGCGTTACAGATTTATTACAAGTACAAATTCTGCAAAAATGATTTGCAGAAAATGATTTAGTAAAGCCCAAAATAGAATTGAGACCTAAATTATCTGCTGTTATTGCTGCTAATATTAAATGTACATGAACCATCCCGTTTTTAGAAGGAACATTTATTCCACTTTCTTCTAGTTCTTTTAATTTTGTAACCAATGGCATTAAGTTAGCCTCATTTCCATATGAAGAATCCGACGATTTTTTATAGCAACAAGAGAGAATATTGTGTAGTTTAGATATTTCAGAATCAGATAACAAGGGAAAACTCATATAAAATGCTGAAATTTTATCAACGCCAGCTTTTGATCCTAGAGGATTGTCGAGCTCAAAATCGTCCTGGTATAATAAGTAGGGTATACATAATTTGTTTTTAATAAGTTTGATCTTTTCTTTCCACACAGAACCATTAATAATATTAGAGATTTTAGAGCTATTCTCAAGCTCTTTAGTTTTGTTAATCATATATGTTAAATTGTTATTAACTTGCATAAAATTTATTATATTATCCTTGATAGGTAACAAAACGCCTTTAGATGGCTTTACATTAATGTTTTCGACTGTTACGCAACTATTTATTAAGAATTCCTCGGGGTCTGTGAACAAATTTTTATTTTTCAACATTTTTAAAAATTTGTATTCTGTATTGAGTTCTGAAAATTGGTTCTTAAAAATTTTGAACTTATTTTTAATAATAGAGGCGTCAGTCAATGTATCAATACTATTTTGAAAAAGCATAAATATATCTTCACAATTTTTAATTATCTCAACAACAGTTTTTCGATTAAGTGACATATTTCCATACAATTTTAAAATAAATTCGAAAATAACATGAGATAAATTTGTTTCAATGCTTAAATCTGGCTCAGAGTTTGATGATACATTTTCATCAGTAAATACTTGATTTTTATTATGTTCAAAAGGAACTTCATTTTGCTCTAAATTTTTTTTTCTGAGTGTCTTATTAAATGTCGACGGAATGCATAAATATTTTGAAAGGACTGCGGACAAATTGTACATTGGAAAAATGAACTATGAGATGATAATTTGTGAAATAATTTTAAGTGTGTTATATATATTTTTACCTCTGATATTTTTTTACGGCAAACAAAGCATGAGAACATGTTTATATTTTTAGTTCAGCCAAAAGTTGAATAAGTTTATTAGATATTCTTGTCTCCAGTGTTATGTCATAAAATATAACATGAAAAATTCATACGCTTGCTGGCAAGGACATGGAAATTTCAAATTTAGGACATAGAAAATTTGAATAATAACGGATAAACTCTTCTTAAAACTGTCACATTCATAGAAATAATCCTGCAGGTTAACATAAAATTGTTCCAGTTTTGTAAGTTCTCCAACGACGATTAGTAAGGGTTGGTTTGTCAATCCTTTTTCCTTCAACTTTTCTCTATGTTGCTTCACAATATTTCCAATGTCATTTTCGGTCTAAGATAATATTAATATTTAGAATCTTTTTATGAAATGCAAAAATAATTAAATTACCTGAACTTGAATTGCCATGAATTCCTGACCTTCTAATATTGAAGGCTTCCAGAAATTTTTTTTCCATCTTTTTTAGTGTGTATACCAGTTGGAATAAGAATAGAATTCAACAATATGCACGAAAGATAATCTTCAGAGTCTTAGAAATAAAAGTAAATATTATTAGATATATATATCTATATATATGATATTGGTATTTATTGTTGATTCATTTAATTTCTTACCAATATTTGTTCCAGTAACCACAAGATTAAAATAAGATTTTGAAGTACTGTCCTTAATATTTTTTTTGTAAATATTCTTGATTTTAGTTTTGAATTCATCCCACTTCGAAAACAAAAGTTGACTCTTATTGGGATACAATTTATCAAAATCAACTTCAATCTGTAATAAAGTATTTACAAAATTATATAATTATGCAATTGCACAGAAAAAATTATTGCCGAATTATTTTCAAACAAACGATTGTTTGAAATTTTTTTTAATTTCTACAAATTTTTTTACTGATTCAATTAATATTTTTGTTTGATTTTTATTTAACCAACAAAAATGTTGACAACTTTTCAATAATATAATATACGCGCTATTGGTTTCAATTTTTCATAATTTTGTATGAAATATTTAACGCTCTTTAATGTTGTCGTTTTTTGCATTTTTTATTTGATCGTAAGCAACACTTCTTTATGTGAAATATAAGAACAACAACACAAAACACATACAGTTTATTTTTGGACGCTTTAAAAAAGTACAACAAGAAGAAAGATGATAAAATAGCGCGACGAGGTTATTAGAAAAAAAACAAAAAAAAATAGCAGGTAAAAAAGGTTTCATTATTTTTTAAACAACAGAAACAACAACCACATTATAAGAAACAAAATTAATTTTTGGTTGGTTTCAAAGTTGGAAAAAAAGAATGAAAAACAAAATCCCGTATTCAATTTTTGAAAACTGTTTACTTAAATACATCAAATACAAAAATAAAATGATGACGAAAAACATATCGAGTCGGTCTGCTGCCGTTGTTTGTTACATTTCTTCTTCTTTAGCCAAGGAAAGGATACAGCAACAGTGAGTGATGAAGAAAAACATTGTGTGTATAAACAAGACTTCGTTCAAAAATTATTCCAACAAAACATGTGTCTTAAAGCCAGCCGCCGCTCTGCTTCTGCCTTCATCTCCTTCAGTGATAGCTTGGGTGCGCGTCATTGCTTGTGCAAAAAATTTTTGTTTGATTCAGCAAAATTATTTGTTTGAAAATTATATGAATTACAGTAAACTTTTTGTTTGATTCTGTAAATTATTTGTTTGAAAAAATCAGTGTTTTTTTTAGTAAACAAAATGCAAATAAATTGTTTGAATATGCGAACTTGTTTGTAGGACCGATTTCAGACAAAAAATGTTTTGATTCTACAAATTTTTTATTTGAATTTGAAAAATAATTTTTTCTGTGTGTCTTCTTAGTTGAAATAATTATAAATACATAATATAAACAAATAAAATCTTACCAGGGATATTCCAATTTGCTGTTTTAGTATTGGCCATTCGAAGAATATATCTTTTTCGTCTCGGATATGTTTTAAACGCAAATCAAATGTGCTTCGCCACTTTTCTACAACAAGAGCTTCAGGTTGTTTATTACTTTTAAGCCATAGTTGATTGCCAATTTGATTGTCAAAAATTTCAGTATCTTCAGTTTCCTGGTCTTTTTCCGGGTTTTCAATATTTTCGCTGTTGTTAATGTTATTTTTTTTTGTCGTTTCAACTGATATCGACTTTCAATAACTCCTTTTTCCCTGTACTTCCTCAATAAACTATAATACTTTTCTGCCAGTTTTCCCTTCCGCTTTTTATTTGTACTTATATAGTATTCCTAATAAATAGAGGTATTAATTGTTTGAATATATTAGTGTAGATTTAAGTATCGAAAAATGTTTTAAAGAGTAATATTAACTTGCTCTTATAGGAAAAAAATTCTATTATCATTAAGTAAAACTTAAATGAAGTACAAATATTCTATACAACATATATAATTTACCTTATCTTCTATTGGAAATAATTTCAAGATAGAGTCCACAAGTTCGCGACAATATTGTGAAGACAACACATGTTGAAAGTCATTGATGATCCAAAAATGAGCTATTAGTTCGCATAAATCATTGCGAGATTTAAATGACAATGTTTCGTTTTTCTTTGAAATGTCCAATATAGATTTTCCAACAATTGTAGTTTGCAAAATTTGTTCCAAAGTCTTAAACATGAAAGGTACTAATTATTAAAAGACAAAAATTATTCTGAAATTCTCACCTTAGTTTTATTGACGCTTAAAGTAATGTCAGTTGGCTGAATTTCAAATAAGCTTTGGAGGGAAGATGTTGGTGACGACTCCAAATTATCACTAAAACTTGAACCCACCACTGGAACCCATAGATAGTGTATCAGATAGAGCAATCAAGGGAAATCCCTAAATACATTACAGATTATTAATATAAAGCACGCTTATACAAACCAAGATTAAACATTTTCTTACGTTTTCTTTTCGCCAATTTAAAAGACGACTCCGAAATTTAATACGAAGCCCGTATTTTGCACTTGGTATTAAATTTTGAATATCAAGTTCAGTCATTTCTTTGAAACATTCTACATCGATGCCTTTTTCAATAAAGTCCGATAAAAGTTCTTCACATCCCCAGTAAATTAAAAGTTGTTGTTCTTCAGGAACCAATACAATATTGGTTTCAATCGACTCGACCTGGTTGCCTGGTAAGGTTATAATTTCGATGTTGTCGTTATTCTGCGTAAATATATCTTGTGAACTCATTTTTTTCGCTTTAAACGATTTTTTTTAAAATTTATATTTTAGAGAAATCACTAATTTAAATGATATATTAATTTTGTAATAACTAAGAAAAAATTCTTTGATTTTTCTAATGTCACCTAAGGAGTTATTCAATTTAACTAATTTTTTCTTTGATTGATTGATTTTTTCTTTGATTTTTCTAATGGCACCTAAGGAGTTATTCAATTTAACTAATTTTTTCTTTGATTGATTGATTTTTTCTTTGATTTTTCTAATGGCACCTAAGGGGTTATTCAATTTAACTAATTTTTTCTTTGATTTTTAGAATTTTAGCCTATATTACAATTCTATAAATCAAAGAATGAATATGTTGATTTAAATAATTCTTTATGTGCAAGGAGGAAGATCAATGAATTGTTTCTTTGGTCCATAGTTTTTTTTATATTCATAAGTAGTGTAAATTACGGGAATTTTTATCAGAAGAACACTGATATATGAGGAGCCGCAGAAAAAACCGTACTTTTTTGTTTATTTAAAATTTTTCGGAAATTGTATTTTAATAAGAAATGTTATGAAAACAAAATAATACAAAGAGAGTCAAAAAGTAGAGTTTATGCTGGTTTGACATCTGTTTAGGTCTTTTTTTTTGGTAGTTTCATTGATACAGGAATTACATCTTTCATTGAATCAAAAGTGACAAAGAAAAAGTGACAAAAGCTATGGCGAAAAAAAATACGTTTAGTTATGCACCAATTTTTTAAGAATCCATTTTTCAAATATGCTTATTAGTTTTTTTTTGTTGATTTCAACCCAAATATTACAAAAATTTATAAAAAATAATTTGTCAAAAAATGCAAAAAAAAGTACGTTTTGTTCTGCGGCTCCCCATATAATGTGGCAATTGTATAATTCATCAAAAAAAATGATTCTCCAATATTTTTGGATCGCACAATATCACTGTTTTTCACAATTGTAGTATTAATAACTTTTTATACCGAATTTATAAAAAATTTTTTTTCAAAAACCTTTAAAAAAATTAACTTGACCGAACTCGATAAGTGTTTCACTTCAACTGATCATTTACATATACGAATAATAACGCCAACGCCAATTCAATTCCACTACCAAAAGCTTAATAACGGGACAATAATATCACAATTGTAAAAATCAAAGAATGAATTTGTTGATTTGAGTAATTCTTTATATGCAATGAGGAAGATCAATGAATTGTTTCTTTGATTCTTTCTTTCTATATTGAGTTCCATGTACATTTACTAATTTGTTGAAACAACAAATTTTATCTATATTTTAAATTATTCAAGAAATAACTATTTTTTTCCTCATTTCATAGAAAACTTTTGTAGAATCAATGAAACTGCTAATTCGAAAAATCATATAATCTCAATTGTTCAAATCAAAGAATGATGTTCTTTGATTTTTTATTTTAATTCGAAATATCAGAGAAAAGTTTATATGATATTAAGAATTTTTGCCCAAAGAATTGTAATTCTTTGATTTCACCAATTCCTTTTTTTCCGTGCATATTTAGTTGTGGATTTATATGACAATCCCAACTTCTAAATGCAATTGGTATTGAAGTACCACTGTTTATTATTTTTATCATATTTAATTTACAAAAATCAGATAGTTGTACATGGGGAATTCGATATACTTGAAATTGTTAATTTAGCCTTTTCGGTAGAAACAGTTCAATATACAAGATTCTCATCATTTTTATTACGTAATAGAATCAATTCATGTTTTGAATTCAGTAATATTTTGTTATAGTCTTCAGCGAATCCCAAAAACAATTTAAGTGGTACATAAAAATTAAAATATCCATTTACGAGATCAATGTCATCAATTTTATTCCATCCAACATTTTGCATTCCATTACTATCTATTGGTGATAATGAAACCAAATTTTTAATAGTAGTTGATGTTCCTAAATGTCTTGTTTGATCAATTTCAACACCATTTACTTCGTAACGGATTTGATCAAATAGATGTGCTACAAAATTATTTTTTAATTTAATGTTGGCTGCAGAAGATACTAATTTTGTATTGCTATCATCTTTAACAAATCCTTCTATATATATAAAACTTTCTGATGGCAAAACATACAAGTCTTGATTTTGTATTGTAATACGAATTTCATCGTTATTATTGTAAGACTGTAAATGTGGGGTATACGTATGGTAGGCCTTTTTAATTATATTTTCATCGGACAAAGGTTTATCCAGAACATCTATTATTGAACTCATTGTTTCTTCAATTTTAAATTTAATGATTTTAGAAATTCTTTATTTGATTGCGTTAAGATTATATGTTTTAATGAACTCTTTGAATTTAATTTATTTTTCAATATTTTGTTAGAAGAAGAGTGTCTATTTTTCTACCCCTCTTTCTTCTCTACACCGCTTGCTATCAAACAAAAAAATGACGTCCAAAATTGGACGTCATAAAATTCTTCATGTTAATTGAGTGTAATACTTTGTTTTTAGGTGTATTCTTCTTGTAAATTATCATTACTTTGTTGGTCTTAAATGTAATCGAATTGTAATTTCCTCTCCTCGGAAATTAAGTAAATCACCGTCTTGATCAACCACTCGCAGAGCAATGGAGCTTATCTCTCGACAGTTGATTGGTAAATAAATGAGATTCCTAGGAATCTCATCTATTTTATAGCCAGGTGGGACATAAATGGCAAACTCATGCAAAGTATGTGCTTGGGAGTTATTCATGTATGTGTGGACAGCTATATTACTCTCAATTCGTAAAAGATTTACTTTAAAAATAGAACTGGAAGATCTGAGTAATGCTCTTTATTAGGTAATAGAATATTTTCTTTAAATCCCAAAAGCTTCCCAATTGTATTTTTCTAATTAAAGTATATTGGATCATTAGAGTTTTTTATTTTAACTTGCATCGTATTATTATTAGCTTCAATGTTAATTTTATTTTGAGGACTATATTGTTGATATTGTTCTTTAATATAAAAAACTATGTCGTTTAGTTCATAAGATCCAATCGGAATTTCAATTACTTGTTCGCCAATATGAAACATATTATTATAAACATCTACATTTGGAATACTATTGTATGAATGAAAATCTGTAAGTGCATATTCATATTTTCCGTCCAACTCAATTGGAGGAAAATAGTTAGCTGTTAACTCAGTTGATTTAGAGCTTAAAGTGAGAGTTATTGACATTTCGACTGTTGAATTGCAAATAAAGTAAAAAACCCAATATTATTTATTTAAAAATATTTTATTTATATTTATTTTTTTCTTATTTTATAATAATAATAATACATTAACTCTTAGATACTATTATTATTATTATAATTATATCTACTCTTACAAACTACAATATATCAATCCTATTTATCCAAGAATTGTGTTGATTAGAAAATCCCAACCATTTTACATATGCCATGTCTCCTTTACTTTTAAGAATTTTTACAGCAAGGTATGTATCAGGAAATCGAGTTTTTGAAAGTTCATCATCATAGAAACCACCTTTAATTGGATTTCCTTGATAGTCATCTAATATGTATGTTGCAGGATAAGTATTTTTTACTGCTTGAATTTTAAAAATTTCTGTAGTCCAATTGGGAGTGTAACCTTTTTCAAAAATGTGTTTATATTTGCTTATGCGTACATAATCTCCAACATTAAATTTAGATTTTTTAAATATTTTTAAATGATTGTAAACGGTTTGCAATAATTTCATTTCGTTTCCAGAATTAACGTCAATTGGTGCCATTTTAATGGTGCGATGAACTTTTCTATTATATTTATTAATTAGATCTTTGTAAATATCAAGCCAATAATATGAACCATTAAAACTAAACTCTTTCCACATCATTCGTTTTAGAGTTCGATTAAATTTATTTATTTATTTATTTATTTATTTATTTATTTGTATATCGCATACAACAAGATTTAAATCTTATAATTATAGTATGCGAATTAAGTTTGTTATAAAAAAGTAGATTGTGTAGTAGATAATACATTAGTGAATAACAAATTATACAATAATTAAAAATTATAAATTATAAATAACAATACAATGTTTACTATATTAGACATACAAAATATATTTTATTGGGAATAATTAAAATTAATGGTTTTTAAGTAAAATGTGCAAGTAAAACTTTTTTAAAATCTCTAGCGTTGTTGTTTGTTTGGAGAGAATTAGGAAGTGAGTTCCAAAGACGGATAGAATATACGAAAAATTGGTACTCAGAGACAAGGCTACGATGACTACTTGGAATAAGTTTGTTTCCTCTATTGGATCTTGCAAATACTATGCGATTATATAAATAAGATGGTTCCTTTGTATATATGATTTTGTGCATCATGACAAGTATTTTCATATCCATAAAATTTTTCAAAGATATTTTGTAAAGTTTGTTTGAAAATGACGATATGTGTTCATATTTGCGTAAACCGTATACGTATCTAATAATGTTGTTATATGTTTTGCGTAGTATGTTATTACTTGCAGAGTCACAGCTAGTGAACATTTCACTACCATATAATAATTGAGGTATTAAATATGTTTTTGCTATCAAAATTCTAGTATCAAGAGGTGTAAGAAATTGTGTAGGCCATAATTCTCGTAACCTTAGGTATGTTTTTGCAGCGGCTTTTCTGATGTGGCTTGACCAATCCAAGTTGTTGTTGAAAATGACACCAAGATTTTTTGCAGATGATACACATTCAACTTTCTGGTTATTTAGCAAGATATCAAAGTTCAAGTTTACCCGAGTTTTTTTTTTGTGTATAATAAGGCATTTTGACTTATGAGGATTAATTAAAAGTTTGTTGGCAGTGGCCCAGTTGTAGACGTTGTTCAAATCAGTATTCAACTTATCAACATTTTCTTCAATAAGCTGTACCGTACTATCAATGTATATTTGCACATCATCTGCATACATGTGGACCTTTGTATATTTTAGACATTGTGGTAAGTCATTTATATACATTGAGAACAGTAGTGGCCCCAAAATTGATCCTTGTGGAACTCCTTTAGGAACTGGGATGGAAGATGAATATCCATTATTTAAGAATACCGATTGGCGTCTATTTGATAAATACGATCTGAGTAATCTGTTAGATGTTGAGGAAAATCGAAACAATTTTTGTAGTTTAATACTCAACATGGAGTGGTCAACAGTGTCGAAAGCTTTTGAGTGATCCAGTAGTACAAGAATATTTAACTTTCCCACATCAATGTCCATACGAATATCTTCACACAGGTTAATTAAAGCAGTAACACAACTATGCTTCGATCGGAATCCAGATTGAAGGGGTGATAATAGACTGAAACTTTGTATATGCTCATTAATCTGTAGGTACATCAGTTTTTCCATTACTTTAGAAATATATGGGAGTATCGCTATTGGCCTGAATTCGGAGTTAGATTTTGGAACCGGAATTATTTTAGCCTGTTTCCAGTTGCTGGGGTAGACGCAAGTTGTAAAAATAGTGTTGAAAATATGTGAAAGAAATGGTAAAAGCCTTGGTAGTAGGATTTTTATGAAACGGGGATCTATATTGTCATAGCCAATGGAATTAGACTTTATCGCCATTAAGCATGATAATACTTCTTCACTATTAACACAGCGAAATTTAAATTCACTACTTATATTGACATTTTCAATGGTAGTAAGGTAATTGTTTGTTAAAATGTTATTATCAGCAGATGGTATGGTAGAAAATATGTTGTTATGTTCGTCAGCAGTTAAGTTGTGTTGAATGTTAATATCTTTTTTGCCAATTCCGATATCATGAATTGTTTGCCACGTCTTTTTGCTGGTTGCAGCATTTTGGAATTTTTCAGCATAAAATCGAATTTTAGCTTTCCTTATTTCTTTAGTTACTTCAGCTCTAAGTCTTCGGTAGTCATTATATAACTGTGGGATTTTAAAACGTTTCCATCGAGAGTAAGATAAATCTCTTTGCTTTATCCGGTTACTTATTGCTGAGCAGAACCATGGTCGAGTGCAATGATTTATGATTTTTGTTTTTTGCGGTATAAATAAATCGTACAAATAGGTAATTTTATCTTCGAAAAAGGATATTTGTTCATTTACAGATGCCATGTGGTAAATAGAGTTCCAGTTAATATTTGAAAAATGTTCATCCAGAGTTTGATAATTTACATGTTTGAAGTCACGATACGTAAATTTTTGATCAAAGTGGTTTAGACTGAAATCATATGTGGTAAAAATTAGATCATGATTCGAGAAACAAGGAACAGATAGCTGATCATATAACAGAACTTTGGATTTATTACAAACAAGAAACAAGTCGAGCAGCGTGTTTGACGACGAAGAAAAATGAGTAGGTACAGAACAATTAACAGGTTTAATCCCAAGAGACAACAGATCGTTAGGAAATGTTGTTTCAATTAGTAAGTTTGCATTAAAATCGCCGGCAATAACAATATCAGCATATGAGAGAGAAAGTTCTCCTAGATAGTTAAGAAAAGTATCGGTGGGCACATTACGATGAGGTCGGTATACACATCCTAGCAGTAATTTGTTACCATTTGATATAATTTCAATAAATATATATTCAATTTTGTCTGCATTAGACAGGTTGTTATTTCTTTTCAGGGATATGCTGGAGGATATAAAACGACATTTAATATTATTTTTTATAAAAATTGCAACACCGCCACCACGCGTTATTCGGTCAGCTCTAAACGTTCTGTATCCATCAAGATTTATAAAGCTGTTAGGTGTAGTTTCATTAAGCCAAGTTTCCGATACGCAAATAACATCTACAGATGAGTTTTCGAAGAATAATCTGAACTCGTCAATTTTATTGTTTAAGCTTTGAGCATTGATATGAGATATGTGAATACCATTTTTAATTTTGGCTAGAACACGTAACATATTCATTGATCCATCATTGGAACTAGTACGAATGTTATGTTGTAAGTTTAATATGGTTTTGTGGTTTAGATAGCAAACAAACAACAACGAAGATAAATACAAAATGTTTTATAAATGAAAAAATTATCAATATTTCTAAAATAAATTTAAAAAGTTAACATTTAAATAAAAATAACTAATGATACAATGAGGATAAAATATACTATTGGGAAGTTTTGTTAGAATACATGTTGAAAGAATCGTTGCTATGTGGTACAATGTTAGCTGGAAGAAAAAACTCATTTAGTTGTTGGAGGTTGTCTATACGAATAGGTTGTTCAGTATTATCATTTTTAACATAAACTAATCCACGCATAGTGAAAACTGATCTAAGGTGATTACTCCTCTTGAGCCGTAAAGCTGATGTAAAAATACTGTAGTTCGTTGAAGTAAGGTTTTCGTTGATGTAAATAGGATCATGAGATTTATATCGCTCAGAGTTACCCGACTTAAAGCCAATATACTTGAGCATTAAAGAACACCGATTAGCTTTTCTAAATCCAGCTAAAGATTTTAACAAAAAATTTTTATCGTATGGAGACATAAGTTTCACAATAATAACAGCACCAGGTGAATTGTTTCTGTTTTTATTGTTTCTGTTTTGTAAACGATAGATGGCCTTTACAGAGGGGGTTTTAATATCCAAAGTGTGACAAATGTCATCAAAGATTCCCGGTAGATCTTCATCATCATAAAATGGGATACCATTAATACGTAGGTCACAAGCAACTAGGGAGTTTTCCTGTCTAAGATGCTGTAGTTTAAGTTCGTTTAAGTCGGATTTTAATGATGTTATTTCATCCGATACACTTTCTAATTTGGTTACTCTAGTGGTGACATCAATTAAGCTTTTTTTGAGCTCAATCATATTATCCTCAATTTGTTCAATTTTGCTTAGTATTCGATGCTCGCTTTCCATCACGAACGTTTTCATCAACTTGGTTAATGCTTCCGTTTGTTTTTCAAATCTCGAGTCTAGCAACTGTAGTAAACGGAATGGAGAGTCGATATTAGAAAGACGTGGAGTTTTACATATATTATCATAAATGGTTTTTTGGAGTTCAGCACGTCCACGTTTAGGTGCTGGGGTATTAACCACAGGAGACGTTTTTTCTTGAGTAGGAGATACTTCTAGTTGCGATGTGTTATTCATATCGTTATAATGGGTTTGTAATTTAAATAAGAGTAATTGGAAATGGTGTAAATTAACTTTATTTTTTATTTTATTTAATTTTAATGCCGCCCTAAGGTATGCTACAAATTTTAATGCAATAAATATAAAGTAGCGCCAATAACCATAAGGTTTTGAAACAAACTGGAAAGCTGAGCTTTAGATTCAAAAGTGTATAAAGCTTTTGTTTGTTTTTTATACTTTGACACTAAATGTTGATAGCAAAGTAACCGGCAACATACACTTATCAGCTGTTCACAGAGGTTTATTTTGTTTTTGTATATGTATTTAGCAAAATTTTTAAATAAGTTTTTACTAAGAAATTTGTTAATTATAATCACAAATAGACATTTGCTTTTATATTCACTTTGAATATTTACGTTTTTTCTGTCGATTTCTATGTTCCAAGCTTTTATTATTTTGTTTATTGTGCAGAAAAAATTTTTTTAACACGGAGCGCCAACAAAACACGTCTACACTCGAAAAAATTAAACTTTTTAATCGTTCTACTATTGAGGCTTTCATTATACTAAATGTTGAGTAGTGATTGATATTATGGTTGTGCATAAGGATATTAAATTGTTTATTGAAAAATACTTTACCATCATCAGTCTGTAAGTTTTTGGGAACTCGACCTAATTGTAAAATACTTTCCATTGCTTGAACTACTTCAGTTGCTGTTTTTGTTTTAAGGGCAACACCCCATACAAACTTTGAAAAAGTATCAATGATAGTAAACTAATATCGATATTTTTTATTATATGTAGAATAGTTTCCCATTTCAACTAAATCAGCTTGCCAGAGATCATCTATGCCTTTCTTACAACTCTTCGACGTATAAAATTTTTTCGGGCTGGTTTATGAAGTTCATTTACTAAGTCTCTTTTTGTTGAATACATTATTATTAAGTCCTCTTTACTTAAGGGAATATTGTTATATCCTGTTTTTTATTTTTAACATCAAGCTTGTTATATAGTTTCTGATTTAAGATTTTGATTCTTCTTTCAAAAACCTTTTTTAATTTTCTCTATTATTTGATAAACTTCATTAATATTCTTGTTTAATTGATCCATTATCTCCTTCTCTGTTTTTTCAATTTGAGATTGCAAAAACATTTTATTGACACCATCGTTTTCTTCCAAAGCATTCGACATATGTTTGATTCTTTTGTTTTGAACGTCAATGTTGTTATCTGTATCCATAAAGAACCCAAGCAATTTAGGTGCATTTTTCATAGAAATTACGCCACTTGTATCGTTAATATAGTGACCAAATTTATCAACAGACATTACTTGATGTTAATTTTATAGTTATTCAATAATGTTAGCTTCGTATAATTCTTCAAAAATAGAAACAATTTCGTTATTATGATTGTTGTGACCTGCAGCTTGTGATGCGAGCAGGAGTCTTAGTCGATCTTTCAACTCATTTGGATCATTCCAGTATATATAGTTTGGTTTATTTGGATTTAAATTCATTAACCCACTTCCGATATAATTTTCATTTGTTGTTTTTATTGTATCAGATGAAGTGGGAGATTGCGGTGTTTTGGTAGATGGATTTTCAGGTTTAATCAATTTTCTGATAATTTTCTTGTATTTATATGCTCTTGTACCCCTTATATGACCATCTGAGCTATAACCTATTTTATAGGCATTTGTATTATTTAATATTTTTTTATAAATACATATCTAACTCAGATTTATCGTAGTTTTTTGGTATTTTTTGAAACATTAATGAAAATAAACCTGGAGTGAGTGCCCATATTTGGTTTCCAAATTGAATCTTATCTTCATTAAATTGAATGTTACTATCACCAAATTTCTATTCATTATTTGAATCTTTATGTACTCCATATAGTGTGTCTAACCATAGAATGCGCATCATGTAGAAGCAAAATTTCTTATGGCGGGGTTTATCATTACGCCCCGGTCTCATATAATTTCGCTCACAAATTTTGCAAAGCCAATTTGTTGTTGGTTTGTGTTCTGAAGAGAGCAAAAATTAACGTGCATTAATATATACACATGTTTGCTGTTCTTAGTCTGGGATCACACTATGAAAGTTTTCTTTCAGAAAGTCTGAGTTTATTGGTGAGAGGGGAAGAGAACATGCTTTTCTTTTCTCCTCTCTCACCCATAAACTCAGACTTTCTGAAAAAAAACTTTCATAGTGTGAACCCAGACTTACCATCCAAAATGTGCAGTGTGTGTGTTTTTTGTTTTTTTTTTGCTAAAAACAGGTTTTTGATATTTTTTTGGTCTTTAGAAATAGGAAGTTCCAAGAAAAGAAAAATACAAGTTTTATCAAACGAATGATTTAATTAATTAAAATATAATAACTTTGTTAATTTTATTAGGGTGGTTGATATCCTCATTAAATTATTTTTAAATAGGTATGTATGTATTTGTATCGCTTTGGTTGATTGAAAATTGAATTGGAAATAATTTTATTTTTGTAAATATCTTTGTTTTTACATTTGTGAATAGACATAAAGTTAGAAATAAATTAAATTTATTCCGAATATGGGTATTTCTCTGAAATGGTCCACCGTGACTCAAACAATGTAACGATTCTAGAATTCATTCTAAAATTCCAATCCACTTCTATTTTTTTAATATTCAAACACAATTAAACGCGTACAAATGTTGCGTGCATAATTAGAGAAACACCCATATATTCTTGCTATATACATATATTTATGTACATATGCATGTAATATTTATACTTGTTATAAATATTTATTTACGTATGGAGCAATTCCATACAAAATTGGCAAATTTTTGGACGACCCCTCTCCGATTTTAAAATAAATAGTCTCAATCGATTGCCCAGCAAAAAATAATGTACCTACATATTTTTTTTTTTTTATAGTGACTGGTTTAGTGGTGGTGTACACCACTGTCATGTGACAAAATTGAAGAATTCTTCATAAGGGACCTCATTGAAAGTTGTAAAAAAAAAAAAACTACTAAAGCGATCGCAACGAGTGATAGCTCGTTGGAAAGGTATTGAATCAGGCTTTAATTGAAAAATAAAATTTTCCTAATTTTTCTTAGAAATTTACCTTTAAATTTTCCCATGAAAATTAAATTTTCCGATTTTCCACAGAAGCTCAAATTTTCCGGCAAATTTTTTTTTTTTGGATTCCTCATGCTTTAAGAATCAGCAATAAAAAAATGGGCCCCGACTCATTGTTTGGACAGGAGAAGGTCATTTAAGAGACCACCTTGTTAAAAATACATTTTTAGGGTTCCCCCTAACGCATCGCAAGGGCCCTTACCGTGGGACGTCGCGAAAAAGTGCCACTCGACCTTGCAGTTTTGTTCTTCTTCAATTATGCAAAGATTGTAAAAATTTTTTTATTCTTGTACTGAGAAGCCGCGCCGTCTGAGAAAAACGTTACTTTGTCGATTGCATCGAATTTTGATCTTAAGAATTCAAACAGTTTCATTTGAAATAAATAAACGGACACATAATTATGAGCTAAACTCTCCGCGACAACAACAAGGCTTACGGTCTGTAGTTCGTTATCTTCGTTTTTGAAATAGATGCAAAAAGGATGCACCGTGCACTGGTCGTTTGCCCAGTGATAAGCCTGAATTTCATCCTAAACGAGAAAAGTGTAATTCTCGGCAAAGTCGCTTATCACAATAAATTCATTTTGGGCTAATTTCTCCTTACTTTCCTTTAGAAAAATACAAGAATAGTCTAGAATACAAGAATAGTCTAGACGACAATGTGTGATGAATGGTGTTTTTTGTCTTTTTTTACGAATGTGGACCAACCAGGGGACCGGGAATGATGGACCATACCTTATTTTAAAGAGAACTATCCCAGTAAACTGGTAAATAATTTCATTTGAATAAAATCGGCCGATTAGTTATTTTTTGAGAGTAATTTCGGTAGATTTTAGAATGCATTTTTTGGTTTTTTATGGATTAATGGTGTTTTTTGTCTTTTTTTACGAATGTGGACCAACCAGGGGACCGGGAATGATGGACCATACCTTATTTTAAAGAGAACTATCCCAGTAAACTGGTAAATAATTTCATTTGAATAAAATCGGCCGATTAGTTATTTTTTGAGAGTAATTTCGGTAGATTTTAGAATGCATTTTTTGGTTTTTTATGGATTAATGGTGTTTTTTGTCTTTTTTTTACGAATGTGGACCAACCAGGGGACCGGGAATGATGGACCATACCTTATTTTAAAGAGAACTATCCAGTAAACTGGTAAATAAATTCATTTGAATAAAATCGGCCGATTAGTTATTTTTTGAGAGTAATTTCGGTAGATTTTAGAATGCATTTTTTGGTTTTTTATGGATTAATGGTGTTTTTTGTCTTTTTTTACGAATGTGGACCAACCAGGGGACCGGGAATGATGGACCATACCTTATTTTAAAGAGAACTATCCCAGTAAACTGGTAAATAATTTCATTTGAATAAAATCGGCCGATTAGTTATTTTTTGAGAGTAATTTCGGTAGATTTTAGAATGCATTTTTTGGTTTTTTATGGATTAATGGTGTTTTTTGTCTTTTTTTACGAATGTGGACCAACCAGGGGACCGGGAATGATGGACCATACCTTATTTTAAAGAGAACTATCCCAGTAAACTGGTAAATAAATTCATTTGAATAAAATCGGCCGATTAGTTATTTTTTGAGAGTAATTTCGGTAGATTTTAGAATGCATTTTTTGGTTTTTTATGGATTAATGGTGTTTTTTGTCTTTTTTTACGAATGTGGACCAACCAGGGGACCGGGAATGATGGACCATACCTTATTTTAAAGAGAACTATCCCAGTAAACTGGTAAATAATTTCATTTGAATAAAATCGGCCGATTAGTTATTTTTTGAGAGTAATTTCGGTAGATTTTAGAATGCATTTTTTGGTTTTTTATGGATTAATGGTGTTTTTTGTCTTTTTTTACGAATGTGGACCAACCAGGGGACCGGGAATGATGGACCATACCTTATTTTAAAGAGAACTATCCCAGTAAACTGGTAAATAAATTCATTTGAATAAAATCGGCCGATTAGTTATTTTTTGAGAGTAATTTCGGTAGATTTTAGAATGCATTTTTTGGTTTTTTATGGATTAATGGTGTTTTTTGTCTTTTTTTACGAATGTGGACCAACCAGGGGACCGGGAATGATGGACCATACCTTATTTAAAAGAGAACTATCCCAGTAAACTGGTAAATAATTTCATTTGAATAAAATCGGCCGATTAGTTATTTTTTGAGAGTAATTTCGGTAGATTTTAGAATGCATTTTTTGGTTTTTTATGGATTAATGGTGTTTTTTGTCTTTTTTTACGAATGTGGACCAACCAGGGGGACCGGGAATGATGGACCATACCTTATTTTAAAGAGAACTATCCCAGTAAACTGGTAAATAAATTCATTTGAATAAAATCGGCCGATTAGTTATTTTTTGAGAGTAATTTCGGTAGATTTTAGAATGCATTTTTTGGTTTTTTATGGATTAATGGTGTTTTTTGTCTTTTTTTACGAATGTGGACCAACCAGGGGACCGGGAATGATGGACCATACCTTATTTTAAAGAGAACTATCCCAGTAAACTGGTAAATAATTTCATTTGAATAAAATCGGCCGATTAGTTATTTTTTGAGAGTAATTTCGGTAGATTTTAGAATGCATTTTTTGGTTTTTTATGGATTAATGGTGTTTTTTGTCTTTTTTTACGAATGTGGACCAACCAGGGGACCGGGAATGATGGGACCATACCTTATTTTAAAGAGAACTATCCCAGTAAACTGGTAAATAATTTCATTTGAATAAAATCGGCCGATTAGTTATTTTTTGAGAGTAATTTCGGTAGATTTTAGAATGCATTTTTTGGTTTTTTATGGATTAATGGTGTTTTTTTGTCTTTTTTTACGAATGTGGACCAACCAGGGGACCGGGAATGATGGACCATACCTTATTTTAAAGAGAACTATCCCAGTAAACTGGTAAATAATTTCATTTGAATAAAATCGGCCGATTAGTTATTTTTTGAGAGTAATTTCGGTAGATTTTAGAATGCATTTTTTGGTTTTTTATGGATTAATGGTGTTTTTTGTCTTTTTTTACGAATGTGGACCAACCAGGGGACCGGGAATGATGGACCATACCTTATTTTAAAGAGAACTATCCCAGTAAACTGGTAAATAATTTCATTTGAATAAAATCGGCCGATTAGTTATTTTTTGAGAGTAATTTCGGTAGATTTTAGAATGCATTTTTTGGTTTTTTATGGATTAATGGTGTTTTTTGTCTTTTTTTACGAATGTGGACCAACCAGGGGACCGGGAATGATGGACCATACCTTATTTTAAAGAGAACTATCCCAGTAAACTGGTAAATAATTTCATTTGAATAAAATCGGCCGATTAGTTATTTTTTGAGAGTAATTTCGGTAGATTTTAGAATGCATTTTTTGGTTTTTTATGGATTAATGGTGTTTTTTGTCTTTTTTTACGAATGTGGACCAACCAGGGGACCGGGAATGATGGACCATACCTTATTTTAAAGAGAACTATCCCAGTAAACTGGTAAATAATTTCATTTGAATAAAATCGGCCGATTAGTTATTTTTTGAGAGTAATTTCGGTAGATTTTAGAATGCATTTTTTGGTTTTTTATGGATTAATGGTGTTTTTTGTCTTTTTTTACGAATGTGGACCAACCAGGGGACCGGGAATGATGGACCATACCTTATTTTAAAGAGAACTATCCCAGTAAACTGGTAAATAATTTCATTTGAATAAAATCGGCCGATTAGTTATTTTTGAGAGTAATTTCGGTAGATTTAGAATGCATTTTTTGGTTTTTTATGGATTAATGGTGTTTTTTGTCTTTTTTTACGAATGTGGACCAACCAGGGGACCGGGAATGATGGACCATACCTTATTTTAAAGAGAACTATCCCAGTAAACTGGTAAATAATTTCATTTGAATAAAATCGGCCGATTAGTTATTTTTTGAGAGTAATTTCGGTAGATTTTAGAATGCATTTTTTGGTTTTTTATGGATTAATGGTGTTTTTTGTCTTTTTTTACGAATGTGGACCAACCAGGGGACCGGGAATGATGGACCATACCTTATTTTAAAGAGAACTATCCCAGTAAACTGGTAAATAAATTCATTTGAATAAAATCGGCCGATTAGTTATTTTTTGAGAGTAATTTCGGTAGATTTTAGAATGCATTTTTTGGTTTTTTATGGATTAATGGTGTTTTTTGTCTTTTTTTACGAATGTGGACCAACCAGGGGACCGGGAATGATGGACCATACCTTATTTTAAAGAGAACTATCCCAGTAAACTGGTAAATAATTTCATTTGAATAAAATCGGCCGATTAGTTATTTTTTGAGAGTAATTTCGGTAGATTTTAGAATGCATTTTTTGGTTTTTTATGGATTAATGGTGTTTTTTGTCTTTTTTTACGAATGTGGACCAACCAGGGGACCGGGAATGATGGACCATACCTTATTTTAAAGAGAACTATCCCAGTAAACTGGTAAATAATTTCATTTGAATAAAATCGGCCGATTAGTTATTTTTTGAGAGTAATTTCGGTAGATTTTAGAATGCATTTTTTGGTTTTTTATGGATTAATGGTGTTTTTTGTCTTTTTTTACGAATGTGGACCAACCAGGGGACCGGGAATGATGGACCATACCTTATTTTAAAGAGAACTATCCCAGTAAACTGGTAAATAATTTCATTTGAATAAAATCGGCCGATTAGTTATTTTTTGAGAGTAATTTCGGTAGATTTTAGAATGCATTTTTTGGTTTTTTATGGATTAATGGTGTTTTTTGTCTTTTTTTACGAATGTGGACCAACCAGGGGACCGGGAATGATGGACCATACCTTATTTTAAAGAGAACTATCCCAGTAAACTGGTAAATAATTTCATTTGAATAAAATCGGCCGATTAGTTATTTTTTGAGAGT